>JAIUCV010000531.1:0-580220 GCA_026724425.1 Erythrophleum ivorense | reverse complement strand
AAGATTGCGTTGTTGGAGGCTACTATGTCCCTAAAGGCACTCGTCTTCTTGTTAACATTTGGAAGCTTCAAAGGGACCCACAAATATGGGCCAATCCTAATGAGTTTAAGCCTGAGAGGTTCATGGAAGGTCATAAAGATATTGATTTTAGGGGTCAGAATTTTGAGTATATTCCTTTCAGTTCTGGAAGAAGGTCATGTCCAGGCATGACCTTTGGCCTGCAGGTTCTGCACTTGACTTTGGCTCGATTGCTTCAAGGATTTGATCTATCGACGAGGGCTGGCGTTGCGGTGGACATGAGCGAAGGATTAGGGGTGGCCTTGCCAAAGCTTAACCCGCTTGAAGTCATGCTTAAGCCACGTCTTCCGTTGGAGCTTTATCAGCAGCTTTGAATCGAGAGTCCGATAGACTCAGTTTTCTTAAATAGATAAACTTAATCAGTAAAAGTTACTATAATAATGTTTTCTGTCTCAGAATTTGTAGACTACACTAAACTATAGTCCTTGAGTTTTTCAGAGTGTACAAGTTAGCCTGCAAAAATATCTAATTGCAAATTAGTCCTTTTATTAAGTGCTTCATGACTGTTGTCCAAATTTTGCTACAGGCCTACCCCATTGTGCTAGCTGGGTAGATTAATTACGACACACGTTAGCAAAATTTGGATAGCAATGAAGAACAATTAGTGAAAGGACTAACTTACAACAAGTTAGATATTATTAAGAACTAACTTGTACACAGATGAAAATTCAGGAAATAAATCTCAGAGGATCTACAAATTCAGGGATCAAATGGTTAGCTTACTTAGTCAGTCATGCGGACATCTGGCTTTTCTTAACTGGTTTACCCTAAAAATTTCTATTTCGGATCAGGGATTTAAATAATTAAAATACTAGCTATATATTTGAGTTTCTGTTTAAGATGGAGTGTAAAATGTTGTTACGTGCATGCTTTCAGGTTTTAGTCAAAAGTGTTTCGTGTTTCCTTGTTATGGCATTAACTCTAGCTTCCAAATAATATAAAATTGAGGTAGCAGTAATAATATTTGCGAGGGATTATTTTATATTATCCGCCTCAACTAAGATTTATGACTGCAAAAATTGGTTTATAAATTTTAAAATGTAACCAAACATTACCTTAAACTTTCGACTAAAATGATAATATTAAATTTAAATTTAGATTGACAGCAAGAGACTACTTGATCATCAAGTGGCCCTCTAATTATACTTTTATTTTATTCCCAATCCAATCCTGGCTCATATGAATCAATATATGGAGAGTTTGAGTTTTTTGAAGCTCGAGCTTTTAATCGTTTGGTCGCCCTTCAAGACTCATATATGGTTATCAAATATTACTTTTCATAAGTTCCAAAACCATTGCACTTGACAAAGTGTACTGTATTGTGTGTGTGTGTGTATATAAGTTTATTATGTATTTTATTTCAAAAAAGAAAAGTGTGCTTATGTTATTATCAAAACAAAAATGTAGCTAAATCTGTAGGAAAATTTGAGTACTATTTCTATTGATATTTTGATAAATAAATAGCTTTTACACAAAATTAATGATTGAATTCAATAATTTAAATATTTTTAATATAAAATTAAACTAAATTATATGACAATATATAACTAATAAAAATATAAATTAGTTGATATTATACGACTCCTCCAAGAGAGAACTTGGAGAGTTAATCGAGGGACGAAGATCCGATGCTACTGTTCCTGTTGTATGAATAACAAATTAAGCGCTTGGTTAAAGAGCAAAACATGTTGCAAATGAGTGTAATAATCCTCTAAAATTTTTTATTGTATAGTTTTTATATAGTATAAAAAAAGTATAACGTAAAGAGTATAAATATATATGGAATTTATTTTTTCTCTTTTTACTAACTCTCTTTTTTTTTCAAATTATACAAAACTCTATAATAAAAAACTTTAAAAGATTCGGATTTTGCATAGCAACCAAAAGAAATGACAGAAAAAAAGGATGCAAATTGTTTAATGTTTTTAACATTCCCATGATTATTTACATTAAAATCAAAACTGAAAATTTCACATGATAGTTACTGTAAGAGGCCAAATTGATTGACGTCAAATCAATTAAGATAAATGGTACTTTACCCAACTAAAAATAAAACTTTTACTATATAGGCAAAATAATTATGAATTGTGTATTATGGGCAAACACTAATCCATTTTCGCACAGCGAGGTCATATGGTGTGATGTTAATGAGTCTTTCCAAGACTCAAACTCACACCATTATGTAACCCCTTAATCTGGAGTCGAGTGCTTGTCAAGTCGACCTCCCCTCAGAGTTAAATCACTTGTTTATTCAACTTGCAGATTAGAGAATTTAAGAATTTTTCTATTGCTTTTATCGTCCATATAGTGTTGCAATTCAATAATTGTCAATTTGCATTAAAGTTATTGAAATAAATCATAATTAACATCAGGTAATTATTGCCCTTTTTCAAATCTTCAAAAGCAATGCAAAATTTAAAACAAATGATGTAATTGCCTTCGCGTTACCGGCATTATTTTACCCAAAAAAGCATGCAAGGATCTTACGCATGGTGCTTGGTTAAACTGTAGATCCTCCCATCCTCCTCTAAAGCCACTGTCACTGAACAAAACTTCAAAGGTTTGATTTAGGTAAAATAAATTCTATTTGCTTTTAACTTCTTCAATAAAAACATAACGTAAAAAAAAAATTATAAGACCCAATCACCTAATGCTAAGTTATTAGAACAATTTCCTACCATGTTTTTATAAGAATAACAAATACTTAAAAATTATATGTTAGTGTTGTTCAAATGGGAAAATGTAACCAGTGACCATGTCTGGATAATCTATAAAAGGGCAATCAATGCTAAATATAAAAAAGGCAATATCGCTGAGATCTAATAATAACTAAACCTGTTTAATTGGATAAATGCTAAATATGTTTAAAAAATATATAAAAAATAAATATGTGAAATAAAAAATTATATTTATACCTTTATTTTTTAAAAAAATAAAAAATAAATACTATTAAATAATAATTATAAAATATAATAAATGTTATTGAAAAAATTTCATCACAAGGGAACCAAACATCACCGAAGTCTTACATATTTCCTCTGGACTAAGGTAAGTTTCCCACTAAAAAACAACAATACCACTCCCCACTTCCAAAAAAGAGGAAAAAATAAAAAACAAAAGGCACAAAACGACAAACATCCGCAAGATGGACACAGTACTAAGTTGAAAAACTATCTCTTCCAGAAGGGCATGGATCCACTATTGGTAAAAGTTTTTGCAGTTAGAGAAAATTCAGAAAAAGAGATTGAGATAAGCGAATTTAATTTAAAATAAAAAAATTAAAAACACATTCTATTTCTCTCCTAACTTCACAATTGCAAAAAAACTCAGAAGATCCATATTCCTTTCAAAATTTCCAAATTTCCAAAAGCTACTATGATGATGATAATAATAAAATAAAAAGGGCCTGAGGAGACTTACAGGAGGTTTGTCACGAGCATAAGCCCTTGGGAGAACCACACCCCAAAAGCGCGCCCATGAGGTTGGAGAGCCCAAGAGCTTATAAGGCCCCTCTTTCAAGGAAACCTCCCCGATATGGGACTCGTGACACTGCCACCCCCTTAAGAAGCCAGTGTCCCGACAGCTCCACATTGCAACGCTTTACTCAGCGGCGCTTCACTCGGCCTTCCGATCAGCCCCTCCGCTGGTTAGCTCCTCCGCAGATAGCCTTTTTCGGTTGGCCGGCTCTCAATGAAAGCACCATTTGTCACGAGCATAAGCCCTTGGGAGAACCACACTCAAAAAGCGCGCCCATGAGGTTGGAGAGCCCAAGAGCTTATAAGGCCCCTTTTTCAAGGAAACCTCCCTTATGTGGGACTCGTGACAAGGTCATCCACCATTTGATCGCCCTTCAAGACTCATGTATGATTATAAAATATTATTTTTTATAAATTTTAAGACAATGATTGTTAAGTAAGGAAGCAACATCTTACTGTTAATTTTAACTAAAATTTAACATTTTTATTTTAACCCAAAGTTGAAGAAGATATATTGTTACATTTCAAAGTTTATATGCCAATTCTATATTTAGACATTAATTCAAGGCAGTAAATTGTAATTTCCTCTTAAATTTAACTCCACTTACACAATATAAAAGATTAATTTAACACGTACAGACTACATAGCTGTTACATGGGATGGAGAATTCTTCACTTACCCAAATCCTTCATCGTCTATTTTATATTAGAAAAAGAAAACAAAATTTGTTACATACTCAAGAAGCAACATATATAATTTGAAAAAAAAAAAATAACAAGACGATGATTCAATTCTGATACTTCATGATTTATACATTTCCCTCATCATGTAAATAATATTGGTGGGACATATGTTGATGACAATTTCTTATATATTATGTATTACAAACATCAAACCTAGAAGTTGCGGACATATAAAAAAATTTTAGCAATCGACTAATCAATACTTATTGAAATTAAATCCATTTCGTATGGAATATGAAAATTGTATAAGATATTGGAGATTAACTAAAAGTACACTAATAAACCAATCAACAAAATTTGGGCATAGTAAGATACTTGTTGCGGAATTCTAATAATGTCTATCTAATGATTAAATTACAGTTTATTTTACCATAACTATGCATTTACTTCATCCCCGTCGATAGATTAATTCAAAAAAAAAAGTTTTTGAAGTATTATTATATATATAAAACTAAAGTCTTTTACCTATAACTAATGTAATATGTTGTCTTCATTTTCTTGAATGAATGGTGGGACTCACCAATTTTTAACACGGCCCATCGGTGGTTTACTTCAATAAAAAAAGGTGCTATGGACCCACTCCAGCAATAAATTCCATAATGTAGTTGTCTTATCCTAACAATCATGTGTCACAGAAAGCCCAAACCACAAATAGTTCATTAAAGAGCTTCATCTTAGTCATTAATCTCCAATTCCTTGTAAGGATTTTCAAAGTAAAGTATTTTACTTCATGACGAAAGATTCAATTCCTCCTACTAGTTCACTTTTTTACTGGTTTAGGAACCAGCTGTCAAAATTGGTAAACCAGATTGTGAAGAAACCATGGATTGCGAAGAAGGTAGTGGGAAATTATAGTGCCTATTTGTTAGGTAAGGCCTTGACGTACAATTACGAGGATCAAACAATCTGGAGATTGACATTGATATCGAAAGCTCAGCGATTGGGAACGCAATTCTACATCTTGCATTGGGACATGCGAGGAGCATGGCCACCAACATTATGGCTACGTTTGAATGGCGAGAAAGCAAAGAAAGAAAAAAGGATTCGAGTGACTAGCACCCGAATCAAAGAAAGAAAAAAGCGAGGAGCAGTGGGTGTAGTGACAGATAAGTCAAATGGCAAGACACTAACAGCCAGACCCAATTACCTCACACAATCATAGGATATAAACGAGTGACTAGCACCCAAATCAAACATAGCAACTACAGGAAAGCCATTCACTATCAGCATACCTCGGATCAAACTGGAGGACACACTGGCTTCCTGCTGAGTAAGGGCGAACACTCGGCCCTGTGTCTGCGGCCTAGGAGAAGGCGCTGTGTCCACCTCAGGACAGTGTCTAGCGATGTGCCCCGACTTCCCACACTTAAAATATGTCACCAAAGACTGCTTGAAGGATAACTGGCTCTGATGTGGTGGCATTGGCTTGCCCCGCTATGACTTTTAGTTCCATGGCCCCTTGCCTCTCTTCTTTGTACTAGGATTCATACTAGAACCCTCTTCCACTCTCAATCTTTTCAATTCCGAAGCTCCCTTCTGACTAGCTATAGCCGCAATAGGCATGATAGCTCACAAGTTAGTCTCAATCACCCTGCTGACCTCCACAAGGGTATTGAACTTCTTGATCCGCTGTGAAGTAACTCTGTCGCTAATCAGGGACTTCAATCCAGTCTCAAACTGTTCACATTTTCAGGGTTCATCATCATACCTCTGGAGGTAAGAGAAATACTGAGACAGCTTAATGAACTTGGCCACATACTGATCTACGGTCATCTCATCTGTCTGTCTCAAGCCCATAAATTCTATTTCTTTCTTCTTTCTCACCGAACTAGGAAAATATTTCTCATAAAACTCAACCAAGAAGCTTTCCTAAGTTATCTGTATGTTCTTGGTCTCCATTAGGAGTTTCGTGCTACGCCACCATCTATCTGCTTCCTTCTGTAGCATGAAAGTAGCTAGTTACGTTTTCTACTCGGTGGTACAATCCATCACCGAGAATATTCTGCCTAAACTCCATAACCCAAGCATCCGCCTTATCTGCATCTAACTCTCCGTCAAATGAAGGTGGACTATTCTGCCTAAACTGCTTCAACAGTTTCTGGATAGGCGTCTGGGTCTGAACAGCAGTAGGCTTTTGGGGAGGTGCAGGTGGAACCCCGAATGTGGATGACTGAGGTACAGGGGCTTTCCTCCTGGTTTCTTCTTGTTTGGCTAGGGTATATTGCAAGTGCATGATCATATCATGCTGTTACTAGGCAATGTACCTCTGTTATTCTAACATCTCCTGGTGCTGGCCCATCATGGCTTCATATTGGTCAAACCTCTTCATGATAGTCCTCAGAGGATACTCAGGCCCAACAGGAACCTCTGGCTCAGCTTTCTGAGCTCTGGGTGGCCTGCCTCTACCCCTGCCCTGTTTAGTCTCAACCATCTTATTTGTAAGGAAGTAGCAATCTTCAGTTCACAATCATAACACAAGTACAAATGCATATGTATGCTACCACTTCTATGATAATTCACACCAAATACAAGCAATTCACATCATTCAAGAGCCTACACCAAGCAAAAGTGCCTGAACCTTTGCTCTGATACCAAAAATGTAACACCATAATGACTTAACTCCAACTAATCTCCCTTTAGACTTGATTCCATATGATTTCCAATGAAAAGGACTAAAACCGTGATATTTTACTACTTTAAGTCAGGGTTTAATCAGTTAACATCTGTATCTTTTCAAATTGGTATAGTTTGCCCATATTGGATTTTTGTGGAATTAGTTATAAATTTTTAAATTTCATGACAGCAAGCTGCATCAAAATCCCTTTGCCACTAGCCTGGCATTGTGCCTTTCAACACTTCCATTGGCCTTGAATTTAGTTTTAAAGACCCATTTACAACCTACTAAATTTTCTCTGCTAGTATAAGGAACCAAAGTCCAGGTATGATTTTTCATGAGTGCATCAAATTCTGATTTCATTACAACTTTCCATTGTGGCTTAGATAAAGCTTCATTCACAGATATAGGTTTTGAATTGCATTGTAATCCTCCTTGAATTAGTTCAACAAAAGGAGGTTTAGGTTTACGTATCCCATGCTTGCTTCTTGTAACCATGGGATGAGTGTTGATAGGCAAAGCAGTGTTAGTTGGACTAGTAGCATTAGAATCATCCTCTAGAACTGGGGTCTCGAAAGAAGCAGAATCAATAGAAGAACTATGAGATAGTTGTACAAGATGTTCCAACAATCTGTCATTTGAAGAGCTAGAAGTTGAGTTTGCATGATCCATGTTACTAACAAAATTATTAGAACATGAATTTTGAGTCTGTGACACATCAAGAAAAGCCTCAGAATGATCAAATTTGGTCTCAGGTACCTGCAACGTTGGAAAAAAAAGATGCAAAAACTGATTGAGTTAGCTCAAGTTGTTTGGTATTTAGAAAGCCACTTTTAAAAGGAAACTCATGTTCATTGAACACCACATGTCGAGAAATGAGTATTCTTCTAGTTGAGCTTAGATACTTGTAACCTTTGTGTTCACCACTATAGCCAAGGAACACACTTTAGTAGTATGATATTGTAGCTTGTGATTGTTATAAGGCTTAATACAAGGATAACATACTGTACCAAATACCTTAAGAAACATATATCCTGGTTCTTGTTTAAACAAAACAAAATATGGTTATTTACCCTTCAACACACTAGTAGGTAATCTACTAATTAGAAAATAACACACTAAAATGCTTCTAACCAATAATGCATGGGCATAAAAGCTTAAGCCATTAAGCTTAGTCCTATTTTCACAATATGTCTATGTTTACGTTCAACTCTACGATTTTGATTTGATGTATAAGGGCATGAATGTTGGAAGTAATACCCGAGTCTATCAATAAATTAACAAAACTTTTGTACTCCCTACCCCAATCACCTCTTACTATCTTAATTTTTCTTTTGAACTTAGTTTAAACCATTTTCTTAAATTGAACAAAGGCTATATGTGCTTCACTTTTATTTCTCAAGGGATCAAGCCATATGAATCTATTGAAATCATCAATAAAGTGGATGTAATAATGAAAACCAGAAATGCTTACAATAGATGCAAGAGCCCAAATGTCAGTCTAAATTAAATCAAGAGGATTGGCAGCATGTGACACAAATGATTGAAAAGGAAGTAAATGAGATTTTCCATATTGACAAGCTTTACAAAACATATTACTATTTCCACTGAGTTTCTCATTATATATAGATACAACTTTATTTAAAACACTAGCTAAAGGATGTCTGAGCCTCTAATGCCAAATTTGAACAAGGGAAGTAATTTCTATTTGTTTAATATCTATAACTATATGAAACAAAACACCAATAAAACGTCCATTGCTTTCAAGCTCATACAGCCCATCTTTAAGCCGCCCTCTGAGCAGAACCTTCTTTGTTCGATTATCCTTCACAAAACATTCTCTAGCATTAAAATCAACAAATATATCATTGTCTTTAGATAACTTTGAAACACTCAATAAATTTTTACTAACTTCAGGCACTAATAAGACAGACTTAAGCGAAAGTGACTTGTGGGGAGTTTCTAAACTTATATTACCAATACTCACAATATCCAATTTATGACCATTAGCTACTGTTAAAAGTTTCTTACCACCAACATTCACAGAGTCATTCAATAAACAAGCATCATTCACAACATGAAAGTCTGCACTAGTATCCATCAACTATGAGGGGTCATTGGCCACATTTAAAGTAACAACATAAGCACCATGAGAAGTTGAGTTATTTTGATTAGGAGGATCATGTGAATGCAGCCTCATATTCCGATCAAAACAAAAATAACAGTCAAAGGCAATATGACCAGTTTTTCCACACACTTGACACACTGGTCTATTGTTTTGGAAATTTCTTCTTCGACCTCTTCCCTCGTGAGCTGAACAATTTCTTATATCTTTTTAGCTACCACGATATTCATCATAAGAAGAAAAAGTGTTAGTATCACGCTTAACAAAATGAGTAGAAGAATTGCCGATGTTAAGATCTGTCATATTTTGATACATCTCTAAATGACACTCAAAGGTCAGCAAAGCGAACCGCATCTTAGTCCAAGATAGATTTTCCCTTTCAACCAAAGTGCAGATAATAGCATTATACTCCAAATCCAAACCTCCAAGAGTCACTGTAATGAGTTCATCATCAGGTACACAACTACTAGCAAGGCGTAGATTATCAGTAATTTGCTTCGCCTTAATCAAATAATCCTCCATTCACATAGATCCCTTACGCTGTCATTGTAACTCTCTTTTGTATATCATGACCCTAGAACGGGTCTAAGCACCAGCAAGCTCACGAATTGCCTTCTAAACTTCAGAAGCTATCTTGCATTAAACTAGTTGGCTACTAATTTCTATTATCATACTTGCTAATAGTCATCCTTTCACTACTTAATCGTTTGCTAGCACTCTTCATATTGTGGATTGATTCGTTGTCCATCCTCGGCCAGCCAGTCATTTGGACACTACTTTTTGTCGGTAACATAACCATCTAGTTTGCTTCCTCTTAACAGAGATAGAGTAATTGATTGCCATATAAGATAATTGCTCCTATCCAACCTGATAGGGCAAGCTTGAGCAAATGGATTGGTAGTTTAAGAGGTTACTAATTTGGGGAAGCTCAATGATTATATATTAGGATTTGGTGGCGAAGAGACAGATGTCAAAGAAGAAGACATGGTGATTGCCATGAAAGGCTCTTATACTAAGTCGTTAATAATTGAAACAGAGGAATGAGAAAAAGCTCAGTGTATTCACTATAACACTAAACCTGAAAAGTATCCTTTCATTTATAGAAAAGTCCAGCAAATAAAAATATGCCACCTATACACCTTTTTCCATAAAAAAAATGACCTAGAATCTTCTACCATTTACCTAGGAAATATCTCACGTCTTACACACCAGCACTCACATATGTACATTACTCACATAATCACATATACATCATTCACACATCATATACATCATACATACATACATACATATATATATTTAATCAACTACTCTAACAGGTTCTTATCATTGTTCATTACTGTTCACGTCACTTTTTTTTTCTCTACTTCTGGGTCTGCATTTTAGTTTTTTCTTTTTTCCATGTGGGCCCATTGAAATTTTTTAATTCCCTACAGGTTTGCAGGGTCAATCCAAGAAACATGATTCATTAATAAAAAAAGGGATAGTTTTGACTATTGCATAGCTCTTTTTTAGTAGTGCAAGAAATACATAATTTGCTGTTTGAAAGGGTTTGACTCATATTAATCATTATTTCCTAGTTAATAGAAAAAAGGGACAAAAATAAGACAAAATGTGTGTACTTTAAGATCTAATAAATAGCCAATTTGTAACACATGTGCCACGTCCCTATATAGATAGGTCCTTAACGTTTTAAATTGCAATTACCATTGTTGCTGTGGCTAAGAAATTATAGTCATAAGAAATATATACAATCATCTTACAGAGCACAATTATTGTAGTTGATAAACCTACTATAATAACAATATTATTACAATCTGCAATTAAAACCCTTAATTGTTACATGCAAACAAATGATGATCATGTGTTTTTTTGGTAGAATATTATCCTCACAGGCATAAGAAACATAGCTATAAACCTATCATGGGAACTTTCTTTGCTCCTAAGCCGTCCAAATGTCCCAAAAAAAGCCCAAAGGAACTGAACACCCACATAGGCAAACACAATTGCGTATGAGAATGTGACATAAAAAACCTTCAATACCTTCAAACCATTATCAAAGAGACTTTTCGTCTATTCCCACCAGCTCCCTTAACTGAAATTAGAGAGGCCATGGAAGATTGCTCTGTTGGAGGCTACAATGTCCGTGATAAGGATAATGATGTACCAAGTTGTTATAACCAATGTAGATATTAGCTTTATCACTTTAGGTTGTTGGCAGTCTCGTGCTTATCTCTTGTAACTCCCAACTCCTGTATGTCGCTATATATACGCCTAGCTAATCATAATAATATCAGAGCCATTGTTGTCAATATCCTCTTTATGGTATCAGAGCCTGTAAGAGGTCTAATAACCCAAGGCCCTTTTATTCTAAAATGGCTACTGAAACCGATTGCTTCCCTCCAACAATTCAAACTAACAATTTTGCAAACCCCATAGCTACAATCACCACACTTCCAAATATTGCCCGCTAACTCCCAACCAAATTAAACTCCATGAGTTACCTATTATGGCAGGCACAGTTACTACCATTGCTCAACAGTTATAATTTAGCCCATCATATAGAAGAATCGTCTGTTGCACCACCAAAATTTATCAATGGACAACCAAACCTAGAGTATGAATCATGGTTTAGAATGGACCAACTTGTTCTTAGTTGGATCATTGGCATTATGATAGAGAGCTTTATTCCACAAGTTGTTGGAGCTACCTTGGCACGTCAAGCATGGCAGAAACTTTCTTCAACCTATGCAGCTGGTTCTCGTGCTCAAGTGAGAACAGTCAAAGGGAAATTTTATCAGTTAGAAAAAGATCATAATGAAAGCATCACTCAATATATGCAATGGGAAAAAGGAATGTATGATCAACTCATGGCGTTAAGAAACCCAGTATCGAAAGATGATTTAGTTCAGGTTATTATTAATGGTTTAGGAAAACCATATAGGCCTTTTGTTAGAGGTCTTGAACAAAGATTAAATCCAGTATCATATGATGACTTATATGGCTTGCTTCTTAGTAAGGAAGACAATCTTTCCCGAGATAGTGTGTCTAAGGAAATAATTCCACCAACAGCTCTTTATGCAACGTATCAAAATTCATTCACTAGCAATTCAAGGCAACAAAATTTTTCACGAGGACGAGGTGGTAGGACTCAAAGTAGAGGATGAGGTGTAGGCTATGGAACCTCTCGACCTTCTCACTTTTCCAATAATTTTGGTTTTCATAAATTTTCCTGTTTTTCCCAACCTCAAAGGGGACCTCCATAATGTTACATGTCACAACTACCATGGCTTTGGTCATCTAGCAAGACAATGCCCTACTCCATGGAATTCTTCCACACAAGGTCAACAATCAGCCCTCTTTCAACATACTGCTCATTTTGCCGCACCCACCTCTTCCACACCCCACCCACAACAATGGATTATGGACACTGGAGCTACACATCACATGACATCTAATCTTGATAATCTTACCTCACATCTGGATTATCATGGTCCAGATGAGGTAAAGATTAGAAATGGTAAAACCCTTCCGATTCTTAACACTGGTTCTGCTTTTTGTCGTTCACAAAATAATACCTTTCATTTGTCTGACATTTTACATGTTCCAGAATCTTGCAATAATTTGGTTTCAGTTTATTCCTTTACTCGTGCTAATAATGTTTCTATTGAATTCTTTCCTGATTTCTTTGTTATTAAGGATATTCGCACGAAGCAACCACTTCACATCGGCCAAAATGATAAAGGATTGTACTCCATTTTACTTGAACCACTACATCAACCTAGTTCAAATACCACTCCTCATGCCCTCTCTTGTTCACTTAGTACATGGTACAACCGCCTTGGTCATCCACATTTCCGTACTATTCGTCAAGTTTTGAGTCAAAATAAAATTTCTTGTGTTGATAATAAAAATTTCAGTCTCTGTCATGCATGTTCTATCAGTAAGAGTCATAAGCTTCCTTTTTTTAGATTTATTTTAAGGCTACACAACCTTTAGAGTTGATTTATTCTGATTTATGGGGACCCTCTCCTGTACCCTCCAAAGAAGGCTATCGTTATTATGTCCTTTTTTATGATCATTTTAGCAAGTACACTTAGATTTATTTCTTGAAACTCAAATCAGAAGTGCTTAATGTTTTTATTAAATTTCGTCATCTAGTTGAAAAGTATTTCCAATATTCCATCAAATCCTTTCAGGCTGACTGGGGAGGTGAATATCAAACTTTTACTAAATACCTGCTTGACAATGGCATAACAAAAAGATCCACTTGTCCTAAAACACCTGAACAAAATAGATGTGCAAAGCGCAAGCACAGATATATAGTTGAAACTGGTCTTTCATTGTTATTTCATTCTTCTGTGCCTAATAAATATTGGAACCTTGCTTTTCAAACTATTATTTATCTCATTAATAAGCTCCCCACACCACTTTTGCATAACCATAATCCTTTTCAAAAATTATTTAATCAAAGTCGAAACTATGATGAGTTGCATACCTTTGGTTGTTTATGTTATCCTTGGCTCATGCCCTATGCACCAAATAAAGTAGCCCCTTGGTCCAGCAAATGTGTTTTTATGGGTTACAGTAAAATACATAAAGACTATATTTGTTTGGATTTTCAATCCAAAAAATTTGTTACCTCACGCCATGTTATTTTTTATGAACAGATTTGTCCATTCAAGACAGATGAGAAACTTATTTCAATGTCCACATCCACGCACGCTGCACTTTCATTTTCACATAATACACCTACCACTATTTTTCTGCCCCAACTTCAAGTAACACACATGCCCAATCCCATGCATGATCACATGCCAACCACTCAACATCGCGACTTGCTCCCTTTACCACCAACTCAATGTGAACATTCCACACCACCACAAACACTTACCCTTTCTCCCTCTAACACAATCACCTCATCACCACCTGATAACCAACACTTATCTATTCCAAGTCAATCTTCACCTGGACTCCCCTTTGCTGTTGACCTTTCAGGATATACAGACACAAATGCCCCTACTCGGACTCATCCTATGATAACTAGATCTCAGACTGGCCACTTGAAACCAAAAGCATTCTCATCTTCCATACCTCCTACCTCTATGCCCACTACCTTTTCACAAGTAATGAAATCCAAAGAATAGTTAGCGGCCATGCAATCTGAGTATAATGCCATGCTTGCTAATCACACTTGGACTCTTGTTCCTCCTTCCAAAGAGATGAATTTAATTCGGTCCAAATGGGTATTTCGGATCAAATATGACAAAAATGGACAGATTGATAGATATAAAGCACGTTTGGTGGCCAAGGGTTATAACCAAAGGCCCGGTATAGACTACTCAGAGACTTGTCGTCCTGTAATAAAGCCGGCAGCTGTAAGCATTATTCTTTCTCTTGCGGTTTCTTATGGTTGGGATGTCACTCAATATGAAGTTTCAAATGCATTTCTTCATGGCTCATTGGAAGAGGATGTTTTCATGGCCCAACCTCAAGGGTTTGTTGATTCTCATTATCCTCACTACGTTTGCAAGTTGCAGAAATCCATTTATGGCCTTAAACAAGCACCTCGGCAGTGGTATCATTGCCTTACCCAAGCCCTCATGGATCTTGGCTTTTGTGGTTCTAAGACTGACTCCTCCTTTTATTTTTACAAAGAAACCAATTATACTGTGTTTTTTCTCATTTATGTGGATGACCTTATAGTAACAGGGAACAATAATATTTTCATTGCCAATATTATCCAGAAGTTACAGGATAAATTTCCTTTGAAAAGTTTGGGTAAGTTGAACTATTTTCTTGGCGTGGAGGCAATGTGGTGCAACAATAGCTTACTTCTTACCCAAACTAATTATATTCAAGAACTCTTGAATAAAGCCAAGATGACTTATGTGAATGTCATCTCCACCCCTATGTGTCCTCACAATTCTTCAAAGGCTAGCGCAACTTACGCTTTTCCTAATCCTACTCTCTTTCGGAGTCTTGTTGGAGGTTTACAATATTTGACTATTACAAGACCAGATTTATGCTATTCAGTTAACAAAATTTCCCAAACTATGCATGAGCCGAGTATGGCAAACTGGCAAGAGGTCAAACGCGTTCTACGTTATCTAAAGGGTACTGCCTCTTATGGTTTGTTTATTCGTCCATCACCTTCTTTTTCTCTTAATGTGTATAGTGACTCCGATTGGGGTGGAAGTATTGTCGATAGAAAATCTACAACAGCTCTTGGGATTTTTTTGGGACCTAATCTGATATCATGCATTCAAAAAAACAGAGAACTGTTGCACGGTTGTCTACTGAAGCTGAATATCGTGCAGTTGTCGCTGCTGTTTGTGAAACACTTTGGGTGGAATCATTCTTGAAGGAAATCGACGTCCCTTTGTCTTCCAAACCAATTATCTGGTGTGATAATATTTCAGCAACTTACCTTACCAATTCACCTATTTTTCATACTCGATCAAAGCATCTTGAAATTGACTTTCATTTTGTGCATGACAAAGTTGCAAATAATGAGCTCAAGGTGCAGTATATTTCAACCAAAGATCAGGTTGCAGACATTCTAACAAAGCCACTTTCCAAAGCAAAGTTTCTTGATCTTGGCGACAAATTGACAGTTTTTGCCAAACCTGTACAACTTGAGGGAGGATGATAAGGATAACGATGTATCAAGTTGTTATAACCAATGTAGATATTAGCTTTATCACTTTAGGTTGTTGGCAATCTTGTGCTTGTCACTTGTAACTCCCAACTCCTGTACTTCGCTATATATACGCCTAGCTAATCATGAATAATATCAGAGCCATTGTTGTCAATATCCTCTTTAGTCCGTAAATGCACTCGTCTTCTTGTTAACTTTTGGAAGCTTCAAAGGGACCCACAAGTATGGGCTAACCCTGATGAGTTTTAGCCTGAGAGGTTCATGGAAGGTCATAAAGATATTGATTTTAAGGGTCAGAATTTTGAGTATATTCTTTTCAGTTTTGGAAGAAGGTCATGTCCAGGCATGACCTTTCGCCTGCAAGTTGTGAACTTGACGCTGGCTCGATTGCTTCAAGGATTTGATCTATCGACGAGGGATGACATTGCGGTGATGTGAGCGAAGGATTAGGGGTGGCTTTGTCTAGTTTTAACCCGCTTGTAGTTATGCTCTAGCCTCGTCTTATCAGCAACTTTGAATCGAGAGATTCTCGGGTAGACTTTGTCTATTTAAGTAGATAAACTAAATGAACAAAAGTACTAAAATAATGTTTTTTGTCTCTGAACTTGTATACTTAGTAAGATTTAGTCCTTAAATTTTTTGGGGTATACAAGTCAGCTTGCAAAAATATCTAATTGCAAATTAGTCCTTTCATTATGTACCCCATGACTGATGTCCAAATTTTATCACAGAGCAACCTCAACGTGCAAGCTAGATTAATTAACGACACATGTCAGCGAAATTTGGATAGCAATATCAAGGAAGTGGAAGGACCAACTTATAACGAGTTAAATATTTTTTAAGGACTAATTCATAGAATGATGAAATTCTGGGAACTAAATCTAAGTGGATTTACAAATTGAAGGATCAAACCATTAGTTCACTCAGTCAATTAGAATAGTCATGGAGACACATGGCTTTTCTTAATTAGTTTGCCGCAAAAGTTTCTATTTCGAATCAAGGATTTAAAAAACTAAAATACTTGCTATATATTTGAGTTTCTAGTGAAGGTGGAGTGTGAAATGTTGTACGTTCTTGTTTTCTCGTGTCAGTCTGAAGTGTTTTTGTGTATTGTTGTCATGGCATTGACTCTAGCTTCCAATCAAAATAAAATTAAGACAGTATTAATAATATTTAGGAGAATTTATATTTTTACCATCCTAAACTAAGATTTATAATTAGAAAATTAGTGTATGAATTTTAGAATGTAACCAAACACTATTCTAAACTTTGGACTATAATGAAAAACAATAAATTCCAATTAATATATAGTGCAAGAGGCTACCTAATCATCAAGTGGCACTCTAATTATATTTTTATTTTAGTCGCAATCGAATGTTAAGGGTCAGTATATGGAGAGTTTGAACTTTTCAAAAACTGGAGTTCTCCACCATCCAATCATCCTTTAAAATTCACGAATAATTATGAAATATTATTTTTTATTGCCCAAATATCAAAACGATCGAGTAGTGGAGAACTCGAGCTTCAAAGAGCTCGAGCTTTTCATAGACAAGGCCAGCTCGTAATGATAGTTATTAATTGAAAAAAAAAACACCTTTTTACAATTAATTTTAACTAAAATTTGACATTTTTATTTTAGGCTACAGTTGAAATAGATGTATTGTTACATTTTAAAGTTTATATACTAATTTTATAACTAGACATTAATTCAAGGTTATGAATATTTTAATTCCTTCTTAAATTTAACTCCACTTACATAATTAAAGAATATAAAAAATTAATTTAATACTTGACTATAGCTGGTATATGAGAATTCTATGCCTACCCAAATCCTTCATCGTCCTCTTTTTTTTTTTTTCATTAAGAGTATGAAAAGATATTTCATACTCAAGAAGCAACATAAATAATTTAAAAAGAAAAAAAATAAAAAAATAATAAGATGATCATTCAAGTTTGATGCCTCATGTTATATATATTTACCTTAACATGTTAATAATATTTTTCGGTCATATGTTCATGACAATTTATTATATATTTCATATTATAAACGATTTTAGATCTTACACTGCACTGTACAACAAAAATATTTTAAAGGAAAAAAAAGTTTAAAAAAAAATAAAAGGTATTGATCTCTTGTTTAGGGGCACAACACCAGAGGGTCCACTCTTATTATAATCATCAAATACTAGAAGTCGTGGAAATATATAGAAAGTAAATAAATTCAAATTTAAAATTTTAAGAATTTAATAGAGATAGGGCTAGAGTTTCATTAGTTACGGCCCAAATCTATATCCAAAGATGAATCTGATATTTTTAACAGATCGAAGACTGGGTACCATGGCGAGTTGGCTATATATCCACAATCATTCTTGATCTTGTCAAAAAGAAAGTTTACGTTTATATAGGATATGTTTGGTATAGTAGAAAAATGAGAATGAATATTAATATATTTCTATTTGCTTGTTTGATGGAATAAAAATAATATAAAAATAAAAAAAGAAAGTTATATAAATAATCACAATATTCTACTCTCTAGTGTAAAAAAAAAAAAATATATATATATATATATATATATTTTTTTTTTATTTATTTATTTTTATTAAAATAATAAAATATTCTAAAATTTTTAATTCAAGAATTTTTTTTAAATTATCAATAATAAAATTATTTATTTTTAATTTTCAATTTAAAAAATTAACATATTCACACACTGTTATAAGAGAGATAAATGTTGCTAAGGCAAATTGGTCATTAACTGTCACTTTGTATTGAAAAATCAGATTTTCTATGGCCACATTGTAGAAAACAACTTTCTATTAAAATGATGAAATACTCTTTTCTTAAATAATGAATATATGCGTACCAAACAATTTTTTTATTTTTGGTTTCCCTCTCCCTGTCTTTTTCCTTATCTTCACTTTTCATCCTATACTAAACATGTCTTAAAATACTTACCGTGGGCAAATATAAATAGTCAAATAGATATTTCTGGATTTTTTTTAAAAACTAAATCTGCATTTATCCATTTCTTATTGCCATTTACTGGGTTGAAATCTGCAATTGAAATTGTAATATACCTTATTTTATAGGCGGAATAATTATGAATTGTGCATTATGGATGCATATTGGCACACACTTCAGTTGTTTATTCTACTCTCACTTTCGATAACGTAAGAATTTTTCAATCGTTTTTTTATCCATTCAGGTTTGCAGTACAATAATTGTCAATCTGCACCAAAATTATTGAAATAAATCACAATAACATCAGGCAATTATCACACTTTTTCAAATCTTAAAAAGCAATGCATATTTAAAACAAATGATGTAATAGCCCTAGTATTACGCGCACTACTTTACCCAAAAGAGCACTCGGGCATCTCACGTATGCTGCAGAAGAGTTTCAGCCGCAAGCAACCAACCGGCAATAGCATGAAAAAGAAGCGAAAAAAAAAAAAGCTTCTTTACATTTCAACTTCTATATTATTCTATGTAGGAGTGTGCACAAGCCAATCTAGGCCGAGTATTTAGTTGGCATAGTGCCTGATAGCGTATTTGGTTTTGCGGTGAAAAAGTTGAAAATCCCATTTGTCCAATCATGATAGATGATACGTAGAAGTAACAATTCATTGCTTTGTCTAAAACGTGGTTTGAGAAACGCCATTACTCATCCAAACACACACTAACTCGATTAGATGTTCAAGTTAGTTTCTTTAGGTTGAGACCCGGTCTAGTCCAATCAAACTCAATTTTCAACTGGGTTTGATTGGGTCAATGATTTATTTTCTTTCCTCCATAGTACCAAAGCTGGAATTAAGCAACAACCACAAAATGAGTCCCAAAAAAAACAAGAATGAGACAAAACCACGACAAAAGAAGTATGACAGGGCAAATACAACAACACCAAATGAACCAAAGTCCAGAATATGATAGAACCACAACAAAATGCACCAAAATAGTTGATTGGGTGAAAAAAAATTTTCCTGACAGCATTGACCAAGTTCAATCCCTTGGATCTCCATTCTCAATAAAACTTCATTTGAAGAAGACATTATGGAAATGGAGATCCAAGAGACCTGACCTAAGAAGAAGCCGAGAAGATCAAATAAAATAAGAAATTTTTTACTTGAGTTTTGAATTACTATGTTACCCGTACTTGTTTATCACTCTGAAATTTCTTACCTAAATTGAGTTTTGATGCGAGGGAACCAAGAAATGAGATATATTAAAGGAGGGGACTGAGATGAGAGAATGAGATATCAATCCAGATATTAGATTAACCGAGAGGAAAAGAAGTTTTGCGTAATTAATATATATATATATATATATATATAACTCTAAGACGAACTAAATCAAAGAGGTTAAATGACTCAACTCGAAACCCGACCTTAGTCTTCCAATCTGGTTTTTTTTCTCCCTCAATTTTAACTTTTTTTTCTCCTGGCCTAACTTGATCCAATTAACTTGGTTAGACCAAGCCAATCAAGTTTGTGTTCATCCCTAATTCTGTGGGGATCAAAGTATTAGCTCCAAGATTTTAATTTAATTATTTTGATGATAACAAAATTCTTAAGTTAAAATTTATGCAAGCATTAAAGTTAAATCATTTGTTAAGAAAAACAAGATGTAGTAGCAACACATGACACATATATATATTTACATATCATTAAAGCATTTTGACTAGGTGAAGACTTTGAAAAAGTTGTGTTATTTATATATTATTTTGGAAGATCACCTTTTTACTTTTGCAGAATATTAAATGAAGCATTGGGCAATGAAAAAGCAAAAGCTCAAGAAACAATAAAAGAACTTGAAGCTGGAAAGTAAAAGCAGAAGAAGAAGCTTTGACAAGTCCAGAAAAGCACCCCGAAAAAGAAGAAAACAAAAGCCAAAGAGATAAAGAAGCAAAGACTATTGTTGGAGATGAAGGGATATGGGAAACCAAAACTTTTGATTTATCAAACCAGTAAAATCTGGTGCCATAAAGTGAAAGAAAATATCCATCCCATACCAATCAGAAAAGCTATATCGAAGAAGAAGAGAAGAGCAAGAAAGATGAAAAGAGCAAAAAAAAATAAAGAGGGAAAGACCATTATTGGAGATGAAGGAATATGGGAAACCAAAACCGCACAAATTCTTTTGCAATCTCTAGTTCATTAAACCAGTGAAATCTGATGCCATAAAGTAAAACCAAATCTCTACATAATCAGAAAAGCTTCATCGAAGAAAGATGAAAAGAAATGAAGAGGCAAACAAAAACCATTGTTGGAGATGAAGGAGTATGGGAAACCAATACAGTAAGCTCTCTATCCAAAGTCTTTTCTTCATATGGGCAAAGTTGCTGAAGCAAATTGGTGAAAGGAGAAAGAAAGCAGAGCAAGAAAACAGAGGATTGTTCAGCCGAACAAGAAGCACTACACAGACTCACGAAGAAGCTTAAAGCTGTCTCTATTTTGAGACTATGCTTCTGCCCAGCTTTAAAGTCAACTCCTACCCTTTTGTTTATTCATCGAAAATATAAAATCTACCCACTTTCTTTGACTTGCTGACCGAAAGGAGAAATGGTGAAAGATTCTCTGAGCTAATCCACCCACTCTCCTGAACGTGTTGACCAAAAGAAGAAATGGTGAAAGATTTTCTGAGATAGCATCACTAATCTTCCATTGTATTCCAACGGATACCACTCAGCTACTCAACTACTGTATTCCAACGGATATCACTCAGCTACTCAAGCTCCACTGTATTTCAACGGATATATTTCGTTTGAAGCCACTATATAACAGTAGGATGAAGAACTAAAGCAATAGAGAGAGAACCAAAAAAAGTAAAGAAAGAAAAGCTAAGTTATATCATTCATTGTTCTCTTCATCTTAAATATTCTGAGCTTAGTTTCTGGGTAAATCTAACTTATGAGAGCTTTTGAAAGTGAGCTTATTATAATCCTTTATTGATAAGGATTTTAGATATATCCTCATATCATTTTTCTATAAATCTTTCCTAAGTGTGAGGAAAGTAAGTTTTGGGTAAGCTTGTGTAAAACCCAAGTATTGTAAAAGTTTTAGGTGAGCTTGGAAACATAGGTTTTGTGAGTGTATACTTTGATTTTATAGTAGAAATTCCTTGTTGTGTATCAAGGGGATTGGACGTAGGTCTTGAAAATTGAACCAGGATATATCTGGTGTTTTCCTTTCTCTACTGCGTTTTTTATTCTGTTTCAGCCTCTGTACTAAAACCTTGTCGACAAGGTCCTATTTTATCTCCTTGATCTTTACTTCTCAGTTATCCTTTAGAAGATCCTGTCAACAAGATCTTAGTTTCGTTACAAGGTTTCCGCACCAGTACTCTTTATCAAGTTTTTTATTGAAACCATTTGATATTAATATATAATTGATTTAATTATCTTTAATTCTATTTTTATTTTCGAAAGCACCTATTCACCCCCCTCTAGGTGCATTCTTCAATTGGTATCAGAGCGGGTCTCACTTGATTTGTGCTTTACAGCTAAGAGAAAAGATCTTTGTTTTTCCAGAAAATGATGAACCAACAACATGAAGGATCCTACTTCCTTGAAGACTCTTCTACAACGAGACCTCCTTGCTTCAATGGAGAACACTACACCCATTGGAAGGCAAATATGAAGATCTTCATACAATCTACAAATTATCCAGTTTGGGAAATTATTAGAGATGGCCCAAAGTTTCCTACAAAGAAGAATGATAAGGGAGAAACAATAAAAAAACTTCAGAGTGAATGGGATGAAGATGACATAAAGCTCATCCAATCAAATAATCATGCCATCAATACTCTTTACTGTGTTGTTGGTATGCAAGAATTTGACAAGATCTTAAGGTGTGAAACAGCTAAAGAAATATGGGATCAGTTGGAAGCAACTTATGAAGGAATCAGTAACACTATGGAAAATAAGATTAATGTGCTCATTCATGATCAACATGAACTTTCCCAAATGAAAGATAATGAGGATATAGAGGACGATAAAGAAGCAAAAATGGAGCATCTTTGCTTTATGACTACTGAAGACAATGAGGTAAAATTTGAAACTTCTCCTAGTAAAGATGAATTACAAGTAACTCTTGATAAACTTGTCATTGACTTTCAAGAATTATCTTCAAAATATGAGGAACTTAGTAAAGAAAAATATAAACTTAAAAAAAGCCTTCATGTTATGGAAAATAAATTAGAAAAGGTTATAGTAGAAAATAAAGTTTTACTTCAAGAAATTAAAAATTATCATATCTTAGATTTTCAAAAGTTGAAGATAGAAAATGAATTGTTAAAACACCAAGTTGCAACTCTTAAACAAGAAAAAGAATATTTGAAAGTTACTTTGGACAAAAATAGTTTTGTTTTCTCTAAGAAGGTTAAACCCTATAAGAAAGTGTTTTCAAAAGCCTTTAGTCCTTTTGTAAAATGTTTTTATTGTTGTAGAGATGGACATATATCATACAATTGTGCTCTAAAGAAAAATCAACATACTTGTTTTAAAGTTTTATGGATACCTAAAAGTACTTATGCACATAAAAAGGAAAAGACTGACTTTGTAGGACCCAAGATAAAGTGGGTACCAAAATATGCTTCTAGTACTTTAACTGTGCAGAATACTTTTGAAAAGAATGGAAAAATTGGTCCAAAGAAGAAAGAACCACCAAAGAGTACTTCTCCAATATGCAAAGTGAAACTTGCAAAGTCTAAACTTTATAATGAAAAGTCAAAGATGAGAAAAAGGGATTCCTCATATACCAAGGTCAAGGTATCAAATTATAGAACCTCTTATGTTACTGTATTTAATATTTATTGAGGTATATCATTTATGACCTTAGGTATAGGCATTGCATTCATTATGAATATATTGTCTTTGATATATAGTTGGATCATAACTCATATCCTTAGATTATTAATTTGAATAAATTATTACTGATACTAAGTGTCAAAGTATATATGTAAATGTTATTTTTGAGCTATGAAACTTTGAACAAGTGCAAAACTATGTAAAGTTAGTGTATGAATCAAAAATAGAGTTAAATAAATGGAATTGTACATTTCGACCACTTGGGAGCCCACTTGTGCATGTATGTTTATGGAAGTGGCATGATGAATTTGAGTTGCATGAGGGTTCAAACCTTATAAGAGACTTATTTATGCTTTATTTATACTTTCCAAGTTGTTCAAATGGGTGTGGAATAATGGATGGTTCATTTGGACCAAATTTGTCTCTTGTTAGAACCAAAAGTGCCATATTCTTGAACTATAGCAACATCTTATCAAATGACCTCTTCTTGACTTGAAATTTTGCATACAATTAGATCTTGCCTAGATATTTTTGAGAAGCTAAAGATCAAGTCATTTGGAATTCTGTGAAATTTTCTATGTTTTTTCAAAGTTGGTATCAGAATTTTGGTTTTACACCAATACTGTTCATTTGGTCAGTTGTGAAATTGTGTCATCTGAGGGGCAAACATGGTCTAATGGCTACGACATTTTATAGATAGAAACTAGGCATTTACAGTGAGTTGTAGCAATTGGAAGCACCTCATTTGGATGTCTGAGCTAAGATATATGAATTTTTAAATTTCTGGAACAGCAACAGTTGTGCAACATGACCTGAGTCACTGTTCCATTAAATTTCAGTAGCTGAACGTAGTTTCTCTGATCTAAGTCTATTTTTTACCATAAATTTAACATTCATAGCTTTCCAAATTGATATCATTTGCATGGATTAGATTTTTATGGAATTAATTAGACATTTTCAAAGTTTATAGCAGACAATTGCATCAGTACCAGTAGCTATCCAAAATTTTGCCCATTTTCGCATGTCAAATGATTTCTGTGTTATGTTTCATGACCTAGACACATTTTTTTCATAAATTAGACATGTGTAGCATTCCATAATGGCTAAAAATATATGAGTTCAATTTTTCTAGAATTAGTTATGAATTTTGAAACTTCATATCAGTAATCTGAACTTGTAGCCCAGACAGCAGCGACCTCTGTGACTTTTCGGATGTCAAATGTTCTCCTCTTAATGATTCATGAACTGAAATTATTTTTACCATGGGGTAGACATCCAGAGCTTTCTAGAATAGTAAATTTTGTTGGGTTTCAATTTTTGTAGATTTAATTATGAATTTTCGAAGTTGTGACAGAAAAAGCTATATGACTGACTCCATCTCATGAAATGTGTTTAAGTTGATGAAAAATACATGTTGAATATGTTTGAGTTAAAGCTTACTATTTTTGAGCTCCAATTATCCTTGTTTAAAAAGCTTTGTGACAAAATTGATTATCTATATGTTTGTAAAGCTTGCTTGCCCTGTGTTAATTTAAAGTTAACTATATTTTTTGGTTATCTATCCATAATGCCTGTTAGAGTTATTTACTTGAAGTTAACTACTTCATAAGAGTGAAAGTCTTTCATACTTGAAACATTTTTATAATCTTTGACTGAATATTTGAAATTATTCTGAAAATGCTACTTAAAATTAAATGTGGGTGTTGATTCTGTCATATGTCTTAGTTGATTAACTCTACATCCTAGTTAACCAAGCACTAAAATGTTTATGACTCATATAAATATTAAATTATTTTTGTTGTCTGAAATGATTGCTTATGAAACTTACTTGATCCATATCTAAATCAATCATTTGATGTTTTTTGTATAAGATAACTAGAAGTATTTTGTTCCTAAAGCTTTGAATCATTGATATGCTATTTGATAGAATTAATTCTTCTATGAGAAAAATTATGAATATAGATGATGATAAAGATGCAACAAATCTGCACATGACTTAAAATATTCATCGAAAAGAATAGATTCTGCAGCATTAGAAAAATATAAAGAACAGTTAAAGAAAAGTTTAAAGGTTCTGTTCAAAGATCAAGTCAACAAGATCTTACATCTTGTCAACAAGATATTCCAAGACAGACTTCAATAGAAGCTACAACACCAGAAATTAAAAAGATTCAATGCAGGCCTTCAAAACTTGAAATACCCGAAATAAATATAAATCTTCCAAGAGAGTGGAGGCATCATTTCTTATACCCTATGCAATACATCATGGGGGATTCAAATGAAGGAGTAAGATCATGAGCATCTATACTTTAAATTACTATATTTTTATGCTCTTCTTCTTTATCTTTTCTTTTGTGCTTTTTAGTATATTAATCCATCTTTATGATGTCAAAGGAAAGGAAGAGAACACATGCAAGCCTTAAAAGATAGTTTCATGAAATTTTGAAAGCAAGCTCTAATTATTGCTACATATATGTGCACTTGGTATCCATTAAAAATTTTTAGGTATACATACAAGAGAAGCTTTAAATAATACAAGAAAGAAATGGTAGCTCACATTACCTTAGATAGGGAGAGTATAAAACTCTTTTCTATCTTATCATTTTAAGAATCTCGTGCAAAATATGTTTTAAATTGGTAATGAGTTAACACCTTGTTTTGTGTTCTAACATCTTATACTTCATTGAGATATTTATATGACTAAAAGGTTGGAACGTACATTGATCTTGGAATTATTTAGTTTGATTCTGTCTTATCCATATGATATATGTTTTGGTACATCTTATAATTACTACATGACTTTGATATTTTTTATGCTCAAACTTCCACATGATGACTTTGGTAATACAATGTGACAATGTTTATGAATGATAATTCAATGCAAACACTCCTTTTGATCAACATAATCCTTTATAGTGTTTCTTAATTATTTTGATGCTATATTTATTATACTTCATTGGAACTTATATGTTCTTAAAGTTATCTGGATAACTCTTATAATTAATTGTTCACTATATTATTATTCTTTAGAGTTTATCCACTCTTTTGGTGAGCGAAGTTCTGCAAATATATTACCTAATGCTTTTATCTGAGTTTCGTTGAGAAATTAGGTATGAAGGTTGAAAGAACACCAAAAAAAGTGATCCAAACAATAGCCATTGTATTAGAAAGTCTACAAAGAATGTTGAACACCTTTTTGATGATGTCAAAAAGGGGGAGAAATATTTGTAGTACAAAATGCAGTTGTTGTTTAAGTTGCTGTTGTGAGCAAGTTTCAAGGAGCATTTACATGGTCATAACAAGCTCATATTAAGGGGGAGCTTCTAACCTCAAAAAGCAAAGGGAGTATTTCAAACTTAAATCTTGAGAATTTTATATTATTGCTCTTTGCACTTAATGCTTATACAAAATTTTGTACTTAAAGTTTTGTCATCATCAAAAAGGGGGAGATTGTTAGCTCCAAGGTTTTAATTTAATTATTTTGATGATAACAAAATTCTTAAGTTAAAATTTATACAAGCATTAAAGTTAAATCATTTGTTAAGAAAAACAAGATGTAGTAGTAACACATGACACATATATATATATCTACATATCATTAGAGCATTTTGATTAGATGAAGACTTTGAAAAAGTTGTGTTATTTATATATTATTTTGGAAGATCACCTTTTTACTTTTGCAGAATATTAAATGAAGCATTGGGCAATGAAAAAGCAAAAGCTCAAGAAACAATAAAGGAACTTGAAACTGGAAAGTAAAAGTAGAAGAAGAAGCTTTGACAAGTCCAGAAAAGCACCCCGAAAAAGAAGAAAACAAAAGCCAAAGAGATAAAGAAGCAAAGACTATTGTTGGAGATGAAGGGATATGGGAAACCAAAACTTCTGATTTATCAAACTAGTAAAATCTGGTGCCATAAAGTGAAAGAAAATATACATCCCATACCAATCAGAAAAGTTATATCGAAGAAGAAGAGAAGAGCAAGAAAGATGAAAAGAGCAAAAAAAATAAAGAGGGAAAGACCATTATTGGAGATGAAGGAATATAGGAAACTAAAACCGCACAAATTCTTTTGCAATTTCTGGTTCATTAAACCAGCAAAATCTGATGCCATAAAGTAAAACCAAATCTCTACATAATCAAAAAAGCTTCATCGAAGAAAGATGAAAAAAAATGAAGAGGCAAACAAAAACCATTGTTGGAGATGAAGGAGTATGGGAAACCAATACAGTAAGCTCTCTATCCAAAGTCTTTTCTTCATATGGGCAAAGTTGCTGAAGCAAATTGGTGAAAGGAGAAAGAAAGCAGAGCAAGAAAATAGAGGATTGTTCAGCCGAACAAGAAGCACTACACAGACTCACGAAGAAGCTTAAAGCTGTCTCTATTTTGAGACTATGCTTCTGCCCAGCTTTAAAGTCAACTCCTACCCTTTTGTTTATTCATCGAAAATATAAAATCTACCCACTTTCTTTGACTTGCTGACCGAAAGGAGAAATGGTGAAAGATTCTCTGAGCTAATCCATCCACTCTCCTGAACGTGCTGACCGAAAGAAGAAATGGTGAAAGATTTTCTGAGCTGGCATCACTGATCTTCCACTGTATTCCAACAGATACCACCCAGCTACTCAACTACTGTATTCCAACGGATATCACTCAGCTACTCAAGCTCCACTGTATTTCAACGGATATATTTCGTTTGGAGCCACTATATAACAGTAGGATGAAGAACTAAAGCAATAGAGAGAAAACCAAAAAAAGCAAAGAAAGAAAAGCTAAGTTATATCATTCATTGTTCTCTTCATCTTAAATATTCTGAGCTTAGTTTCTGGGTAAATCTAGCTTATGAGAGCTTTTGAAAGTGAGCTTATTATAATCCTTTATTGATAAGGATTTTAGATATATCCTCATATTATTTTTCTGTAAATCTTTTCTAAGTGTGAGGAAAGTAAGTTTTGGGTAAGCTTGTGTAAAACCCAAGTGTTGTAAAAGTTTTAGGTGAGCTTGGAAACATAGGTTCTGTGAGTGTATACTCTGATTTTATAGTGGAAATCTCTTGTTGTGTATCAAGGGGACTGGATGTAGTTCTTGAAAACCGAACCAGGATATATATGGTGTTTTCCTTTCTCTACTGCGTTTTTTCATTTTGTTTCAGCTTCTGTACTAAAACCTTGTCGACAAGGTCCTGTTTTATTTTCTTAATCTTTACTTTTCAGTTATACTTTAGAAGATCTTGTCGACAAGATCTTAATTTGGTTACAAAGTTTTCGCACTAGTACTCTTTATCAAGTTTTTTATTGAAACCATTTGATATTAATATATAATTGATTTAATTATTTTTAATTCTATTTTTATTTTCGAAAGCATCTATTCACCCCCCTCTAGGTGCATTTTTCACAAAGGAGCTATTAAACTGCAGATCCTCCCATCCTCTTTTAGAGCCTCTCATTAGACATCACTTCAAAGGCATTTAGGTGATGAGAAAAGATTTAATTGACCTAAAATAAATCCTATTTACCATAAGTTTTTTTTAACAAAAGCATGACCTGTTATCGAATTTTTTTTATCATGTTTTTATAAGAAAATCCAATAACAAATACCTTAAAATTGTATTTTAAGTGTTTCAGTGAGAAAATATCACCAATGACCACGTCTGGTTTATCTGTATAAGGGCAATCAATATCAACAACTGCATATCGGTAAGACTTAATAATAACCAAAGTTTTACATAATATCTTTCCTCTCGACTAAAGTCAGTCTCCCACTTAAAAAGCAAAAATTAAACCCCCCCCCCTCCCCCAAAAAACAAAAAAAAAGGGCAAAAAAAGACAGACATCTGCAAGACGTACACTGTACTAAGTTGAAAAAATAACTATCCTAAAATCTCCAGATTTACAAAAGATACTATGATGATGATGATAAAATAAAAAGGGCCTAAGGAAACTTTACAGTAGCTCACCCACCAAAAATTAGAATTCCCTGCTAAATGCTTTCCAACTACTGGAATCACTGCACTTCAAATGTACAATCATTCAATTAATCCCTGCCCTCCACAACAAAAAGTTCCTTAAGCAGAAGCAGGTACACGAACAGATTTAGTCTTGGGTGATGAGTTAACAACCAATCCACCAGTACGATTCACACGGCCACCACGGGCTCCATTTTGATTAACTCTCTGATATCCATCACCTCCCCGATTGCCATTTCCATATCCAAACTCGCCCCTGCTGTTAAAGTCACTACGGCCATAGCTTCTGCCATTTACGTAATTTCCAGGCCCTCTTGGACCCTCATTCCTGTATCCCAACCCCCTTCCAGAAGGGAATCGTCCTCTTTTACTCCCTGAACAGAAAAAGAAAACAGCTAACTTTACAAGCAATATAATCTACAACATTTGATGTATGAGCACACCTTCCAAATCAAAAGCTAAAAGGCAAGACTATGACAGGGAAACATCTATTTAATGTAGATGCTGACAGTAAATGCAAAATAAATTTGAAAAAGGATTTCAAGTCCCTGGCCAACCAACAAAGGAAAAACCATACAAATCACGGGAGGCCCCTTATCAAGAAATTGGAAAATACTATTCACCCATAATATGGTGCACCAATATTGTTAAATATGCCGACACACACCCAACGTGGACACTCTCTGTGCCTAGTATCCAAAAATGTATTAGACGGTGCATCGTTCTGTTGCACTAAGCAACAAAGAAAACATATAAGCATCCTCTTCTCAAGAAGATAGCTAGCTATGGGAAAAAAGTTTATGGTTCTCACCAAATGCAGCCTTTATCTGAAAAAATAAATGATAAGAAGCACGATTCTGTAGCAAAAGCATACAAATAATTATATCCTCTCTTCTAGATGCCAAAAACCTTACACCTACGTATTCTGCATGTGCAGAGACCGTATATAGGCAATCTAACCCCAGATATGACCAAGTAAAAGGTTCAATTAACAAAAAGCACTTGCCTTTATTAGTTGATCTCTTTTCCTTGACAACAACACTGCGGCCATTGATCCAAATTGGTGAAGCCTGACATTTCAATAAAAAGCATCAAACACCAAATACAGATATAATCTGAAGAAAATGATAAGAAATTGCAAATATCTCAAAGCCATGGACCATGCATCAGGTGATTGCACATTAAATATTTTTAAGCACAAAAACAACAAGGAACTTGAAACCATAGTTTAATTTGCAACAGAATTTGTACAACATCTAAGAAGACTAACAAAAGTCTGTTAAAACTTTATTGCCTGTTGAATCTTCTATTAGATTAGAGGTAAAGAAGACACCCAGATTGCACTGGAAAAATAGAGAGAGAGAGAGAGAGAACAACACTAAACAAATCTTCCAGAAAAACACAATCCAGTTGCAATAAATCAGTAGAAAATTAAGAATCAAGCTCTATAAGCAAATCTTAGGCACATGTCAGTGAAAGAGCAGAACAAGTAGCCAAAAGTACTATCAAGCACGATTTCAAGCAAATTGCAGTGTAAGTGCAGAACAAGTTGCCACTGTCAACAACCATTTCATCCCAAAACATTAAGCTGTTAGTTGAGGGCCCAAGAATGGTTATTTAACATCTCTAGCATGTCCCCTCACACAAAAGCTTTGTGAGCTTAAAATGTGGACTAAGCATTGGCCAACTATATCCTGTGCAGAAATTTAATTTGATAATGAGGGCAACAACCTGTCAAACTCTCAAACACTTGGTCAAGAAATATCTCATCCCAAAAGCTCAAGTTGTTAGGCGAGAGGCTGAGAGCCCAAGAGTAGTTTTATTAACATCTCTAATGAGTACAACACATGCTTAGGTTTACATATGTATGCAGAGATCAAAATAAAATTTATACTTGAACATATATCGGCACAATACAATAAAGAAGTAAGAGTAAATTTAGTAATAGGAAATTTAAATTGACAGTTGCAATCATTATTCCGTGAGCAATTTAAATTCAGAAACACTAAGTTTGAATGCATAGTTAACGAGATAAATTAGAAAGCAGCAATACGTCTTGATCTCCTGTGCAGGTGACTCAGTGGACCTCGAGAGAATCATGACAATACTAATATACTTCAAAATGTGTACAAGAAGGGAAATAAACAGGCTGTCAACGTCTTTTGACAATCATGTGTCTCTAAGCAAGCATCAATTCAGCTCTATAATATGCTCAGGCTTTTAGGCCTCGGAGAAAACAAATCAAGCTTCCAATAGCAAAATCTGATAAATACCTCAAGAGCACTTTGCACAGCGCCTGCCACTTCAAACTCCACAAAGCCAAAGCAAAATCTCTGTTCAATCCATCCATAAGGAAATAAATAAAATAAAAGATATAAATTGATAACAGAAAGCAGAAAAAGAATAAACAAATACCTTTTGGGTTCTGATTTGGATACCATCATTCTTAATAGGTCCAAACTTCTTGAAAATATCATCCAGAAGGGGAGGTGTAGCATTAAATGGCAGACCTTTCACAAAAATTGAATAGCCCTCAGCTGTCCAACAAACGATCATTTCAATACATCTCACACGAATGGAATATAATGAGTAATAATGTAATATAAAAAAAAAACCAAAAATAAATTATGCAAAATATCAATGAACAAACTGATAGCATCTGATGATGGGCACCACACCTTCCTTTTCTGGCTTGTTTCCATTTTTGTTAGCATTTGTACTAGAACTGTTGGTTTCAGACACTTTGGGAGGTGGAGGTACAGCAGCTGTCTGTTGATCTTGGCTCTTAGGCACAGATCTCACAGCAGTTGTTGCTGTGAAAGTTGGTGCTCCACTCTCCTTCAAGACCTTCACCAGGAAAAGATCCACTAATTAGAAAAGGAAATAATAAGTAACAGAAGCAATTATTATTCACCCTTATATAATGAAAAGAAATATATCTTGACCAAAATTCACTTTTTACTCCCAATAATATAACAAAAGAATGGCATTTCCAATAGTTACTCAGCATGAGTCTGGAAAGCCAGAAGGACAGGGTGTTTCAGGACACTACTAACAATAGAGCCATATAACTTCTTTGGCACTTCTTCAATTGAACCCTCAGGAATTTCATCAATGACCTCAGGTACAGGAGCATCCTCTTCTTCAATTGAAGCTTGTCCATTTAAAGGATGGTATAGGTGCTTCCTATCAACATCCTCAGCTGTGACAATTATTTGTTCTGGAGCTTGCACCTGCTGCACAGAAGGATCTGCCACTAAAACGTAACAAAATCTTAAAACAACTGCCAAAGGGAACCAAAAGGCTCTAATTTAAACCTCAACTTCTGCTTTGCATTACCATTATCAGGAGTTAAAGGAGACTCAACATCATCAACAAATCCTTGATTTCCATTTTCATCAACATATCTGAAAACATCATTCAAAACAAAGTAGCCTTTCTCTTGAGGAGCAAGGAAGAAACATTGAGTAAATTTCTGCCTCATGTGATCCTTTCCCATCAAGAACCCAGTGACCAGGATAAGGACTGCCCCACCATAAGATTTTTGTGCATCCACAGATATGATCTCTGCACTGAATTCGTCATATTTCATTGATAGTATCTTCTCATTAATATCCTGCCAAATAAGAAAATAAACATACATTTGAGGAGATAATTATAAGACTCTCATATCATTAGATTTAAGATCAAGCTCTCATCATATTACACATATATAAGAATTAGAGAGTCTGATACTGATAACAAATGGACTTCAGAGAATCAATTAATGAGTGTGAAAAAATCAGAAAAGATATGGAGATAATAATAATAATAATGCTGAACACATTCAGATCAAAACACCATGCTTTCCAGTTTTCAATTATGCACTGTTGGTTTGAAGCGAACAAGAAACCAAAGAACTAGGGCCTAAATATTTTGGTATTTCATCACCTATTCTTTTTTTTCTTTTTTGGTATAAAAACCATTCCATTGCCCATAAGTCATAACCAAAATAAATAATAAAAGTTGGGGAAAGAAACAGTCAAGAGTATTATGCGCATGATACCTCAAAAATCAATTGAAATATAATAGAAACCTATCATAGAAGTGCATACATACAGGTATAAATGCAGATGCGTATATAGAAATAGGCAGAGAGCAGGAACATTTGGGATTGAAAAACAGGCATAGGAAGGTGGAGAGAAAAAAAATTTACTTCCATTGTTGTTGTAATGTCCATAACACCATTTTTCCCAGGACGATAAAGTTTGCTAACATCGCGGTAAAACCGATGAACAAGCTTGGGGTTTTCATGCAACAAATGGTAGTATTGATTAACAAAAGCATTACCAACCTACAATGCAGTTTCATACAAAGGCAGTCAGATATGTGGAAATCAACAGAGAAACGCATCGCAATAAATAACATGTAGGTATACATACAATATCGGCTGCAGGAGAAATTCTAGCAGGGTCTTGCTGCACTGAAGTTGCCATCACTGGTGACTTCTGGAAATTAATCAAACAGTCAATTACAACCATTAACTTGCTATCATGTAAAGTTTTTTTCATTTTTTTTTTAAATCTGAGCTATCATGTAAAGTTGTAAACTATATAAATGCCAGGGCTTAAAAGATTAACGAGGGAAAACTTGATTTGACCCCACATTAAGTTTAACGCCTGAGGAAAATGATTTTTAAGTATAACTTGAGAAATACACTGTGTATAGCTAATTATACAAGACAATTTCTAAAAGAAAACAGTGAGAGCTGTGCTTCCATTTGATGAGCGCTTCTTCCCACGAGCAATTGAAAGTATCAAGTTCTCAGAAAAGCCAAAATAAACTACATCCACATGCACAGGTATTAAGGTAAAAATAATTTTCCAAACAAAATATTTGCAGAAACGGTAATTTAACAAACAGACAAAGGATTAATTGGCAGTTCTCCCGCATACTTTGCTTTTTAACAAAACTCGAGAAAATATTTGCAACTTCTCTCAAAAAATTGACCAGGACAACCAGACCCATCACCAAGTCTTAAGAATTAGTTAAGCTACAGCATAAATTAATCGAGGCGTGAACATTAGACTTTCGAAAAGCTACTAGAAAACTTCAAATTCTCAGTTTATGGGAGAAACCAATCATTTCCCAGAGAAAATTTTCATTTGCACAGTTTCATTACCAAGCTTCCCATACATACTATAGCTCCAACAGCCAGTATTGAGCACTGAATCAAATAATTCGCGGAACAAACAAATGCCCATATTGAACTGAATCAAACCTCAGCATTCTAGACATAAACCCACGTTTCTACATAAAAATTCCCCGAACGAAAAAAAATAAAACTGGGAAAACTATAATGAGGAGGGTTTTAGAGCATTACCTGGTAAAGAGAGAATGGATGGGAGGGAGTGACGAAAGTATGAAATGAAAGAGAGGGAAGGCCAAGGTTTAAGGGCGAGCGAGATTTTATACAGCGAGGGAGGGGTGTTATTCTGCGGCGGAACGGGAGGAAGACTGTTTTGTGCCAACGGTTTCACAATATCTTGCTTGTCAGGCACGTCTTATTTTGCCAATTTTGAGCGATATATAATTAAAAACAATTAAGATATAATAGTGCAAAAAAATCTCTAAATATAATATTTTTTTATGAGTTTAGTGATAACATCATCAAGTTCAAAATTTTTGTTTATTTTTCATATTTTAATTTATAAGATTATCTTATATGTTCAAGTGCAAAAAGAATACAAAATATGCAATATTAAAAAATACAACAGTAATTATATTCGGGGAATAATTTTTTGTACTATTATGTTTGAGTTTTTTTAATTATTTATTGTATATGGCTATTGGAGTTTCTTATTTTGATTATATTAATTTTAAGAAAAAATTTACATTCAATTTTTTTATATTTTTATTATCAAATTTTTTAAATAAAATATGATAAATATATAATTTTATATTAATATGATAAATGAATAATTTTTATAAAATAAAAATATATAATTTTTATAACTCAATTCTTATTTGAATGGCAAATTAAGTAAATTTTTATTCTTTATGTAATGGTATGCGTATGAAGTTGTCTAGAGATGTATTATCCAAGGCAATATATTAATTAAATAATTAATTTTAGGCTAGAATTAACCACTAACTTAATAACTAGTAACATGTTTTATTAATTCATTAACTTGTGTCGTTACTATATTTTATATTTGTTAATTATTTCTCTTGATTTGTGATTTAATTATCTCTTTTTATTGATGTTTATTCGCTGTTTAATAATTTTTTGTTTGTTTATCTTCATTATCTTGTTGATTATGTATTTAATTAATTTATTTACTACTTGATAGGCAATTGCTGAACTTGTCTAATTTGTTGGGAATTGTACAATTGAAGTTAAATTCCAGAATTTTGGAATAAGTTTCATTTATATGTCTAGTTGTTCTATGAATTTTATCATGACTTTTGGAACTCAGTAAGATGGCTTAATACTCTGAATTCCAAATGTTGCTCTGTTGTCCTATTTTTGACAAATTTTGACAATATGCTAATTTGTTTGATTTACTATGAGCAATTCAAAAATGATTTTGATTTGACATTTTGCCTCAAGTATTCTGTATATGTTTAGATGTTGTAAAAAGAATTTTCAAGATTTTAAAATTTATTTAATTATCCAAATTCATTGATTCTGAGTGTTGTCAAAAGTCTCTATTTTTTACTAGTTGTTCACTCTAAGTTGACTTTGGAGAATTTTGTAGATATACTTAAGCTTTGAAATTTTTGTATGTTGATTATGTATATGTTAACTTGTTTAGATACATTTTTTCATTAACTTTTTTACTTCATTTGATTAAATAAATATTTTTGTTTTTGTTAGCTATGCGGTAGCCCTGTTTTACTGTTTTTCTAATTTTGTAAATATTCTTGTTGATTCTTGTGCATTTTTTTAGATAGAATTACGTTCTGAATTTTTGTCTGTAAACTCTTTTATAGGTTTTCTAAGTTGAGAAAAATTGACTTACTATTTTGATCATTATAACCATATGTTTCATTACATACAACTTGTATTGTCCAACATAGTCACAAAATATGTGCAGTTTGATTTTTCTTAACTTTCTCTTGTTAATCCTTTTGCTTTAAATCTTATTATTGATGTTAATCACTAATTATAAGGACCCTCTTCTTAACATTTTCCTTTGATTAATTAGAGTAACATCTTTTGTTTTGCATTTCATCCTACTCATCATTTTGGTTTTGTAAGTATTTTATTTCCTTTATATATTTGCGAAAAAAAAATTTGTATTAATAAAGGGTATGATTTTACTGTTACGTTCAATCTTGATGTGTTTGATGCTCGCTGTTGATTTCTTTATGCAAAAGAAACTTCTTATGTAATATTAAAAATCTCCATCAACCAAAGCACGAGGGCATGAGTTAGAACTATATGCTATCAGCCATTTGAGAAAAGCTTGTCATTTTGAAGTGGGAGATAATGAAAATCCACAGACACAACTCCATGTTTGGTTGAGCAAGGAAAAAGGAATTAGAAAAAGAAAATTTTGTGTAATGTTTATTTTATTTTTATAATCATTACTTAATTATTATTTAACATTATTTATTAATTATTATTCAATCATTAGAAAGAAGGATATTAATTTTTTTTATTTTTAGAATCATTTTTTTTATTTTTTTTTTCGCATCTAACCTTTTTATATACCAAACAATAAATTTTTATTTCCAAGTCATTTATGGAAATCTATTGTACTTTAAAACTGGTTGAAGTGGATGAACAAAGCTATTTTTTTAGGCTCCTTGCTGAATTGCTAAGGGAAAGAGCTCTAAACTGGTTTAACTCTGTCTTCTAGAGAAACACTTACATGGGAACAACTTATGCAAGACTTTCTCTATGATTTCTTGGTGTTTGGAAATTTGAAGGGAACAATAGCTACTAAAAACACTACATTTGAAATTCAGTCGCAGAATATGTTTTTCTTATTCCTTCCCTATGAGCCCTTGTTCTTAATCAATGATGACACGTTGTTCTCATGCTTGACCATGGCTTTGTCGAGGATGAAAGCATTGGTTGCAATACAAGACTAAGGTGGTCGTGAATCAAAAGAAAACACACTAGTCTTGGCACAAAATAACATACTTGTATCAAGATAATTTGTTTGTGATATTAATTGTGCTTTTACCCCTTGTTTGGTTTGAGGGGAGGGGAGGCCTCCCCTTGTTTGGTTTGTATTTTTAGAAGGGAGAGAAGGGAAATTTTCATTAAACTTTTCCTCCCCTCCCCTTCTCTCTTTACCCTCTAATTTGGGAGGATTAGGAGGGGAAGTTATTTTTTGGATTAAAATGTCCTCATATTTATTTGTTTAATTATTTAGTTAGTTTTATTTATTTATAATTTTTTTAAAATAATTATAATTATAGATAATTTTTAATATTTGTTTAATTTGGTGATAAAAATATTAAATTTTAAAAAATAAAAAAATAATTAATTGTATTATCATTATTTTTAAAATATACAATGAGAAAATAGTCTATATATTATTATTTTCTCTCCCTTTTCCTCCTGAACCAAATAATGTATCATTAAAATCCCTCCCCTCCCCTCCCCTCCTCTCCATTGAACCAAACACCCTTAAAGAGAACTCTACATTAGTTTCACACATGACCATACATTGCATGGGTCATTTTTTAGCTTTCAATATTTCAAGGAAGCTTCACTCCAAAAATGGAGTTTACTCCCTGGGATCTTCTACCCTTGAAATTGGAAGCATCCAAAGAGGATTTATTTTTCAATGAAGAGATCTTCTTATGTCCAAGAATTACTCGTATGAGAAAAAAAGTGACACAGTGGATGAGAATTAATAGAATCCACTTATGTGGGTTCCATATCCACAATGCTAGTCTCTTTCTGATATAAAGAATTTTCAAACATGAAAGAATCGGAACTCTCTTTTTCATAACCTCAAGGCAACCAATGACACACTCCTCCTTTGCCCTATAGCAAAACCAAAATAAATAAATAAATAAATAGATAAATAAATAAATAATTTCCACAACTATATATGCGCTTGGAAAATTATCTTAATTTTTTGTTTAGAAGCCTCATTCCTAAGCTGTTTTCATTCCTCTGTTGCCATCACTCCTTCAAGCCTTTTATGGTAGATATCAGTTTACTTTACCTGGGAACATGGCTGGTCCTTCCACAGACGAGGCACTGGATAGTAAACTTGTCTGAAGTCCGCGTCCCTTGGAGTAGATCTAAAGGTCCAAATTTTATTTATTTTTATTTTAATTCTTTATTTTAAATGAAATAAAATATAAAATAAAGATAATTTTTCAACTTCTATTAATAGATGATTGGGATTTAAAAAATAAAATAAAATATGATTTGAACAGTTCAAATCTATCCCAAGAGTGTGCTACTCCCCTTAGAGCAATACAGATTTGCTTTTTAACTTGTCACGTTTGTTTTTTTGGGAGTTTGTAATGAGTTTTAAATAGGGATAAGTCATTTAATTAAGAGGAAATATAACTTTTTTAATTCTTAAAAAGTATTTGTCTTAATTTATTAATTAGTCAATAAAATTTAAAACTACATAATTCGGTTTTTAAAAAAATTCATTTTCATTTGTTAGTTTTTGTAACATGTAACATGTAACACGTATACAACCATCTATCTGGGAATAACAAAAAACTACTTCATGATCAAGTACATAAGTTTACAAAGAGTGATAGCATAACAACCATGGTTTTTAGAGCTGGATGTGAGGCAACTAGGTTGTCGTGTCACTGAACCTTTTGATCATTAATTAACTCGGTGGAATTGTTTTTTTAATTAATAAATAATATATTTTAAATTAAATTAGAATAATATACTTAAAAATTAAAGAAAATCCGCTAAGCATACTATGTGGCACAACGGAAATAAACAAAAAAATAATTTACTAAAAAAAAATCAACATCTACCATGCTTTAAGGCATAGCAGAGGATCAGTGTCGCTTAAAAATGCTCAAAATCATCACAATGGGGAAGGCTCCTTCTAGTGTCTACTATTCTTACTAGAGTTTGACACACAAGAGATGCCATAAACACAGGGTCCTCAAATGCTTAAACCATTATAACCCAAAACATAAATGATAGTTTTCGTTTTACAGGCCAAATGTTAAAATCACATCTTTCTAACTATAAAAGAGAATAAGGAGTCATTTGGTGCAGTGTTATCTTTGTTCATAATGTATTTTAAATATTAAAAATTTTCAAAAGATGCATGTATTTGATATATTAATATAAGAAGGATAAGATGCCATTGTTTTGAATCATATCACCCAAAAAATTAGTGATAAAAATTGCTCTAATTTCTTGGAAAAAAAAAAGTCTCCTCTATAGAGGTGGTTAATTTCTAAAATATTGTAGGTGTTTTATCCCCTAATAATCTAACACCTTGTTTGGTATAGTTGGTATAGTTGAAAAGCTTTTCTAGATAAAATCCTCTACCTATTATGCAATGTATTGTGATTTCCATCAAATTATTTATAAAAAAAGCTATTGTTTAATAAAGAAAGACTAGGCAAAAGACAATTTTGTTCCAAGCGATAGAAGAAAAATTAGTTTTTTTTAGTATTTTTTGTCATAAAAAATATTTTGGTTATCTATTCACTTTTTATTTCTATTCTACTAAATATGATTTTAGGTTACAGGATTTCATTTCATTCTTATTTCTATTCTTTTTTTAATTTCTTAAAATATTTCTACTCCACTAAACATAACTTAAGTGTATTTGAGAATTAGGAAGAAATAAAAAAGAAAAGAATCTAAAGAAAATAGAATGGGGAGGGAAAAATTAAGAAAGGAATAGTTAAATGATAACTTTTTTAAATTTAAGAAAACTTTAAAAATATAAAAGATGAAAGATTTTGGAGGATTTTGAAAGATAAGTTTAAAATATTTTATTATCCTTCCTTTCTTGTCAATAACTCTTAAATATGAGAAAAGTTTCACAAAACTTTATCTAATCTTTTATTTGATTATCTTCAATTATTTCTTATCCAAACATACTCTAAAGGAAGCTTCATTAATTAATAAAAAAGAGAAAAAGAAAACTATTTACTTCTCACCATAAGAGAAAATACACAATTTCTATGCAATTTCTCAAAGCAATTAACAAGATCAAAATCTAATTTCAATCCTACCCCTTTCTGCCATGCCTGCCTACATGGTGCAGCCAGCCAATGCCTTTGAAGGCTTTAGAGATTTTCATAAGGTTAGGCCTTCCCATCCCTAGATTCATCTTCCCAGCTGAGAATTTCAGAGCCTGCAAGCAGCACAATTTTCCATCCATTCCCTCGTCTTCTTCTTCATCTTCTTCGTCATCATCTTCATCCTCTTCATAATACTTACTTTCACTTTTCTTCCCCTGCTTCTTGGTCTTGCTCTTCTCTAGAACCTTCTTCTTGTTGTTGGACTCTGTCTCATAAGTCTCCCAAAGTGAATCCATCCCTTCACTTTCACTTCCATTAACGTTGTTGTGTCTCTCCTCAAAGAGCTTGCAAGCCAATGTCCTTCTCCACTCTTTCTCTTTCCTCATTGACCCAAAACTCCCAAGGCAATTTGATTCATTGTACACCCAGTTGTTCTCTGGACTCCCAAGTCTTGCTTCTAGAAGTCTTTGGGATTTATTCATCACTTTGAATCCATTTCTCAACCCCAATTTCCCTTTGTTCTCTTCATTTTCTTCCTTTTGATGAACCAAATCTCCATGCCCTTCTTTTTCTTGAAGCATACACTCCAGAACCTTCATTTCTCCTTTACCATCCAAGTTCCTATTACCCTTCATCACTTTGAATCCACTTCTCAGGCCCGTTTTTGCTTTGGTTTCTTCTTCTGATTCTAGTAACTTGGCTTCATTTTCCCCCTTTTGATGTACCAAATCTTCAAATTCTTCATCTTCTTGGAACAAACTCTCTAGGACCTTCATTTCTCCATCACTTTTAGTGCTCACTTTACCATCCAAGTTTCCATTCTCCAATCCTTTCAATCCACTTTCTTCCTTCTGATGAGCCAAATCTTCAAATTCTTCACTTTCCTGGAACAAGCTCTCCAAGCTTTTTACTTGTGCGACTGAACCATTATTGTCAATTTTGTTAGCTTCAAAGCCTTGTGAACAGTTTTCCTCTGATTTTGCCTCCAAAGCTTGAAAGATAGAAGCCTGAAACATAACCAGATATGCTTCAAACTCCTCGAGGTACCCAGTTTCCTCATCTTTCTCATTACCTTTAGATTGGAGCCACACCATAACAGTTTGGAAATTAGAAAGAAGAAAACCCAATTTGGAGTCTGAAAATTCAGAGTCATTCTTGTCCAAGACATGGCAATTAGGAGAAGAAACAGTGAAAAGGGCAAGGAGGAGTAGGGTTGTGGTAATGAAGAGAGGAGAAAGGAAAGAGATGAGCTTGAGAATGTAGGGTGAGAAGAAGATGAAGTAGGAGAAGTAGAGAGGGTGAGAGAAAACGGAGAAACAGAAATGGAAGAGAAGGCCAGAGAAGTCATTCTTGTTCTTGTTGTTGGAAGTGCTTGAGAAAGAGAACTCAGACATTTTTTTTCTTTTTCCACTTGTTGATGCCAAAGCAGAGAGAATGAGAAGAAGAAAGGAGTTGGTCTGGCAATGGTGATCACTGATATGGATGTGCTTTTGCTTTTGCAAAGATGAAAGGGTAAGTTTTGGAAGTGAGAGCGGCGTGAATATAGGAAAGAGACGAGAGAGAGAGAGAGAGTTTTAGACCCTCTATAATTTGGAGAGACATTTAAATGTCGCAGAGGGTGAGCAATATAATTGATACCACATTCATGTCCGGGAAAATAAGTCAAATTTATAGATTAACGCATAATAGGTAGGAGAATCATTTTACTAAATGTATCAACTCGACGTGGGGATGTAAGTGAGGATGCACACTCATGCGCAAGGAAAAGAAAAAAATAACGAAAGGGAAAGGAAAGGACTTTGTTTATTATGATATAATGAAAAGAAAAAGATTTTTTTTCTCTCTCTTGGTTTCTTCAAGGAGAAGAAAAGAAATAAGTGTAAATAAAATGTTAAATTATTTTACTACCTATTACCTAATTAAATATATTTACCATATAAAAAAGGAAAAGAGGTAAAATAAAAATAAGTTGTTGCCTTTCCTTCCTTCCTTTCCATTCAACAACAATACAGGAATAGTCCAAAAGGTGGGTCATACAAATTTTTATTGCTTTTCAATTTTTTTTTCTCTTTTCTTTTTATGTATACCCAAAAAAAAAGGATAGCATTAATCTACAATTTCCTTTACTTTCTTTACTAATCCTTTCTATTAAACAATAAATTAGTCTGATGGAAGCCCAAACAAACCCAAGGAAACCCTTACCATAGAACCAAACAACAAAAAAGGGGCTTAAATATACTTTTAGTCCATCTAATTTTATAAATACTTTAATTTAGGCTCTCTAGTTTAAAATAAGATAATGTTATCCTCCTTTTTAAAAAAAAATAATAATCCAATGTTGCTCCTTTGTCCTTATAATCCATACAAAATTTAGTGTCAAAGTTAATAATTTCCTAACTTAAATAGTATTTATTTATTTGATACTTGTAACTCATACCCAAATTTGACATTTAAGTCAACATATTGTTATATTTGGTGTTAAATATTGGATAAATTATAAAACAAGGGGGTAAAATTGGATCATTTTAAAAAATAAAATAATAACATTGTCTTTTTTTTTTTTTGGAGGGGGCCAGAAACATTGTCTGTTTTTAGACTAGAGGAACCAAAAATAAATTTCAGCTCAAAAAAATTATAAGTCTCACGTAGTGTGTTTATTTCTTTTCAAAACTTACTATGTGAATTTCTCTCAAAAACTTTAGGATTTCATTTTCATTACTTTTAAAGCAATTGATATTACTATCATCTATATTTTATCATGAAATTGAATTTATTCTTATGATAAAGTCGTGTAATTTAATTTCAAATCATAATTAAATCAGATAGTCAAAAATTATTTATTTATCAAAATATAAATAATAATAATAATAATAATAATACTTAATTTTTTAATATTATACATGAGTGTTATAGATATTTCTCAACTTTAGAGATCTAAATCCAAGAACGTGTGTGAGAGGGGAAAACAAAGTAGCTAAAAAGGTACATTTTGTCAAAAGGGAAAAAGTAGCTTTAGAAAATAGAAGCTTTTTTAACCTCCTGTCGTCCATAACCAACAACCGCGTTTGCTCTGCTTTTAATGTGTATGGCGAAAGTGGATGATAGAGAATGCATCTCCCAAAAGTTCAATAAAATTAAGAAAAGGAAAGCAATCAATTAATGATTCCCACTCCTTTAACACATTAATTTATCTGTAATCATGGAAAGCCAAAACTTGGTTTCATATATCTAACGGTTTCCATTCATGACAAGCAGAGGAAATCGAAGAGATATTTTATGTCTAATGTGTTGTATAGGATTGTTTGGTTTGGAAGATAAAGATATAAATAGAATAAAATAATTATATTTTGTATAATAAAGAAAGGAATAAAAATATTATTCTATTTATATGTTTAAATAGATAAAAATAATAAAAAATGATAAAAAAATAACTATCATATCTTTATTTTAAAACAGTGTTAAAATCTAAAAAAAATTAATAACAAAAGTATAATAGATTTTGTATAAATTAAGTATAATAATTAATATCCTCAATTCACATACTCATAAAATGAAAATAAATTCTTTTTTCAATTCTACAAAATATTTACTAAACAAAATTATTCAATAGATTTATTCTCATTCTCCTTCTATCAAACGAACATTAATTTCTATTGAAATAAGCTTTGTTTCAATGCCTAACTTTTAATTTTTTTTTTTAACCTTTTCTTCAATCTAAGCAAAGGCCTGGTTTTATGTGTTGTATAAAGCTGAAAAAATCAATACTAATTGATCTTATTTTAATCTTACAAAATATTGTATGCGAAAATAATTGTAAAATGTTATCCCATTATCATTATTTAACACAACACATTTAAATAATAATAATAATAATACTTAATAAGAAGCCTTCCATAAATTTTAATAACAGAATCTTGTTGTTCTTAATCTTTTTTATAGGATTCTCTTAGGAGAAGTTCCAAATTATTATTATTATTTCGCTATTTCTTATGCTACTATTATAGTTAGTATTGTTGAGGCCAAAATTTTTGTCAAGTGTATAGCAGAGAGACGTTAGTTAAAATGAGGTATTGACTATCTCCAACGGTCTTTATTTTATACTTGCCGGATAAAGACAAGATACAGCTCCTCTAATAATGAGTTTTTTGTTTAATTCTAAATTAAACCTAATTATAACGAAAGATAGGATGATATGAACTGCAAATAGCATTACATATACAAAATAAGTTGATGATGAAAACCTTAAAAGAAATTGGATTACAACTTGATAAATGATTGATGAAAGTCGTAAATAAATCGTAGAATGTTATAAATAAACAAAAGCAAATAAAAGAACTGTAAATCAAGTACTTTATAATAAAGCTTTTCTATTGGCGAGGCACGTCCCTTGTTCGGCCATTATTCTTCTTCCAGTATCTTCGTTCATGTCATGGCCTTCTCATGTTGGTCGTATTATACATACGTCCGCCAATATCGCCTTCTGTAAGAGTCTGGGTTTCCTTACTTTTCTTTTTTTTTTTTAATTTTTTTCTATTATACTTCTAAGTTAATAATTCTCAACTAATGTCTTGATTGATCATCCTCTACTACTGTTTCTGTGTTTACTTCAATAATCGCCTGTAGATTTTAAATGTTACAATATGGTGGCACTCACCATAAATATTAATATTGTCTAGACTTGATCATAGGCTGAGAAGCTTGCCCGACCCAAAAAAAATGAATATAAGTCTAAAAAAAAACTCGAAAAAAAAATAAATTATTTAAAAAAAATTCAAATATAAAAAGGGTCAGACTTGAGTTTTTTTCAAAGCTTGGCCCGAGTTTGCTTGTATTATAATCATTTTTTATATATTATTAATAAATAATATTATTAAAATATTTATTTATAACTATATATATAAGTAAAAAAGAATTATATAATATATATGATTTTTTTTACTTTTACTTATTGTATAATATATTATTAGGAATAAATTATAATTCAAATAAAATAAATTATTAATAATATTATTATTAAAAAAATTATTATTTTAAAAGATTTTACTATCTTATATATTTATTTATTTATTTATTTATTTCAACTTATTTAAATTTTTTATAATTTTTTTATGAGTTATTTAAAAATAAAAAAATATACCTAACAAATAATGAAATAAATATATATATGATATTCAAAAATAAAAAAAATAAAAAATAAATTATAAAACAAACTTGCCTGGACCCGGGCTTGTTTTAACCGGGCCCAAGCTGAGCTCAAAAAAATTTACAAAATTTTTATCAGCCATGATCAAATCAAATATTGTTACAACCATATCGGTTCGTGACTGTCAACAGGGGCATAAATATATACTATTGTCACCATCGTATTATATCATCTCATGTATTATAAATTAACTTACCAAATACATGCACGTTGGGGGACTGTAGATAGGACTTTGAAATATTTACGATATAAAGCCTGCCACTAATAGAACTGGATAAGAAGTTCAAAGTGAAACCTAGCTCTAGGCGTACGGCTTAGGAGCATAGTAGGCTCTTTAGTCAACTTGGGGCCTGATCAAGTTAAAATGAAACATTGCAACTGGGGTCCTGGTTTTTTTATTAATTATCGTCATTTTTATTTTTGTTTTGATATTTTTATTTTAAAAAAATAAAATATAAGATGAAAATAATTTTTAAAGTTGTATCAGACAAAAACTGTCTTCATCTTGCGTTTTGTTTCATTCAAAATTGAAAAAAATATCCAAAAAAAAAAAAGAGTAGCTGGAATTGCAAAATGAAAAAGGGAAAAAAAAATATCGAACAGCCTAGATTTATTCAAACTCAGCAGCACATCTAGATTAAACTGTGCATCTTAGTTAGCTTTTTCAAGTCAACACTTGTTAGATTTAGGTAGAAAATTAACTAACTCACTCTATCTGATTTTGCAATAATTGAGGGAACTATCATAACCGAAACCATAAATGAATTTAGTTGCAATTTCTTTTCTCTGTCTCTTCTTCCTTCTTTCTACTTCTTCTGTCTTCCATTATTTTCTAATCTTAAGCTGAAATTCCACCCAATAAATTAAATTTTTTTTGGAACTTGATAACTGTATCTTACAATTAAATTTAATTTGTAATGAAATAAAGTCAAGAAAATCAACAATTCATTTGATTAAATTATCTATGAGTTTTTTTTAATTTAAGTGAATTTATTAAAAAAAACTGATTGTGTTTTGGGAAGTATAAAAATTGGAAGTTGAAAAATGTTTAGGTACAACTTAATTAGCAATTAGAAAAAATTAAAATTTCATTTAGGTAACATGCCCGACTGTTAGTCAATAAATTTTTTTAAATTTTCTTTTCTTCATTAAGATATTTATTTTCTTCTAAATTCAGATATTAATTACGATAAGATAGTTTGTAATTTTTTTTAATACTTTTTTTTTCAAAAATAGGAATAATTTATTAGATAATAAAAATAAAAGAATAATTATTTTAAGTGACATCTTCCTTAAACTTAAGCACTAATAAATCTTAATATGCACGAAATTCTCCCTTTATCTTGAATAGGTTTTTGTTGGAGACTACTTTGAGCCAAAAGATAAGATGTGTTTAACTAAAAAGTAGTTTCAACGACAACCAAAACAATAAAGAGAAAATTTGAAAATTTATAAGTTTTTCCCATCTTAAGGAACCTTACGGAGAACTATTTATTTCCTATTATATAATTCTTTTTTTTTAATTTTAATGTCAGAAAACTAAATCAATATAACTAAATATTATTATAAGATAAGCATGTAGAAACATTTTGTCATTGAATATATATTTTTTGTTTGAGATTTTAGTTTATTTTTATGTTTACATTTAAAAATAAAAATAATAATTTTATTTAAATTTTTCTCTCCTTTGTCAACTCACATGCATAATCATAGTAGAATTTTAATAGCGAGTAGTTTAGATAAATTGTAACTTATATGCCCTCCCTGGTAAATTAGATGGATAACATATACAACACACTGAGAGTGATCATCATACATCATTTACAGTTTAACTAGAAATTACCCCCTGCATCTTGCAGGGGGATTCAGAAAAAAAAAAATTGTGAGCCTTGCAATATTTTTAAAAAAAGGCAGCTCTCAATAAATAAAATAAAAAAAAAGTGAATAAACAGTACTCACAATGTGATGTTATTAAACAATGATAAAAAACAATAACCGGCCATGGGATTATATATATATATATATGATTTGTACCTAATAAATTTAGGAAATTTTTTAAAAAAATTAGACTTTAAATTAAAGATATTTATACTAAAATATTTTAAATTATAAAATTATTTTGAAAGATCCAATGATAAAAAATTTTAACTTGGAATCTAGAATTATAATTTTTTTAACAAATTAAATTTTTCGCCATCGAGTTCTTTAAAATAATTTTAAAATTTAAAATCTTTTAATGTAAATATTTTTAATTTGAAATCTCAACTATAATTTTCTCTAATTTTTTTGGAGGGTTTTATAGAGTTAAACAATGTTATATGAAGGAATCAAATATTAATCTCACCCAAAAATTAAAAAAAAAAAAAACGCAAGTTACCATTAAACTAAAACTCAAGTAGGTTGGATATCTTTCTTGGGGGTTCAAGTGATTTTTTTTTTTAAGGAAAATCTTTGCCATTTGTCCAAATTCTGACTTACACAAAATGGAAAAAGTACTTAACTTTTTTATTTTGTTTAAAAAAATTTTCTTTTCCCATTATGGAATTTAAAATGTAGCCAAGTGAGTAAAAACTAAATAGCACTATTATTGTATTAAGATCAGATTAAGACAATAAAGGAGACCGTCTTTGTTTTGAAATTCATCCTGCAAGTACCAACATTTTGTAATCAAAATAAATCCGTACCAGGTATCTTTATGCTTTTCAAATTGGTTTCACTCCTACTTTGAATGAAAAAAATTATATGTAATTTTTATATTTTTTATTATTAAATTTTTTAATAAAATATACTAAATATATAATTTTTGAATAATAATATAATAAATGTATAATTATGACAAATAAAGATATAAAATTTTCAACTCAACATTACATAATTAGATTTTGTAAAAAAATTTTGCATATATTATAATTTTATTGAAAAATTTAGCAGTAAAACTATAAGAAATTGTATTTAAATTTAATCCATTTAAAATTAAATGGGGTTTTCATTATCAATAAATTTTCAACGAATTTGGATTCCTGTATATTAAAAAAAACAAATATATATTTTATAACCTTGATCTAAGATTTAATTACACTGGTAATACAGTGATTTTAAAATAAAACAAAATATCCTCTGCTCTTTTAAAATAAACTAGAAACATGAACTTTCCTTCTCATTTAACATACAGGTGTTTCTTACTTTTAATTTCTGAAAAATATGGAGTATTTTGTTAAAATTATAATTAAATCTTAGTTTAAAAAATAACATATACTCTCTTTCTTTAATTAATTAAAAAAATACAATGTGTGAAAATTTGTATTTTTAAAATTTGGTACAGTCCATTAATTATGTGCTATGAATTTACACACTTATTTTAATTTGACACTATAATATTAATGTTTCAAAAATATAAAGAATTCACTTTTTTTTTTAATAATGCATGCATCATTTCTTCAATCCTTAGGTTAATTATTGAAATCGAACAGCTTGACATCGATCTAGTCAGAAAAATGTGTTATTAAGTCACAATCAAAGAACTGGCCATGGGTCAGACTACAGCTCACTTCCTTAATTGTGTGATTGTGTCATATTTTTAAGGCTTTGAACTTAATTGCCTGACAAATTATTGTATAAAGTAAGGTAAATTACTCCCTCTTTCTATAAGAGATGCTTAAATTATATAACCCTTTTAAAAAAAGAATTATACTCTTTTTTTCTAAGATGAAAAAATATACTACACTAACCTTCCTTACAACAAAGAATAAGCTCTAATTATATCTATTTTAATTAAAATATCCTTATATCTATTGCTTCTATTATATAATAAGTATTAAATATATATTTCGCCAATGTAATATAGCCATTTTTCTAAACTCAACAAATTATAAATCATTTGACAAAAAAATAAATAATTATAACAAAAATATTCACAAAATGTTTTTAATATTAACCAATTAAAAGATAATGATTAATAATATTTATTTCAACAATAACATGTTTTTTAACTATATATTAATAAATATAAGCATTGTGATAAGTTCATTAAAATTTTATAATAAATTAAATTAATAATTTTCAATAAAGAATAAATAACATTGAAATAAAATTTTAAGAATTATATTCTTTAATAAGTTATATTCTTAATAAAATAATAATAACACTATTCTTGAAAGTATATTGATCATATTTTGATTTTTTTAAAAAATTGTGTATATTTTCAAAATACACGAAAAGTCTATGTGATTTAAATATTTTTCAGAGAAAGAATTCATTTACCCTGTCATTTATTTTTATTAAAAGTAAAAAGTACAGTTATTTTAAATGAAATATAATGACCAAGAGTCATAACTCAAAATTAAGTGAGTTATCTAAGAAGCTCAAAATGGTGACTAATGCCTTAGACCTAAACATTGACAAACTATAGATGAAGATGCTAATTTATTCTACGAAGGGCAAACTCCACGAGGAAAAAATTGAATCATTAAGTGTTAGGTGGAAGATGAAAGGTCAAAAGAAAGACATAGAGATTCTAAGGAGAACAAGAAAGAAAAGATGGGTTTGGTAAATTAGATTATTAGAAATAAGGCCTTTTCATGGTGTGATTGACTGCACATGGGAACCCACTCATTGCTAATCGAGTGCTTCCCATGCATGTCCATACCTTTTTTATACCTTACGAAGGACCCATATGTCAGTGGGTACTCCTCTACTTTTTATTATTATCAAAGGTCTTCTTAAATAATATTTTCATTTTTTTCCCTCGTGTTTGACCAGTAAATTTTTTAAAGCAAACGGATCAGTACGTAAGAGCCTTTTGATAGTTGATAGGATAGGACCTTTTATGAATATTCCCGCTATGTGTGTGTGTGTGTGTTTTTGGGTGGGTTTAAAAGAGAAAAGCAGTTTATTTAAAGAAGAAGAAAATGCAGTTCATAAGAATTACCTAATCAGTAGTTAGTCGTAGAGAGAACAATTTGCTAAATTTTTAACATTGTCTTGAACAAATAATAGTCTGAAGAGCAGTTTCTTTTTCTAAATCATTATTTTGGGCATTTATTATTTTCATTATTATTGTTGATGTTATCATTATCGGGCTTTATTACGTTAATATGTAAAATAAAAAAACAAAAGACTTAAATGCTGCGCCGTCAAAACGATTTCCCCAGACACTTAATTTTTTTTTTTTAAAAAATAAAAGGAGTCGCGGCATACCATATGCCGCGACTCCTATATTTAGATTAAATGGGTCGCGGCATCTGCGATGCCGCGACCCATTTATATATATATATATATAACTATATATACATATATAAATACAAATACATATTTATATATTTATATATATAAAAGAATATATATAAATATATTATATATATATAATTATATATCTATATATATAAAAGAATATACATAAATATATATAATTATATATCTCTATATATATTAATATATATATATTTATATATATATTTATATATAAATATATATATATATAAAAGAATATATATAAATACAAATACATATTTATATATTTATATATATAAAAGAATATATATAAATATATTATATATATATAATTATATATCTATATATATAAAAGAATATACATAAATATATATAATTATATATCTATATATTTAGATATATATAAATATATATTTATATATCTATATATATATTAATATATATATATATATATTTATATATCTATATATATATTAATATATATATATATTTATATTTATATATAAATATATATATATAAAAGAATATATATAAATACAAATACATATTTATATATTTATATATATAAAAGAATATATATAAATATATTATATATATAATTATATATCTATATATATAAAAGAATATATATAAATATATATAATTATATATCTATATATTTAGATATATATAAATATATATTTATATATCTATATATATATATTAATATATATATATTTATATTTATATATAAATATACATATATATATATAAAAGAATATATATAAATACAAATACATATTTATATATTTATATTTATATATAAATATATATTTATATTTATATATATATATATAAGAATATATATAAATATAAACACAAATTAAATTTAAAAAAAACTATATAGGTCATGATATAATTAAACATTCGGAGAAAACATTTTGGCGGCCCAAGGTCTATGTTAATTGTTTTTTCTTTCGTATATAATAGTGAAAAAATTAGTCACATAAGTCTAAATAATATAACACATCAATATAACTATTTAAACTAAAGTTTAGTCACATAAGTCACATAAGTTTAAATAATAAACTAAAGTTTCATTAGTTTAATTAAAGTAACAAGTTATACTGATATTATATATTCACGATTTGAAACGTAGATATCAAAGTCTTTTATTACACACGAAAAGATTATAACTATTAAAAGAAAGAGAAAAAAACTTAACATATTACCCAACATGTCCTCCAGTTCCACATCTGGGTCTTCGGCGTAAACGCTGCGGACGGTGCTGAAGTGGCTCCTGTTCCGCTTCTTCTACTTCTGCTTCTTCTGCTTCTTCACTTTCATCCTCATTGGTTAATCCGCTATTTAGTTGACGAGTAGGTTGAGGGGATTGAACAGGGGGAATCGGTTGATCAGGGGTGAAAAACTCCTGCTGGAAAGATGGTCCCCATGATTCAGAAGGTGCACCCGTATACTCTGCACTGAACGCGAATGGATCGGAAAATAGAGTAGTGAAAGAGATACCCCTAGACTGCATAGTTTGGGGTGGCGAGGTGGAGAAGAATGGCTGAGGAGCTGGAGTAGTGAAGGACGACGAACCACTCCCAATAACAAAAGAAGGACCAGCATCTCCAACAGATGAAAAAGACCCAGGTGCGCCAAAGGATGGTGCAGCAGAAGAAGGACCAACACCTGCATAGTCTGCAAATGTTGCAAAAGGACGTGACTCTTCAGTTTCTTCATGCACAGGTGCTGGCGTGTAAGAAGACGATGGTGCATCTGGCTGACATCTACTGCCATGGGTGACATCTACTAATGGCTGTCTAGTAGATATAAAACCATGTCCCCTCTTTCCTGGGCGAGCCTCTGGCTCTGGTGGTCTCTGTAGATGAGGAGCAGGCGGAGCAGGCTGAGAGACCAACATCTCTCGATGTTCACCCAAGGCTTGCAGCATCGTCCTAACATCTCCACGGGTTCTCTCCCTAAATCCCGCATAATCAAGCGTCGGAGGATCAGTAATGGAAAGCAGATATAGGTTGTCCAGTATATCAGTCTGTGAGTAAAGAAAAAGATCAGTCGTTATATAGTGAGAAAAAAATATGCACAAGTAAAAGAAAACAAATAGAAGAAAAGGTCATACCACAAAACCTTGGGAACCACTCTCTGGATGAATCCACCGTCGTGTATGGCGCCAATACCAACGCATATAATCAGAGGAGCGATCCAATGAAGATACCTCTGTATCTGCTTGAGCAACAACACGCTCCCACATATTCCATGCAGAGATAAATAACACATGCTCCTGACGCCAATCTTTATGCGTTTTTCCTCTTAGTTGCAGAGTATGCAATGATCCCACATTAAACGGTGTTTGAGGGATATGCTGTTGTTGACCAAATTGACGGAGAACACGGTCTGCATGGTGAAATTCAACCATCCAAAAGCAAATAATAGGTACAGACGCTCGCCATATATTTGAACCCACTGAACAATAGTCCGGAATTAATTGTTGGACATTCGGATGGTCATATGGCTGCCAAATGAACTCATCATCCTTCATCTGATCCAATAATATCCTATAAGTCCGTAATGCCTCAGTGGTAGGACGAATATGTTGGGGGACACGCCTCCATCTGAAACCCAACGGCGGTCCCAAGGGATATATTTCTATCTGAGGATCTACCTGAGTAGGGAGAGGTGGAGCCAGGCGTGAGAAACGATCCCATACCCATAGGTGAAGTAAGGTCAGGCAACCACCAATATTGACCTCTGCATAATTAGTTGCACCGCACAATTCTCTATATAAGTGGGTCAAAACTACGGATCCCCAACTATAATGACCAGCTTCATCGAAATCGGCAAGCAATGGTAAATACATCAACATCACCCTATGCCCGGTCCGATCCGGCATCAAGTATCCGCCAATCAACCTCATAATGTATGCCCGAGCAAATTGTTGTATGGTCTCATCATTGGCATCGCCTGGTAAGGCCGCAAATGTCTGGGCAAGCCATGGGACACTGAGACGCTGTCCATCCATGAGTTCTGGGGGTGGGACCACGCCAAGTAGCAGTTGGCACACAGTTGTCCAGTTATAATTGGTTCTTCCTGAAACAACTTGTCCTGTGCAAGGTAGTCCAAGTTGAATAGCAACATCTTGTAAAGTAATAGTTGCCTCTCCATTAGTCAAGTGAAAAGTGTGGGGTTTCAGGCCGCCATCTCTCAACCAGGGCTGAAACTAATGCTGTATTAAAATCAAACTGACCAAGTCGAGAGACCCCAAAAAAACCAGCGCGGATCAAGTATGGAACAATGGCAAGTGGAGGATCAAAGATGTGATCCTCCTGTGCTATCCGTCGTATACGCAAAATGCGATCGGCCTACAATATGCATTTATGTTATTAACGTATAATGATATATAAGAAGTTGAGGCTTAAAAATTAATTGTGTCTGTTTTATGTTACCTGTCCCTGCCATACGGCCTGTGAAACGTGACGAGTCTGTAAGTATAAAAGGGAATCATCCTCAGGTCCAGGATCGATCACGCTCGGATGCTCAGCCATTGTACTATTACAATGCAATATTGCTATGAGTTAAGAAATTTATCGTCAAATATAGTCAGTAACTAAGTTTTATATAAAGGAAATTATAAATGCAAACAAAAATAATAATATGCTCATAAATAAGTTAGCAAAAAAAGAGACAATAGCAGGGGAGAAAAAGAAAAAACAAAGTTTCATATAATACTGTTGCACAGTATAGAATTGCACCAGAAGTTCATTACAAGAAACAAATAAAGTTACAATGCACCGATGACAACAAAATAGAAAATGCAACAAATTTAATTATATTAACTTCTACTAGGTCGTTGCGATGGGCAGGTTGATCGATTATGACCTACTTGTCGGCACAACCCGCAACGCTGTTGTTCTCGCGGCCCCTCACGCCAATCCATTTCATTCCGAATTCTAGAGGATTTTGGCCTCCCTCGTTGGCGAATCATAGCAGGATCAGGTACTAACAGTGGGCCTATAGTTTGTGGCCAATACAGTTCTCCTCCCATCGGTTGGAACTCTGTCTTGTATGCATTGACGATCGTGTCAAGTCGGAATAGTCGATCCACATACTGGAGCGGATCAATTGAGACCGAGGCACATGCAGCGAATACATGTTGGCATGGATATTTTTGAATCTGGAACTCACCGCAATCACATGTGCGACGAGCCAAACTCACCTTACAGCACCGACCATATTGTTTGTTTGTCAGATCATATGGTTCTTCAACCTCAAATTCCGATGCTCGCCTATCAAATCTTCGTACAGTTAAGGCAGATGCACTCTGTATTAAGGATGATAATTTTTTCATTACATCCTCTGAGAAAATAGCACCGGCATCAAGTTGTGCGGTGATCGATTGTGCACGCTCTACCCAATATCTGTTCAATCTATACATAGTTGCTTTTACCAGTCCACTGATAGGTAAGAACCTGACCCCCTTCAACACACTGTTGATACATTCAGCCAAATTTGTAGTCATATGGCCCCATCGTCGACCCTCAACATCATACGCACGAGACCATTTACTCTTGGGAATATCCTCAATCCAGTTCACCGCTTCCGAGTAGAGTTGACGTAATTGGGTCAATTGTTCATCCACTTGATGCTTCTCGTGCAAGTAACCTGCATGAATAATTATTCATTAATACGCATTTTGCTACAACAACCATTAAAACAGTTTATAGAGTTAATAAACTATACCAATATTAATGAATCTCTTCTTCAACCACTTATTTCTGAACGTTGTATTCAAATTACTTGCAATATGTCTTAAACAAAATACATGATATGCTTGCGGTGGCTGCCACCCAATTTCTGGATTTGAGACAGCAGCCAATAGTCCAGAATGTCTATCAGAAATCAAGCAAATCCCCATCTTATTTGGTAAAACTCGACGCCGAAGCAAAGACAGGAACCATGCCCATGACTCTTGTGTTTCACCTTCAACAACTGCAAATGCCAAAGGAACAACTCTGTTGGCTCCATCTTGTGAACTTGCAATTAGCACAGTCCCCTTATACTTTCCATACATGAAGGTTCCATCAACTTGCACCATAGGTTTTAGATAATCAAACGCGTCAATACATGGTTTGAAGGTCCAAAAAACTCGATGAAACTTCGCTAAAGAACCTTCAGTTGAGTTACTCTGTTGGCACTCCCTGTGGACAAGCTCATAATAAGATCCAGGCATGAAGTGATCAACTGCTGCTAACCACTTCGGTAAGAAGGCATATGATTGTTCCCAATTTCCAAATGCAATACCAATTGCTCGGTGTTTTACCGTCCATGCCTTTTTGTATGTCACAGTATAGCCAAATATGCTATGCACTCTTTCAATAATTTGCCTAATTGATACCGAAGGATTCTCAGCCACCATTGACACAATGTGCGATGAGATGACGTCAGAGTCAAGTTTTGGATGATCTTGTGATAATGACGGAGAAAGACATGTGTGTGGTCCATTGTATTTTGTTATTTTTCAATGCATGTCCCTCTCATCCCGACTTGTTCTAACTCTCCAAGTACACTGACCACCATATTCTAAACAACGATATTCTTCATATTTTTCTGATGAGTAATGCACTTTAAATGTGTGGTGTTTCCGAACAGAGTATATCTTCACCGCACGCCGCATAGACTGTTTATCTGGAAATCGCATACCGATATATAACTCTTGACTACTGTTAAGGTCAATATTCTCATTCATCTCAGGGATCTCAATAAAACATCCATCATCTGAACTAATCTGTGATAGCATGGCATAGGCTGGGTCCTCATATTGACCCAATGGAGTAACCCTAACCTCATTAACATCGTCGCCCTCTGACTCATCATCTTCATGGTTATTGATATTAGGCGGAACATCATATTCATCTTCCTCTTCAAAGTCATCCATAATATCCTCTGTTTCAGTAAGGGGCGACGAAGGACCCGCATTGAGATTTGGCTGATGAGATGAGCTTGGTTGGCAAGTCAAGTCGAGGGTAGGTTGAGCAGCAATATGGTTAACACCTGTCATGTCAGTATCAAATTGTGAGGTATAATTATTGGAACCTCGGACCTGACCAGTTGATGGAAGAGATAGTGGTATATAGACCTCAGCTTGAGACTCTAGTAAATTTGTGCCAGTACTTGTCATATGTGCATATATATCCGGTGCGCCTAATTGATTTGGAAATTTTCGGTTAGCCTCCCACATGGTTTGGATATCGTCGTCATCTTCCAAAGTACACGCCAAATACCTTGTGGGATTACGTGAGTGAGGGTACCTATATACCAACTCGGATACAGATTGATTTGGAGACAATCGTAACTTTTCACCCACAACTTTTTTCAATCCATTGAGAGTAATGCAGGCGTCAACTCTTAATATTTTAGGTCTATCACAAACAAATGTTGCACCTTCTTCACTGTCATAGATTTTTCCATTTGCATATATGCATACGATTTCCTGTCTCATACTCATTATGATTCCTATTATACAAAAAGTATAATGACACATGCAAACAATCATTAATATCATTTATATACATATACCAAATCATATATCCAAATATATACACCTACTTTTGCTCAGCTACATACAATAATAATTCTCTATGTCTACATTAAAAATTATTTATCTCATTTAATTATATTTTTATTTTGCTAATATATAAATATAAATTAACTCATAAGAAAAATAACCTTTAGCATCGTATACTATTCGAATTCTATTATTGAATTTAGTACATTACGTTTCTGTTTATTTAAATTAGAATGAATAAAAATTATTTATGAAAAATTAGTATAAGCAAAAGTTACATATAATTCTATAGCTTAGAAAAAAGTTATATTATTATGTTAATTTATATACTTTCACTCAATTTTTAATTCAATTTCTATTATTCAGAATTTATAGTAAAATTCTTATAATTCTGAGAAATTTATATTTATTCCTTACAATTAAACTCTTGTTTACAAGTCATTGAATTTTATTAATGCATCCTAACAATATGAATATATGCAATTTATACTAATAGAAAAAGTAATAATAAATATAAAATAAAATAAAATCAAATGTATATTATACAAAGCAATTTAATTTGTGATTTGAGCTATATATATTTTAAACTTTAAAATAGTATATAATTAACTACATCAACATAATTCTTTAATATAAGAAAAGAGGTTTAACATGAATAGATAAATTAACACTTTTGAAAATATAAATATTTAATTAATTTTTACATAAAAAATTGAATTAAAACTAATAAAATTATAAGAATCAAAAGAACAATTTAACTATAAGGAATGAAAACAATAAAATTATAAGAATCAAAAGAATAATTATAAGTACATACAAACTAAATTATAATGTAACTTCTATATATCAAAATAAACTGTAAAGACATATAAAGTTATTTTTTATTTTAAGCAAGAGGTAAAAACTATAAAGACATATAAAGTCCCTTTTTTGTTGTTGAGAAAGACATTGCTTATTTATTAAAAAGAACTGTTTATTTTAGTTAAATGAGATGTTTGGTTTATAATTAAATGATTGAAAATCAACTTTATCATTTAATTATATTTTGCGATATGTATATAATTATAAATATGATTTATTATAAATTTTAAAATAATCTTACAATTTTTAAAAAATTCTTCACCGAAAAACAAAAGAAAAAGTGTTGCGCCTATTGCAATGAATTTGTATCAACATGACACTTATTGCATTTTGTTTTGATTTGTTCATTTATAAAAAAAAAATCTATCATTGCAATTAATTATTATTTACATTAAAAACTTCTATTCAATGAATAATACACAATTAATCAAGTAAAATATTGATTTATTATAAATATTAATGCTTTAGCAACCATCAAAATAAAAATTTATTTTTAAATATAAATTAAGTTATAGTCATTTTTATTTTTTATTATAATTAAAAAGAATTTTTAATACCCTGATCCAAATTACTCCATGCATTCTTAATTAACTATAATTATTTATATTTATATTTTTTAGTTTATATTGATAGTGATCCTAAAAGATAAAATAAAAAAATTATTAGAGGGTCACGGCGTCTTTGATGCCGCGACCCTCCATATATTTTTCAAATAAAATATGAGTCGCGGCATTATAGATGCCGCGACTCGCAAATATTAAAAAAAAAATATTTTAAGCATACAAAGAAATGATTTTTGCAGCAGAGCATTACAGTTATTTGTTTTCTTTTTTTAAGCACAAGAGTCAAAAAGTCAAATATAGCTGTCTTAAACCTTAAATTTTTTTTAGAATTTCTATTCAAAAAGTCACATATTCCATGCAAAGTATGCAACAAGTTAAATACAATTAATTTAAAAAACATATTAAACAAACAAAATATTCAGTAATAATATATTAAATAAATAAAATATTAAACAAACAAACATAAAATATTTAAACTTAATATTCATACCTGAAGAGATTGAAGATTTCTTCTTAAATGATGATCTGAAACTTCACTTGTTTTATCTATGTTTTCTTTTTTGTTTGATTTTTTCTACAATAAACACAATAAATAATAATCAATAATACAAATGTACAGAATATCAAATATAGGAAGGAGAGTAGTAATACATAAGTAAAAAAAAAAAAACCTTACAATGTATAATAAAAATGAAATAAGCGTTCCACGAATAGGAAGAATGAAAGAAAAAAAAATACTTACTATGTAAAAGAGGAGAATCGAGGAGAAGAGAGGAAGTAGGGGATGGAAGAAGTTATTTTTCAGAGAAGAAGGAAGAGGCAACGGAGAAGAAGAAGGAAGAGGCAGGATGAAAATGGAGGAAGGATGAAAATGGAGGAGGGGGGGGAGGGACGCTGCCTTTTGGGGGGGGGGGGGGGGGAGGTTGCTACAGCAGCTATGCTGCTGTAGCATAGCTGCACGCTGCAGCTGCAGCGTGCAGCTTTCCTGGTCACGGGTCGCTGACCCGTGGCCAGGTGGCATAGGGGTCGCGGCATCAGCGATGCCGCGACCCCTTATTAATTTTTTTAAAAAAATTGGGTCGCGGCATCAGCATTTAAAAAAAAAAATAAGTATCGACGGAATAAGATTTTGCGGCGCAGCATTTTAGTTTTAAGTTTTTTTATTTTATATATTACTGTCAAAAAGCCATCATTATCGTGGTCAAAAGATAATTAAAAAAAATAGAGCACACAGTATATAATAAAATCATACAACAAAGATAAGCTAACTGCCATCCATAACGGACAATTCAGCAGCCCTTGGAGAGTAATACAGTAACCTTCACGGTCAAAAGTTAGTCTATCTAATCCCAATCTAAACCTTTTCAGCAGATAAATCTATAGCATTTTAAAAAATTTAGAGATTTCACTTCTTTTACGTACCTTCATCCTTGTTGACATATCTCTCAGCACCTTTGTACGTGAAGATTAATAAAATGGATACCCTTTAAGGAATTTGCCAATTGAGGATTTTGGTGGAATTCTAATTTTTTTTCAATATAATTACATCCTCGTCCTCTCCATTTAGCAATGCCAAAATTTCAGCTTCAACAACTAAAACCGAAGGAGAATTTTATTCAGATCTAGCTATTACAATGTATATGAAACATTTAATTTGAATGCTCAAAATTAGGGTTACACAAATTTCAAATTAAATCAGGCATAGGCTTAACTTAAGTTCGGCTTAGTTTTGCATTGAATTTTAAATTTGAAATCGGATATTTGAGTTCAACTCGATCTAATATTGAGCTTGGTTGAGCTAAGACCCCAAGCTAGTCAATTTTAAAAAAAGAATTGGTAAGAATTATGAGATAACATTTAAAAATTTTTATATAAATTCTTACAAAAAATAATTTGTTTTAATATAGTCTGACTCAACCCTAAATTTGTTTTACGTTTTTTTACTTGACTCAGTGTAGTCAAACTAGTTAAGCCAAACTAAATCTTAAATACCCCTTCTCAAGATAATTAAAATCAAATGCACAACCTACTCAAAAAGTTTGGGTTCAACATTATGAATCATGAACAAAGCCGCAATCGCTTCCAATTTTTGGATGGGAGAGTGTGCTGAAAATTGATATTGGACCAAATAAGTAGAAAAGATCGAGTAACATATTACACCATAAAACCAATTTTTTTTATAAAAAAACGTAAACCACTTACTCTACACAAATCAAAAAAGCGTTGTGTTTGAAAGTTTTGTATACTAAAATTGTTATTAAGATATAATTAAAGGGGTTATATGTAATTTCAAACAAATTTATAAATCAGCAATATTGTCTTTATTGAAAAGGGAATATTTGAGAATTCAAAGTAAATAACAATTATTAATAGGATAAAATATTCTCTCCTCTTCTAAAAGATGATATAATTATATTGTCTTCCTTTCTATTTATTATAAAAATATGCAAAGACCTTTTCTAAAATCAAAAGATAAGCTATAACTACACATATTTTTATAAAATATCCTTGTACATATTATTCATATAATACAATAAATATCAAATATGTGTATTAGTATTATAAATAGCTACTTTTCTAAATTTAGCAAGTTTTAAAATTATCTGATTAAAAAATAAATAATTAATAAAACAAAACATATTCATGAAATAATTTTTTAAAAATGGAAATAATTAAAAATTTAATATTTAATAATATTCAATTTCAAAAATAATATGTGTATTAATATATAATAAATAAAATATATGTACTTTTATAAATTTAATAAAATTTTAGAATAAATGAAGTTTATGGTTTCTAACACAAAATAAATAACATTAAAACAAAAATTTAATAAATACATTTTTTTTAATGTTAAATTTTTTATTAAAAATAAATCTTATCCCTAAAAGCATTTTGGTCAAATGAATCATTTTATAAGGTCTTTGTATAATTTTATAATGGAAAAGAAAATTATATAATTAATCCTTTTGTTAGAGAAAGGAAATAATTTACCCCGTTAATATGTACAATCAAACATGGAATAAATTACGTTCTTTAGAATGTTAGATGCTGCCACTTCTCATATTAAATTAAAAATGGATAGCTTAGATACACTAATTAATATTTTGTTTCCCAGTATCTCATATCTTGGTAATGAAGATACTAAAATATTAGAGATACAAAAATACTAAACTCCGTTTTGTCATATTTGATGAGTATTCCACATATAATCAACACAAATATAACATTAAAGAAAAAAAGTATTTGCGTTTTTTTAAATTATTCACATGGTCCTATAATTTTACTTAATTTGCAATTTGGTTCTTATGATTTAAAATTTTGTAATTGAATTCTTATCATTTTAAAAATTTTCAATTTAGTCCCTACTATTAAACTTTTGTAAGTCTGCGGTTAAATTTTATAAATGAAGTCAATCATATACCATATTGACATTTTAAATATGCTTGAAATATGAAAAAAAAAACAGAATAAAAGAATAAAAATAGATAATAAAATTAAATTAACTCACATATATATCATAAGATGTGATGCAACTATATTTAATTGTGGGGTATTTTAGCTTGAATTCTTTATAATCAAAATGTTAGAATAATAGATATAGTTAGCCATTTTAGCAAAATTTAACAACATATTAATAGATATTTAATAGTATAGATTAAATTAAAATTTTTAAAAAATTATAAAAACTCAATTGTAAGTTTGTAAACTATAAGTTAAAAAATAAGTAAAATATAAAGACCAAAAATGTAATTTATATATATGTATACATAACTTTGGCATTGGAGATGATAACCATGGACCTATATATATACATAACTTTGGCGTTGGAGATGATAACCATGGACCTATATATGTGGGGTGAGCAAGAAAGGCCCTCACAGTTGGAAATGTCAACCCCCACCAGAAGAGAATGATTGTGTCTAACTTAATTTTGCCCATCAAAACAGAAACACAAAAGGAACATTCACCTCAACCGACAGGGAAGGTGTCTTCAACCCAAAGCAAAAGCCACATGCAGAAAAGACCAAAGCACTACCCTTATAACCCAATACACACTCCCACGTCACAACACCATACACCTCTTCATTCTAAGAAATTAAAGGAATTGGTCCTTGCGGATAAGCTCATTTGGCTCTCATCCAACCAGATTCCTTTCTTTGAAAAAAATAATTATTATTATTTGTGGATGAGTTCAATCCGCTCTCACGTTTTCTTGTCCTTGTCAGTTCAATCTTGGAAGCATTAGCGTATTGGGCCAATATCGATCAATTAAATTTGATTACGGCCGAGTTAAATTTAATAAAAAATAAGTTGAGTCTATTGAAAAATAGAATAAATTATATAGATTTTTTTTAAGTTGTACTAAAATTATATATACTTTTTTTTATTTTTAAAATGTGCATAAACATTCTTAAAATAAAAAGTTAGTTTATACTTTAATTTAATTTCAAATTATTTTATTAAAATATCCTCTATTAATTTAAATGCATATTTTTTTTAAAAAAATTAAATGAAGGATATTTTGATCAAAAAATTAAAAATTAGACTAAAATATAAAGTAACTATATTTTTTTAGAAATGTTTGTATATATATTAAAAATAAATAAGAAGTCTTTATAATTTACTCAAACAAATAATATTAAAATTAGGTTAAAGCCTAAGCTCGAATCTTTTTTTTTTTTTTTGAGCTAGACCTAGTCAACTTCTCCTTTTGGTCTTTTTCTTTTATTTTTGGCTTCCCTTTGATAGTTAACTACTCTTTTTCCCTTAAAAAATTATAGAAAAGGTACTTTTAAAAATTCAAAAATAAAAATACTAAGTCAATTTGTGAAGCAGCATTTAATATTACTAAACATGACTTAGTTATGAATAATACTTAGTTTCACATTTACTAAACTCATTTATAGTATTCAATAACAATTTTTTTTGGTTAAAAGAGCATAATAATTTTCACCATCTATAGATATAGTTGATCTTTATTTGATTTTTCTTATTTTAATTACGTGACTATATTATTTTTACATTTATAGTATTCTTATTATTTGAATCAACATGTGTGTGTGTGTGTAATTTCTAGTTCAGAAGGGGAGTAACAAAAACCATAGAGCACAAATTATTTACCATATAAGAGTATTTAATATTTCTATAACTTCCTCGTTGAACCTTCAACATGATAATTGGTTTTTCTTGTTAAACAAGTCAAGTGTTAATGTGGGTAAATCAAATAAGTCACAAAATTATATAATTTTTTTAAAATTAGCTCAAATAAAGTTCAAGTAAAAGTATAATTTTACAAAGGTCAAATTTAAAAGATACAACCATAGCAAATGAATGCCTAAATCACTTCTCAAGATTATGCAATACTTAACGATTCACCTCGAAAGAGTATAAGATAAGTTTTAGAGTCATAGGGTTGAGACAACCTATACAATATACATTAACAAAAAGAAAAAGAAATTTCCTAATAACATGCATTTAAATTATGTTTGGGCCATTAGTGTGTAAAATTTTTCAAATAGGCAAAAAAGTAATAACATTACTTATTTAAACTCAACACAAAACATAATTAAAAGTATGAAGGGGATGTGTGTGTGGAGTAATTATAAGTATGAAAGGCTAAGGGTTCCCTCTTACAAAGAAGGAAAAGGAGGTCAATTTGGGTGTTCTACTAAAGCCTCTTTGTTTTGCTAGTCTCTCTCTCTCTCTCTCTCTCTCTCTCTCTCTCTCTCTCTCTCTCTCTCTCTCTCTCTCTCTCTCACTCACACACACACACATTTGGTTTGCTAAAGAATTCAATTAAGTATCTAAACAAAATCATGTGGAATTTATAATTTGTGACACATTTTCAATTGAGTTGTCTCGTAAGTAAAATTGTGATTTGACCTAAGGAAAAATTATAATTTGATCTCCGAAAAAAATCATATTTTAGTCTTAACTAAAATTATAATTTGATTCTAAACTTTTAATAATTATGTTTTAACCTTAAATTTTCACTTCAGTACTTTTATCATTCTAATAATTTTTCTATATTTATAGGGCTCCAAAAGTCCAAAAAATTTACTAAAGGTTTTTTCTAAATATTTATTATTTCGTAAATAACTTTTCTTGTTAAATTCCTAATTTATCTAATAAAATTCTAAAAATTTCTCAATTTTCCTTATGCTTGTAATTCAAAAAATTCCTAAATTATCTTATAAAAGTAATAATCAAGAATTTCCAATTATTTAATTCACCCCATATTAATTTAATTAAATGGCAAATTTTAGGGATGTTAAAATTCTTCCCTCGTTTTAGAAATTTTGTTCATAAAATTTTAAGCCATTTGAAAACTCTTATTTCATACAACCTTTTATTTCCTACTTAAGAATTTCTAAAGGTTATAAAGATTCCTAAAATCCTCCTTGTATTAATAGGAATTGTCCTAGCCCTTGTGCTTTACTCAAATTATACTCATCTTTAATTGTATTATAGGTAAGATGGTCATAGAAATTTTAACACTTAATTACCCAATTTATCATCTTTATAATTTGCAAAGGTTTCCTATTATGGATATCAACTATTATATTAGCTTTACCTAAGTGATTCCTAAGCCCAAAAGTTGTACTCCTCAGTTAATTATATTCATCTTTCTATTTGATTCCTTATAATCCCACAAGTCATTTAGATTCTTAAAGCTATTAAATCCCTCAAAATCAATTCTATATAGCTAATGTTGCCTAAATTTAAAATAGTTACAATGACTATTATTTCCTAATTACAGTTAGAATGGTTGGTTTCATGAGGCTTAAACTATTTAATGGCATTAATTGCTATTCTTTTGTAAGCATTTCTCTCTTAAAAGTATTACGATTCATCTCAAAGGCTCCTAAAGTTAATCATAGAAGAATCAAATTCCTTTTGGATTATCTATTTCTTCCTTTTATGGTTATTCAAGATTCTAGTTAATTATTTTGAGTTGTAGTTAACTATAATCTCATATGTACCTTTTGCTAATTCAAGTTTTAGTTAACCATATTCATTTATGAATTGGCTCCATTTATCTAGAGTTAACTTTAAACTAAATGTTCATTACCTTCATGTAAAGAGTTAGTTAACTAGATGTAGTCTTAGTTAGCAATAGTCTTAGTTAACAATAACTTAGTTGTAAGATTCCTTGCCATAGTTCTAGGATAGTTATAACCTTTTCCATATTTTTAAAGTATTCCTAAACATGTTTAATTTTAAACCTATAAAGTATTCCTTTAACTAAACTAAGATTTAGGCCATAGAGAAAAAAATTTCCTTAAGTTTCAAAAGTGGCACTATGATAAGCACTATTTTGATTTACCCATGGGTGCGACCAACTGCCAATTTATAGGCGATAATCTAAGAAGAGTAATCTAGATTATCTAATTATAGGGAATATCCTAGACAAATAGACAAATTAATTATCTTAAGTACAAGTAAAATTTCAATCCCTCTACTTATTCTTAAGATATAAGGGAGTAGGTTGTTCTAAAGTTAAATATTATATTTCTAATAGTTTACATACTTGGTATCAAGTTAGGAGATTAGCTCACTTTTTGGTCACTCATGACTTCCTCCTTCTAGTCTAGTGCCTTTCGTTAGTTTTGTGGACATTCCCTTGAGAAATATCTTAGTTTTTCACAATTATAGCATATATTTTTATCAAAGTAGCACAGCCTATCGCCATGTCATTCCTTTGAGAAATGTCCCGATGTTGTTTTCCTTTATTGAGTTGAAGTTTTGGTTTGGAATTCTTATCCATTTTCCCACTCACTCTCTTTCTTTTCCAATATGCTCTCTTTTTGTTTTCACTTTCTATGTCTGCCAGGTGTTTTTCAATTATCTTGCACTTGTCTACAGGTGTGGCAAAATTGTTGATCTTAAACATAACTATAGTGTTTCTAATTTTGGACCTTAATCTATCCTTAAACCTTCTAATATTCCAACTCTCTTCTAAGTCATTTTTTAGATAAGGGGAAATTTTAGACATTTCTTTAAGTGTCATCATATATTGGTCAACTGACATAGGTCCTTACTTTTGATGCAAAAACTCCACCTCTTGGATATATTGGAATATCATAGAGTGTGTTCCCTTATTGCCATAACCATCTTTTCAATGACTTTATCATGTCATTATAGTTGTTATTGTCGGAGTTTTCTCTATTGATTGATGCTATGTTTTTGCTCCACAAACAGAATAATTCATCATTAAGGTAATCAAACTCAATAATTTAAATCAAGCTCAATAATTTAAATATGCTTATAAAGTAAAAATCGTAGCATTAATCCTAATATAAAAGTATAGAAGTCTGGTGCCATTGTCACTTAGTAATACCTACATATCAAACAAAGTTAGACTATCACAAATGTTTGCTCCATTCTAGACTCTATCCTAGGCTTCACAATAGAAACTGCTTTGTTACCACAATGTAACACCCTTACTTTAGTTGCTACTTTACTTACTTTATCTAATTGGCGAAATTATAGTAGGATTTTTTCTAATATTTAATTTAAAATTTACTAATTTTTCTTGGGAATTTCATCTCAAAAATTTGTAATCTAAAAGAAGTCATTCAATATTCAACTAACAATATTAAACCTAAAGTCAATTCCTATACATTGGATTTTTATATAATCACTGTATCAAATATAAGACCATTAAGAGATGATAATAGTATCCTAATATCAATACATAGTAGCAGTACAAAAGATACAAATATTTCTTACCAGATAAATCATGTTTTAGCATTCCAAAAGTATTATAGTAAAGAATAAAATTCTTCTATTCTTTACTTGTTACAGTTTTTATATGACATTTACAATTACTTGACTTTGACATACTCTGAAAGCATCAATCCTCTACCAACATAGTGTCAATAGAAATGTGATCCCTATCTGAACATATTACCAAATATAGTGAGAATTTTATATTCCCAATAAAAACATTATTAGTTTTGAAAACTAATAATGGTCAAACTACTACATGTGCAAAAAATATTTTCTGTTATATTCCTTTGTCTATAGCGTATAAAAGTTGCAAGCGCATAATATATTTCACATATTTACATTTAGGCACCATATCATGTATCTAGATACAATCACACGTATATCAGCTACAATATCAAGCATTCGGATACAATAATATGCATATTTGATTAATTTACACAAGGTCATGCTTTAAACTATATTAGCTCAACTAGATCATGAAATATATTTATTTTGTCATATTTGCACATCACATAAACTTTATGTAGATCAGTATACTCAATATAACTTTAGTGTATTTCATACTTTTCATAAGATAGTTTATCATTGGGTACTTTAGTATGCTAAGTGATTTTATCATTTCATTGTACATACCCTTTTAAAGAAATGCAAATGATTCTACCTTAATTGCATTGTTTATAGCAAAAACTATTTCTATAAGTATCATGCAAAGCATCTTATATTACTTAGTACATGTTAGATTTTTGAACTCATAGGTAACCCATAAAACATCCTATACTGCTTGGTGTGAGACCTAAATTTTCACCATAGTCAAATAGGAAAAACTACTCTCCTTAATCATTATGATCATTAGAACACCTTTACACCTTTATGGATAAGCATAAATATGTTATGATGTCCCTAGAATGGATCCACAAATCTTAACCTGAAACCTGAAGTCATATGAAAGGCTTTCAACTCTCCCAACTCTCAGTGACCCTCCTATCAAAATTTAGTCCTTGGGAAAATAGGACTTAATCTACAAAATATGGATGATTCATATCAAAAGAAATCAAGATATACCAATCATGCATGTTATTAAACTCAATATATAGAATTATAGCCATTGGCTACTGAGCAAAAATACCCAGATTGGGTTTTTTATCTTATTCAAAAAAATGATGGAGTACATCGAAATATATAATGGAGATGGTAAACCACAAGACAGTGCTTATCTCAATCCTAAAAATCAAGGAATTTAATTATTCAATAAATCATATCGAATCCTAATCAGATTCGATCATAACAATAGCGAAAAGTAAGTAGCAATAACTTGAAAAGTAAAATAACGGATAAAGAGAGATATAGAGTAAATGGGCCTAAAATTTTAAGTTCAATTCCTCTCTAATACTCCTCTTCAAGCTGGAAAATATATGTTTATCATTCTTAGCTTGTCACTAAATTCTTCAAACTTGACTCTTGAAAGAGCTTTAGTCAAGATATCTACAACTTGGGTGCTAAAGGTTGTGTAGGTGAGATCAATGATACCGGAATCCATCTTTTCTTTAATAAAGTGGCGATCAATCTCCACATGCTTAGTTCTATCATGATGTATGAGATTCTTGACAATTCCAATTGTGGTCATGTTATCACACTATACTTTAATTGGGTTAGTATCATAGATTTTTAATTCCTTCAGCAATCTCAACATCCACATCCCCTCACAAATTCCTTGTGCTAATACTCTATATTCTGCCTCTACATTACTCCTAGCAATAATAGATTGCTTTTTACTGTGCCAAGTAACTAAATTTCCCTACATAAAGATACAATACCCAGCGATAGATCTTCTATTAGTGACAGAACCTGCCCAGTCAATATAAGTATACACCTCCAAGTTTTGAGACCTCCCTTTCTCAAAGTATAGTCCCTTACCAGGTGTCATCTTCAAGTATATTAAGATTCTGTATACCAAATCCATATGTTCTTCATGTGGTTGACTCATAAACCGACTAACAACACTCACAGGAAAACATATATTGGGTCTAGTATGTGACAAGTAGATTAGCTTACCCATAAGTTTTTAATATCTTCCAGTGTCGACTAGTGCACCTTCTTTCTTCAAGTTTTCTTTATAGTTAGCTTCCATGGGAGTATCTATTGGATTTGCCCCCATCATCCCTGTTTCCCTCAAGAGATCAAAAGTATACTTTCTCTATGACACAGTTATTCCCTTATGAGTTCTAGCTACTTCCATGCCTCAAAAGTATCTAAGGCTTCCAAGATCTTTCACATCAAAAGCTCTTGCCAACGATTTCTTTAGATGACTCGCACCTTCCATATCATCTCCTGTGATAACTATGTCATCCATATAAACTATTAGTATAGATAGTTTACCTCTTGAGTGTCTAACAAATAATATGTGATCCGCCTGGCATTGTGCATATCCAAGTTCCCTGACCACCTTGGTAAAGCTTTCGAACCAAGCACGAGTAGATTGTTTTAGCCTATAAAGTGATTTGAGCAATCTGCATACCTTAGTAGCATTTTTCTACTTTGAGAGTCTTGGTGGGACTTCCATGTACACCTCCTTCTCCAAATCACCATTCAGGAAGGCATTCTTCACACCAAGCTGATATATGGGCCAATCTAAATTTACTACTAAAGACGATAGGAATTTTATCATATTCAACTTTGACACTAGTGCAAAAGTTTCTTGGTAGTTAATTCTATGGGTTTGGGTGAATCCTCTCGCTACCAATCTTACTTTGTACCTGTGTATGCTCCCATCTTGATTGTACTTGATAGTAAATACCCACTTGCATCCAACAGTCTTCTTACCACTAGGTAAGTTTACCATCTTCTAAGTTCTATTCTTTTTTAAAGCCTACAATTCTTCCATAATAGCCTATCTCTATTTTGGATTAGAATAGGCTTCTTGGAAATTTCTTGGAACCTATTCATTAGAGATAATGGTAATGAAAGCCTTAAATTTTAGAGATAACCTCTCATAAGAGACAAATTTATAATGGGATACTGGGTACATGACCTTACCCCTTTTCATGATGTTATTAGCCACCCTAAATCATCAGAATTTGAAGTAATGGTTGGCTCTTAACTCGGCCTTAAAATGGAAAGGACTCCTTCAGTGTCTTGTTGGCTTGCATTACCTTCATCTTGCCTGTATATGGACTGAACTTCTTCATTAGATGGCTGACTAACTCAAGTTTCTTGATTTTCTCCTCTATCCATATCATTAAGAGGATTTTCAAGGTCTATTTTAGATCTGATTTCACTGGTTTCTTCTGGTATAGTATAATTTGGAAGGTGATCAGGGATATTGGGTTTTTTTTTCAGATGTGACTGGAAGGTTTAGTGTTGTTATGGGATAGATCAATGGCTATCCAAAGGATATGTAAGGCTGTTCATGCCCTAAAAATGTCTATTCCCTAACCTTCTCCCCCTTAATGGGTGTTTTTAGGTAGTAGGGTTGATCTTCAAAGAAAATGACATTCATGGTGATGAAGTATTTTCTCAAGGTGGGGGAATAACATGTATATCATTTTTTAATAGGTGAATATATGAGAAAAATACATTGATGGGCTTGTGGGTAAGGTTTACCCCCATGGTCATTATGAACGAAAGTTATACACTTAAAAACTTTTGAAGGTAAAGAGGTATTGGGCATGTTAGGATGTGTTTCCAAAAGTTTATGTAGAGATGTTTGAAAGTCAAGGACTTTTGTTAGCATTCTATTAATTAGGTATGCTGCAATAAGAACCGCATCCCTCTAAAAACATTTGGGTACATTATGGAATAACATAATTGCCCGTGCCACTTCCAAAATATATTGATTTTTTCTCTCAGCAATACCATTTTGTTGAGGTGTGTTAACACAAGAGATTTGGTGATGGATGCCAAGTTGATGAAGATATTGAGTGAATAAGGAGCTTAAATATCTTTTTGTATTGTCACTTTAGAAGACTTGAATAAAGGTTTTGAATTGATTATGCACAAGGTTGCAAAAGTTCGTAAAGATTTTGAATACACCGGATTTTTCTTTCTTAAGAAACACCCAAGTTAACCAAGTGTGATCACTAATAAAAGTAACAAACTATCTAGATCATGAAAGAGTTTTAATTTTAGCTGGCCCCCAAATATCACTATGGACTAAAGTAAAAGGTTGAGCAGGTTTGTAGATATGGGATGGGTATGAAATCTTTGTATGTTTAGATAACTGACACATATCACATTTGAAAGAAAAATCACTTTTATTAATAGGAAAATCAGGAAACAATTTTTGCATATAACTCAAATTAGGGTGGCCTAACCTAGTGTGCCATAACATGACATCTTTATTGCTAAGAGTTGATCTAGAAACAGCCCTAGCTTGTGCTTTGTGACTTTCTCTCTGGAACCTTCAAGATAATAAAGTCCTTCCCAAACCTTAACTTTGCCAATTGTCTTCCCCAACTCTAAATCCTACATGATACAACCATGTGAAAAGAAGTGAACGTCATATCTATAATGATCAAGCAGCTTACTAACCGATAACAAGTTGCAATGCAAATCTAGAACATATAACATTTCTCTTAATATCAAAGTATTTGATACATAGACACTGTCCATTCCATGTACCCTAATATATTTACCATCTGCCAACTCACATGCATTTTCTCATGACAAGGTTTAAAATCTTCAATAAGAGACAAATCACTGGTCATATGATAAGTAGCACCTAAATCAACAATCCAGGTGTTCCTATGATGAACTTTGAAATGAAGAGTATGAAGAGTTTACCTACTTGAGCCAAAATACAACTACCTATAACCTTCTCAGGGTGTGAGTTGAATTGGTCATGTTTGTCTAGCAACTTTCTCAGCAATTCCACCTATTCTTTACTAAAGAGTTGCCCTTCATGATCAGATTTTTCTTCACTTGTAGCATTATATCCCTTTACATCTTGCCTCCCTTTTCCTTCAGCATTGGGGGGGCTTACCATTTAGCTTCTAGCATGTAGCTTTTGTATGACCATTCTTATTACAATGATCACACTATTTGGTTAACTTTTTACCTTTCTGATCTGGAATAGGCCCTTTTGCAACCATGGTAAAAGATTTAGGTGAATCAAGAAAGAGGCTACTTAAAGATCCGTGGAAAGTACCTTTCACAAGTTACTTTTTACTTTCCTCCCATTTTATATTATTAAAAGCTTTATGAAGAGATGGAAGAGGACAAGTACTCATAATTCTTTCTTTAACATCCTCGTAGATGTCATTTAGGCCAAGTAAAAATTTATAGGTTCTCTCTCGCTCGTCCAGCTTCTTAAAGTAAATCAAATCAACATTACACAACCATTGATGTGTATCAAATAGGTCAATTTACTGCCATATCTTCTTCATGGAGTTGTAGTATGTCGTGACACTCTTGTCTACTTACTTAAGTTCTTGTAACATGCCTTTCAATTGAAAGAGAGCTGTTGTATTCTTTATAATCGGATATGTTATTCTAACAAAATCCTAAATCTCCTTGGTTGAGGTAGCCAATAGATAACCTTCACTGATTTTGAGATCCATGGAATTGACAAGCCATGTCATTACCATGTTATTTTCAGTAATCTAGGTTTTCAACTTTAGATCCCCTTCTTCGGGCTGTGGGGCTTTATCAGTAAGGTACTTTTCCTTTTTCTCCCTACAAATGTACATCAATACACTCTAGGACCATTGGAGATAGTTGTTGCCATTCAACCTGTGAGCTGTAACGAATGACTGAGATTGGTCACTAATTATAGTGACTGCCTGAGGCTATGATTGGAATGAACCAGAGTTATTGTCCCCTGTTTCGACATTCAGAGCACTACCCATTGTCCTAAATACCATCTTGCTTCTTGAGTCCATCTTATCGAGCAAGTAGAAGATTGGGTTGACTACACCACGTCTTGTGAAGAATACATCAGTCTGAAGCTAAATTGAAAATTTTTGTGATGGGTTGAATAGCTTCTCCGCACGTCTATGTCACGGGATAGCGACTCTATTTTCAGTAAGAGAGTCTATCACGCGTTTCTCTTCTGACAAGCAACTTTTTCTCTCACTTCAGTTGCCGCAATGAGAAGCTTATGTGACCATCTCTTTGACAGAGTCAAAGGATAGAAGATTTATCTTCTGCTTTGGATGAAACAGTCACTAGCTTCTCTCTTCGTTGCTCAAGCTCTGATACCATAAGCAAAAATACCTAGATTGGATTTTTTATCTTATTCAAAAAAATGATGGAGTATATTGAAATATATAATGGAGATGGTAAACCACAAGACGGTGCTCATCTCAATCCCAAAAATCAAGGAATTTAATTATTCAGTAAATCATATCAAATCCTAATCAAACTTGATTATAATAGTAGCAAAAAGCAAGTAGCAATAATTTGAAAAATAAAATAACTGATAAAGAGAGATATAGAGTAAATGGGCCTAAAATTTTAAGCTCAATTCCTCTCCAACAACTAAAGAAATTCTAATGACGTATCTTTTAGTATTTTCAGTATCTTAAATATCTATATCTCAGTCCAAAGTATTTCATAGCTAAGGTCATCTATATATGGGAATAGTTCTAAATAACGTCATCCATGCATAAAAATCCATGTTAAGGTACTTCATTGCTAAAGTCATCCATGCATGAGAATATCATAAAACATTATACAACATCATATTTTTCCTTTGCTGATGAAAACACACAACTAGATTAGGTAACCTTACACAGCCTGTGAAATCACACAATTGGGTCGTATAACTCTTAGGTTTTTGTATACTGCACCATTGACATGGCTTGTGCAAAAATACACATCCAAGTTTTGTGAAATGCATTGTGATAGCCATGAATCTCCTATTTCCTTCTTATTTCTCTCATGCAAATCAAGTAAACATCATCCAAATATTAAACACAAGTTAAAAATCCAATTAATTATATAAGTTTATGCATAAAAACTTAGGATGATCTTTCTAAAGTTTTATGGACTTAACTTCTTCAAATTATTATTCATGGTGTTTCATGCAAATGAAGAGAAGGAGATGAAGCAAAGATGGATAGTACTCATATTATTGTTCACATGCTTAGATAGGAGATTGCTCTTACCTTAGATTTTGTAGAACTTTTTCTCTTCCTTTTTATTTTCTTCTTCTTCTTCTCCTTTCTTTCTTTGCAACTATTTCCTTTGTTTTTACTCTCTTCAACTTTCCCTCTTTCTCCCACTATTCTCTCTAAACTCTCTCTTTCACTTTCCTTTCTTAGCTTCTAAGTATGAAGGGTGTGAGTGGAGCAATTAGAGGTATGAAAGGTTAAGAGGTTCCCTTTTATAAAAGAAAATGAGGTCAATTTGGGTGTTTTACTAGAGCCTTTCTCTTTCATTGGTCTCTCTCTCTCTCATTTGGCTTTCTAAAGAAGCCAATCAAGTATCCAAATAAAATCTTGGTTGAATCTATAATTTGGGGACAGCGTTTCTAACTGACTTGAGTCTCATAGCTAGCTTTGTGATTTGACTTTAGAGAAAATTACAATTTGATCCCCAAAAGAAATCATATTTTAGTCCTAACTAAAATTATCCTTTGACTCTAAACTTTTAATAATTATGTTTTTAATCTCAAAATTTTCACCTAAAGACTTTTATTATCTTAATAATTTTTCTATATTTTTAAGGCCTCAAAAATTCTAAAAATTTACTAAAATTCTTTTTCTACATATTTATTATTTAATTACTTATTATAATTTTATAAATAATTCCTATTAAATTCCTAGTTAGTCTAATAAAATTTTATAAATTCCTCAATTTTTCGGTATACCCATAATTCAAGAAATTTCTATATTATCTTATGAAATTTATAATCAAGCATTTTCTATTATTTAATTAACTTCATACTAATTTAATTAAATGGTTATTTTGGGCTTCTTACATAAAGACCAACCACCCTTTTGCAAATCAGATCTGCAAATTGATGCTAAACAGATAATTAAGTTTTCAGATAGGACCACAGAAAATAAAAGAGCCAGGGTAGGACACATTCAAATGAAGCTACAATCCCTTAGTCAACATGTTGGGATGCATCAGATGCAATCTTGCAAGGAACACTAGTTTGCAGGTTAAAAACAAACCAACATGAATTTGTATTGGCAGGCACAAAAGCTCTTAATAGAATCCACTAGATTATTGAGACCACCAAAAAACTAGCTCGAGAACAACGAAATCACAAACCTCATAATAAAGCTCAAGGGATTGTTATGTGTCGTTAGGCAAAGGTTCAAATCCTAGATTTATCAACTTACATATGCAATTTCTTTGTAAATCTTTTAGGTTCAGTCTCAATGACATTCCTTTGACCTAACCTAACTGCTATATTAAATAAAAGAAAACCATCCGCTCTGTCTTGCATGTTTCACACCCAGACATATGACACAAATCAAAAGAACAATTTGGCACCGCCAAATTGAAACAACAAATAACTTAAGGGACTAAAATACTAAATTATCTTAGAAAAGGCCCTTTTTTAAAAAATGAACCAATTATTTTGCAAAAGAAATACACCCCACCAATCCTGAAACAAATTCCCTCTTCGCATGTAGGTTAACAATTGAAGAGCTGTGTGTATCCTAACCCACTGGTCGGAGGAAGAACGAAAACCTCTTATCGGAGGAACCCACCCTTCTGGCTGAGGAAGAATAGGAAAAGAGGGAAGTTAACGTCGTAGATCATTGTTGTGCCGAAGGTTGTCTTGTTGGTGGTTGACACTTGCAGATTGACTCTACTTCTTCTTCTTCGACCAAAGTCCACAAAAAAAAAATGCGTCTCATGTATCAGGTCACTGATCGCCCACAATGAGGCCCTATTCTAGTCTTTGGGCCTCCGAATTAAGTTCATTCTCTTGGTTCAGTCCAAGTTTTATTATATAAAATGTTTATATTTATTTTAATTATGTATTTTTTGTAAAAACATGTTCTTTTATATCTAAAAGCGTATGATATAATTGGCCAAAAAAAGGATATATTGTATTTTAAATTAGGTTTGTTTTTTTTTTTATTTTATAACATATACAAATTTTTCGTCTCTTTGTTTTGTTAGAAAACATTTTTCTTTAAAACAAATTCAATGATCTAAATTATTTATTTATTTTTTAAGATAAATTTTTCTTAAGACAAAAATAAATGAAAGTGATTTTCATTTTGTCTCAACCTATTAATATTAGTTTATCCATTGCCAATATTACTTGGAGGTAGTCAATATCGTCATCAAAATCCACCATGAGTTGAACTAATCTCAACTTTAAATCCAAATATTTTTATTCGGCCTAATGGGAAATTGAAGGTAAAATAAGATTAAGTTTAACATTGACTTTACTATTGGGCCAAATAGGAAATTTTTTCTTACGATAAGATGGACTTGGTCGCAAATTTAGGCCCAACAAAATTAATTTAGGCTAGGTGTGGTGGAATCCAACTTTAAATCTTGAAAATATTCAGACTTAGGTCCCGGCTAAGATTTAAAAATTTTCATTTGGAGCCAAAATTTGATCAAAATAAGAAGTTTAAAATAAGTATTGTTTGGATTCAAGCTTAGACTTTTTGTTCAATTTAAGGCTTTGTTTGGAATTGTTGTGAAATTCTACTTATTTTAAAATAATTTTTTAAAAAAAGAGGTTTCAAAATAAGTGTTATAAGCAAAAAGTAATTTGTGTTTGGCAAAATTAATTGATAATTGATTTTATCAATATTAGTGTTTAGTAAATCTCTAAAAAATACTTTTTAATATATATTGTATTACATATATATATATACACATGTTTTATTTTTTTAGAAGGGGGGGAATTAGTTTTAACACACAAACATAAGTGTATGTATTTGTGATATAACAATTAGTGATATTTTATATCATATGAATATAAGATACTCACATTTGATTGGACATGTAAATTGATATTATATGCTCTTGGTATTTTTAAATATACTCTTTCAAATTTAGACAAACTACATCTTATAAATTTATACAATTTTTTTTTTCTGCGAATAAAAATATAATTCAAAAAAAATCATAAAGGTCATTTGTCATTCATTCTTCTTCCTTCATTTCGGAAATAAAATGCTATGTAATTATCTCAAAACTTTGCGCATTATATTTTACATACTTCTTAACTTTTTATAAATTAAAATTTTTCATGAAATTAATTACTATAGAAAGATAAGGACAAGGCCTATAACATAAACAAAAATTAAAGTAAATTATATAAATTTCTAATAAATTTTATTAAAATTATATAAAACTTTCATCGTTTTCAAAACATATCTTTTAATCTAATTTTAATTTTTTACTAATACATGCTTTATTAACTTAAATATATATTCAATTTTTTTAAGAAAATCTCCTTATCATCATATTTACTCTTCTCAGTTGTTGAATTGGAAAAATGACATTTTATTTTATATGTATGTATAAATTAATAAAAAGTATTATAGTAAAAAAAATAAATTGAATTAAAGTATAGTGTCATTGTTAGTTTCAATATATATATATACACATATATATTTTAGAAATAAAATAATTATATAATTTTAATAAACAAGAGTTATGTAATTTATTACACTCTATCTCCTCAAGTAAGATGATAAAGTAACTTCGCTGTTATTAAACAACACTAATTTTACTGAAATGTGATACTACAGTTTTACTTCAAATATTACCCTAATTATTACATAATGACATACTAAATACTATTATTCAATTATAATTATAATATCCAAAATATCACGTGATAGGGAGAGAAGGAGAAGAAAATAATATAGACAAGGGTGAGAGTGACGTTACTCAAAACAACGAAAAGTCAATAAGGTTATGAACACGTGACTGCCTAGCACGTGCTAAGCAAAGCCATGCTATTGGTGATTCTAATTTGCAAGCATTGGGCTGCATGCACCTCATGTGTAGCCTAACATTCCCTGAAACAGTACTTACTGTTGCTTTTCTATGTGACCGTTGGCTACGTGGCCCTACTTTTCTGTCCCTCAATAATTCTTCAATAATGAATTAATAAGACGGCTGCCTTTTCAATAACTTAATAAACAAACAAATAAATAAATTTACTCAATATTTTATAATACATTAAAATTTAATGTTTTTAACACAAAAGCAAATAACAATGAAATAAAAGTGTCAAGAATTATATTTTTAAATAAGTTATGTTTTTTATGAATATATCATTATTGTTATTTTATTCATGTGTATCTATTTTATATATATATATAAGTTATGTAATTAAATTCTCCTTGGAAGGGCAGAAAATCATTTATTCAACAAGTTATTACTACAAATTTGGGATTAAAAGAGCATAATTTTTGTTTTTGTTTTTTAAAGATATACTCCCTCCGATCCTATTTATAAGAAACAAAAAATTGTTTCACTGGTATTAAGAAAAACAGTTAATATTAGTTTAACTCATTAATTAGGTTCAAATTTGATAATTGTTTCCTATTTTACCCATCTTTATTTTGCACGGAAAAACGTTATACATTGTTAAGTGTATTAGATGTAACAATAAATGAAGGGTAAAAAAAAAATTTATTATTTAGTGAAATAAAAAAATATAACATGTTTCTTATATTTTAGAACCAAAAAAATCTCTTCAAATTTTCTTATAAACAGGACCAGAGATAGTATTTGTTATGAGGACTTCTTAGCAACAAATATCCCAATAAGTCCAACTTATTTTTAGAATGTTTAAAAGATTCAACAACTATTATTTGTTTTGCATCATATAAAGAGTTGATATACATTATCTAAATTATTTTGAATAGAATAATTTCAGCACAACAAGCTCTTGTGAGATAGTTTTTATAATTCTACTAAGCAATTTAGCTTATTTGTCATTATTAGTATATCACCTAAAAAGATTATAAATAAAGACCATTATATCACAAAAGAAGTCCAAAATTCACCTCATTTAACTTTATCTTATTAAATTTAAAAAACATATTATTTACTTCGTTTTTTTATTATATCTATTTTAAAAGATCCACTATCATTATATCCATTTTGAAAAACTCCCTAATAATATAAATCCTTATTTTTGATCACTCATTGTTTCTGACTCTTTCATTGCTTGAATCATAATTTCTTAAATTGAAATAGTATTATTGAATTGTTAGGTATTTTAAATATGTAAAATTAACATATTTATCTTCATTTTCATTGTTTAATATAAATGTTATGATTTCTAAGCTTCGTTTAAGAAAATAATATAACAAAACTAAAAGAAAAAGAAGTGACAATAATTATAAAAAAAATCTAAAATACAAATATAGCTAGCAAAATTTTTTTGGTTATTCCTAAACAAATGAATTATTTTTATATAACGCTTATATAATGTTTATTATACTCTTATAATCAATATTAAAAAATATTTTATTTTTTAATTTCTTTTTTTAAATACAAAGGTCATTTTTACCATTAAAATCTTTTTTGTTAATTTCCTCTACAATCATATTTTTGTTACATTTTACATACTAATCAATTTTGTGATATGCTACTTAAAATGTAAAAATCCAAAAATTGTCAACAATGAATATTAACGATGACTACTTTTTAAGGGTAAAATAAAGGTTAAAAAAATAAAAATATAATAGTAAATGTATTACTTTGGCAAATTCCTTAGTTGTTGGAACCATCAGTCTGCAATCTGAGGCCCCCAAAAAACATTTTATATTTGTGTAATCTCACCATTACTCTTGGTGGGAGAAATTACACTATTTTTATTTCAAGTGTGATCAAATTATAAAATATATTTTATTTATAATATTAATATTTGTGGTCAAATTATAAAATATCTTTTATTTATAATATTATTATTGAATCACTTACATTATTTAATGTCACATTGATATAAAAAAGATAAGATTTAGTTACAATTCCTTATATCCTTATTATTAATTTTCTTTATCAAAATATAATAAATATATAGTTCTTTAATAAAAATATGATAAATGTATGATTTAACTGAAAAATCATATAATTGTTAACAAAAATAGAAATTTGATAATAAAAATATTTTAAAATTAAATATAAAATTTTTTTATATAAAAATTCATATTACTTTTTCTTATTTTTAAAATTATTTTAAGCTTTTAAATATCCAATTTGACCTTATGATTTGTATCAGTTGAAATATGTGTGTGTGTGTGTGTGTGTGTGTAAAATATCATATTTTAAAATGCTAAAAAATATTTTATGTCAAATCAATTAACTCTATTAAATTATGCGGTGCATGTAACTAACTGAAAGCGAGAGTTCAAATAAAAATTTAAGAGTTTGATCATTTACGTATACCCAAAAAAAGATTATGATACGTATGGATATGATAAAGAGTCATCTCATTAGAAATTATTTGACATTCACAAATATATTATATAATATGGTATAATTAAGATATTGTAATATGTAAATAAGATTTAATGACATCTAATGATTCAATATATTGCTGAAAGGATTCGAATATATACCTATATGATTAAAAATTCTTATCAAATTCTTATCCCACACAATTTGAACTATGATCGCTATAGAAATAAAGGCCACTTATTCACGATGCATTATAGTTCTAAAAAGTGTCTAAATTACTTTAACTCTTTTCTCTTTTGTTTTGTATATTTCTCTCTCTCTCTCTCTCTCTCTTTTTTATTTGAAGAAGAAGTTTTGTAGTATGTTACAAAATTTTTTGTCAATTTTCTTTTATTTTGAAACCTACAAAAATTAACTCTATTTTCAAATTCAAATATGACTAAATTTGAATATTAATTAACTAATTTAATTAATTACTAATAATTAATTAATTAAGAGTTATTCATTAATGAATTATGGATTAAGCCATAATAAGTGACTCAATAATTCAATACAAGTAAAAACTAAATAATATTATTTTTATTAAAAAATTCAATAATAATATCAATAATAAGAATATATATATTTTTAATTTAAGTTATTATATCTATTCAATTTGTAATGATATCAATTATTGAATGAAAGTTTTTAAATTATTTTCACAATTAAAATAACAATTAGATTAATTGATAATTTTTTTAAATACACTAAAGAGTTTGAACATTTAAATTATTCACATCTGCACCTTATCTTTACTATCTGGAATAGCCCAAATAATTTAAAAAAGAACACTTACACACTTCAAATGTTAGACTATTGCCCCGAAATTTTGCTATATTTCAAAAAATCACTGAAACGCAATATTACCCAAAATAGAATCATATCAACTGTCCTGTGACATTGCTCTAAAAAATCATATAAGTGGACCACGCATCATAAACACAGTTAGACCAAACTTGGGTTGCCACGTGGCGGCAAGCTTAAATCTATATTATTATGCGGAAGCATGTTAATTAGTGGTTGACCTCTCCTAAACAAATGATTAATTTGTATAACTATACTAAGCAAGCTATAATATATATATATATAAAGAAATTAGCTAAGTTAATACTAAAAATTAGAGTAAATTACACAATCATCTCTTAAATTTTGTTAAAAATTATACATTTTTTTTATTTTTAAAAATATAAATATTTTTTTAAAATAAAAAGTTATATTATATTTTACCTTAAATTTAATTTTTTTTACGAAAATGCTTTTTATTAACTTAAATACATATTTTTTAATTAAATTATATCATTTTTATCTTTAAAAAAATATATAAATATCTCTTAAAATAAAAAGTCATTTTATATTTTAATTAAAAAAAAAGAAATGCATATTGAGATTGTCGAAGCTAGTAGAAGTCAAAGAATAGTGGTGATAATAATTATAAGAGAGAAAAGATTAAGCAAATCAAAGTATAATAAGGTGATTAGTTAGGGGTCAACTTGAGAAAGGTGGAAAGGTGAAGGAGTAATAAGGTGTCAATCAAAGCATAAAGCAAAGGGGGTTGAGGTTGGCGGGACATTATCTGGCTATGAGGATCATGGCTTTATAAGGAAGGCCGTCCATCCAATCACCGTTTCGTCGGTGCCCTTCGTTCGCTACCAACCAACCCCTCTCTCTATTAAAATCATTTTCCCCTTCCTCTCCCTTCTCTTGCCCTTTTCTTTCTCCATATTGACCTTTATATCCCTTTTCCCCGTCAACTCTTCCATCCCTTTCATATCCCATAATTGCCCCTCACCCTCTCTCTCTTTTCTTTCTTTTTATATTTAGATGAATCTATATATCAAATTTGTCTGGTGACAATCATGTCAATCCCTTTTTCATTGTAACGAAATTTATATGTAATTTTTTATATTTTTATTTTAAAAAATTTTAATTAAAATATAACAAATATATATGATTTTTTTTTTATGAGTGAGGAAAGTAGATCGAATCCATCAATTAGATTGAAAAACTAACTAAATTGGTTAGAAATTGTAAAAGGTGGATTATTTGTCACTAAATCAGTTAAAAATTAGTTTTTATTTTTTGAAATCAAAATTTTGACATTTTGTAGTAGAAATTTATTAGATTATATCCAACTTATATCATATAAATTTATTATCATATGTAAATACTTTATTTAATTTTTACAATTTTAAGTACTTATATAAATATTATTTTACAATATATATCTATTTAATTATAAAATATTATATATTTATAATTTTTAAATATTTTTTAAAAAGTAATTCAATCATGATTATATCATTAAATCATTGTTTATTCTTTATTTCGATTCAATGATGGATTTAGTTTTTTAAAAAAATTAAATTTTGTAATCAAAATATAATAAATATATAATTCTTGTAAAAAAAAATATTTAGTGTCTTAATTAAATTATATAATTGTTATATTTTAATTAAAAAATAAACTTATTATATTTTAATTAAGAAATTTGTTAGCATAGATATAAGAAATTATGTATAAATCTAATTCTTTTCATTTTACTTCATGTTTCAATAAAATTAATCTAAACAAATGAAAACCCTTTGAAAAAAAAAATATTTTACTCCTATCAATCAAGGTGTGATTACAAACTTAGTAGTTTAGTATATAAATTTTAAAATGTGGCAAAATACCTTGATGAATTTTGGATTAAAAATGAAAAATGTTAATTTCTAGTTAAAATTAACTATAAAAAGTCACACAATGTCACATTGCCTATTATATTGTATTTCATCTATTATATCTACTTTCATTCTAACCTGATATTAGTCTGGGATGATTGTTATATTTATGTAGTTAATATGTTTATTTTTATGCAACCAAGTAATTTTTGTAGATAATTTTAACTAGAATTTAATATATGTCTTTGAATTTAAAGTTGGAGAAAGTGTTTTGTTACATTTGGAAACTTATGTATCAAGTTTGCAATTAACTTGAATTTAGAAAGATAAAATATAGTTTTTTTAATTTTTAAGTGTGATAAATTAAGCAAAAGTTTAATTAAATACTGGTGCACGTCAATCCATTTTTTAGTTTCATTTAAATTACATATATGTAATATATTGTCTGTAAGTTTTTTTTTAAATTTTACGATTAAGGTAATGAAGAGTATTTTTAAAAATTAATTACACTTCATTTTAAAATACTTTTTTATAAAACATAAAACATTAGATCTTAATTAAAGCCATACAAATATAAAGATAATTTAATTTAAGATTGTGATGATGGTTAGAATATATAACCAAATGTAACTTTGTCCGATTCAAATTCGGATTAACAAAAAGGAATATTCTCACCTCTAGTTACCATAATTTTGATGATTTCGAGGAATTGATGTGATAAAAAATGTCGTCAATAGTTTTTTTTTTTCTTTTTGGGGAAACTAATGTTGTCAATAGTTAAAAACCCAACTTGAACACAAACATGCGTAACCGAGAATCAAAAATAGAAAATAAATAACAAGTGGTAACACATCTCTCAAGCACAATCTCCAAATAACATTACAAAAAAAATTAATAATTTAGTAATTAATTTTTTCACCTTATTCTTTATTTGTTTCCTTGTACTTTACTATTCTTTTCACGTAAGTATTTCATTAGCCAAGTATGCAATTTTTTTTTTTAATTGTGTTATACGCTACACCTAGTGGAGGATTACGTATAGCCACAACCTTAGAAGTGTATGTTGTTGGCTTGCCATTAGATTAGGATGGATCTTTTGTAATCGTATTGACGGTTGTCTATTCAATAATTTTTATTTTTATTTTATTTTATTTTTTGGTCTGTAGAGGGTAAAAAATTAATTAAAAAGATAAAAATTATAATTATAAGATCAAAAATTTTAATTATGGAAAAATTATATTTTAAAAATTTTAACTATATATTTTTTTAGTCCCTAAAAGCAATAAAATTAAAAAAAAATAGCATGTAAACAAAATAAAGTCTACATCAATTTTAAATTTGTAACATACTCTTTCCGATCCACAATATAAGTCACATAAAAAAAATTTGATTTAAAATATAAGTCACTTAACAATAATAATTATTATTTTTCTTATAATGCCCTACATTTAATAACAAAAGTTGTATTAAAAATTTTTATTTAATAACAATAACTGTGTTGGTAATAGAGACAAAATTGAGAAGATATAATAATATTTAAAAAAATTTAAAAATATAACTAATTTTTTTTAAAAAGTATAAATCTATTAAAAATAATTTATATTTTAAATTGGAGGATGTATAAGTAATCTATTAGCTAACTTAGCATTGGCTTAATGGTTCTGTGACAAATGCTAACATCGAGGACGTGTTTGAAAATAACCAAAGAAGTGTCACAGTTTGTTTGCAAAAATAAGGTTTGAAAACTTCGTTAAGAACTCGGTCAAAGGATTTAAAGTAAATAAATAGTTTAACCAAACTATTATTTTGAAAATGCATAGCTAGATTGGCTTTATTCTGAATAGGGAAAATTTCACTCATCATTACAATAAATCCTTTATCATTTAAAATTAAAAATTTTAATTATATAAAATTTTTAAAATACTCTTCCTATTATTTAACAGAAAAAATTCCATTTAATCGCCAGAGCTTAATAAAAATTTTATTAACAGATTTTACAAATTAAAATTCTTTTAAAAGACTAAAGATATGTTTGATTAAAAAATATAAAGAAAAAATATAAAATGTAGGTAGATGAAATAAAAAATAATTTTTATATTTTAAAAAATAATTTGTTAATTAAAATAGTAAAATATAATAAATATTATATAAATTATGTAAAAAAAATATTTTTACCTCATGATAAATTAAACAGAGCATAAAGAAATTAGATATTTATATTTTTCTAAATCTAGCTAATTCCGAAACCGAACACCTTTCTAAATCTAAGTTATTCATGATTATCCAACAAATCGGTTGCACCGGAGCTTCTTCTGTACATCTTCGAAAGGTGCAAATCTCGCATTATTAGGCCCACTTTGATCGAAGAAGCTACCCCTCTGCTCTAATCATTAATCATATATCTTTCACAGACTGATGCGTAAATTACTCAGATATTTTTTTGAATTTTATCAAAATTATATATTTTTATTTAAAAAATATAATATAATATAATTTTAAATTTGTCAATTTAAATATTTTTCATTAATCTAAGTATACATTGAATTTTTTTTTTTGGCAAGAATTAGATTTACTTGTTGCCAAATCTATTCTCTTAAGTATTACATTTGAGGGAGAGTATTTTAGTTTATATATATATACACACAAAGGAAAGTTTATATTTTGAAAATAAAAAAATTCATTATTAAAAAAATTAAAAATTTTATATAATTTACTCTAAAGTCATTCCTCTCATGCTTTGTGTATTTTTTGAATAGATTCTACATAACACTTTATCTTCTAGTTATATCCAAAAACAAGTTAAGACTAAAATTAGATATAATTTTTTATATTTTTATTATCTAATTTTTAAATTAAAATATGACAAGTGTATAATATTTTAATAAAAATATAATAAATGTATAATCTAATTAAATTATCATATAATTACTTGTAAACATTATATCCTTGTTATATTTTAATTAAAAAGTTATATATTGTTATATTTTAATAAAAAAATTTGATCATAAAAATATAAAAAATTACATATAAGTTTTTTTCAAAAATTTAACCTAAGTAGAAATTAAACTAGAACCCAAGTCAAAGTTTAAGCAGCAAAATAATTTTTTGAATTAGTTTTATCCAAATTCTTTTATCATGATACCAAAAACTAAATTTGAAAGCCATGGATATATATTCATTGGGTAGGTGAAGAAGAGAAAAAAAAATTAAATAATAGAAAATATATTTTAGTAATTTTATGTAACTAAAATGTTTAAATTTAGATTATAAAGAGTTTATAATAAAACTTATAGATCAAGGGTTAATTACAATTTTGTATTAAAAATTAGAGTAAATAAATCTAATTTTCTTTATTTATATTAATTACGACAAAGATTCTTAATTCACAGATCAATCTCAAGTTTATGTTTATCCAATCCAATTAAGTTGGTTCCCTTATTCTTTGACTTCAAGTTTCATGTAAATAAATATGTATGTGTAAATATTTAAATAAGATATGCATTATCTAACTAATACATGCGTTAAATATTTTATTTTATCTTTGAGTGTTTGGTCAAAATAAAATAAAAAATCCAATTTTGTTTGTTATCTGTATTGGATTCAGATATATTTGTTTGTCTTTGGAAAATCACACGATGTATTCATTACAATATCAATTAATATCAGTTATATATTCTAATAATTTAATTTGAACAAGTTTAAGTCACATACTCTCATTAATTTTTTATTCAACAATTAGGGTACAACGTCCGCCGCATATGTCATTGTACTGACTTTGATGTTTCCGCACCTCTTTTTTTTTTTTTCTTCTTTATATAATCCAGAAGGCGCAAAATGAAGGCCAATTTAACTACTTTTATTCAGCAAAAAAAATCAGGAGGGATTTGGTAAAACATCTTATTAGTTTTCTATATCTTTATTATTAAAATTTTTAATTAAAATATAATATGTATATAATCTTTTAATAATAATATAATAAATATATTTTTTAATTAAAAATTATAAAATTACTTGTAATAATTATACATTTTTTATAATATAATTAAATAATTATACACTTGTTATATTTTAATTAAAAAAATCTGATAACAAATATATAAGCAATTGTATATAAATTTTTTAGGTAAAAACTATTTGAAACTATAAAAATAGAGTAAATTATACTTTTTTTTTTAATTTTGCTGAAATTATACAAAAAATTTTTTAAATAAAAAGTTATTATCTACTTTAGTATATTTTTAAATTTGTTAACCAAAATATTTTTTATTTAAAAATTTTTTAGTTTTTAAAAAACATATATTTACGTTAATGGAGAATATTTTAGTAAAAAAAAAATTAAAATTTGATTATGTATATTTTTAGTAAAGAATTTTAGTAAAGAGTATAAAATAATTTTTTATTTTATAAAAGATTTATGTATATTTTAAAAATATAAAAGGGAGATGTGTATAAATGTTGAAATATGATAGTGAAGCAAATTATATATGGAAGAACAAATTCTGATATTAATTGAAGATATATTAGCGATGTGTACGTGGGGAGGAGAATAATTACTTTATGTTCTCCTTTCTAATAAAATATAACGCGAAGAAAACTTTATTTAAAATTCTAATTATGTAATGTTATAAAAATTTTATTTACTATATTTTATCAAAAAAGTTAATAATAAATATTTAAAAATTATACCTAAAATTTGTCAATTTAGATGTCAGCAAAAGTCAGGATTTCAAGCAAACATATAAACAGGGCTAATTTTTCAGTATTCCTATGGTACTCGGCAATAAGTGCTATTGCCATTTATATGTTGTTGTATAATTTAATTTTAAATTATATTAAAATATGATTTCAACTAACATTTAAAATATAATTGTTTATTTATTAAAATATAAATAATAATATTTATTTTTAAAAACTATAAAAGCAAAATAACTATTTTTCATAATATATGTGTACACGTGTGTGCACGCCATCTTGACTAATTCATTTACAAGGATTTACACTTGTATCTTAGAACCCCTGGGACTCTTAAGATATTTTTATATTTTTTCTTTACTTTTAAATTTTCAATTCTTTCCTACTTTTCTAGTCCAAGTTGAAAATTTTCTTTCCTTCTAAGAAAAGATTTGTTTCTTAATTATTTTAGAATTAACTGTTAATTCTAGTTTCTTAGTTACTTTAAAATTAAATGATTTATTCTCCCTTCATAATTTATACATCTTCGATAGCGACAAGATAATTTTCCAACACCAATTTAGTTTATACCAATCTTCTCATAAGCTTTTCTATTCCACTAGCTATGTCCTCTTGTGAAAAGAAAAATGAGTCATGCATATATAATTGAACTTAGACTAATACATTAATATTCATATTAATACGGGGTATTTTAAATATATTTCAACAAAAAAAAAAACCTAATGGAATATAGAGAGAAACAGAAAAAAAAAAAGAAAAAAAAATCAACAAATCTAGAAAAGCTGACTTATCCTACAAGTTTAAGTTAGACCCGCAGAGAATAGATAAAACATGAATATCTCAATCCTTTAAAATACTCAAAGATATGCATTGAAGAAAGATAGAAAGATTGGGATTTAACGCATAACACATAACGTACAACAACGTAAGTTGAATTGACCATCCGAAATTTAAACGAAAATTCAAATGAGTGATGTAATTTTTAGAATTTCTTAACTTTTAAGTCTTACTTATTTTATGTAGTTTATTAGTTTTAAAGGCTTTATTATTATTATTATTATTATTATTATTATTATTATTATTATTTATTGTTTTAAAAGAATTTTCTATTTTTGGATGCTATTTTATTTTATTTTAATTAGAAGCTATTACTTTATTTATTAGAATTAGTGAAATCTTTTTAATTTCAATATAAATGTCCTATGTATTGATTTGTGGAAGATTAAAATTGATAAACAAAAAATTCAGTAAAATTTCGTTCTTGTATGCATTATATATATATTCTTACGGAGTCACACGTTTTATAAATCGTTCAATGACTCTCATAAAACTACGTACAAATGTACTGTCTATGAACTGTTTAAATTTTCATGGAGTCACACTATTTATAAATCATTATACAATTTTTATGAAATTGTGTGATTGTATTGCTTATGAATTATTTATGTTTATACATATATTGTTTATATATTATTTTTTATTTTTTTGATTTTTTTTTTCTAAATCCTATGAGATATTTTTTGAATCTTCCTTGCATCTTGTAAGTGGAAAGCGACTAGTTATAAGTAAACATGTGTAATCTTTCACCATTTGTTTTTGCTACAATTGAGTGTGACTCAATGGTAGGGGCCTCATCGGAGTTTTACTCCTTTTATTTTTGTCTCTCTCTAACTTTATTTTATAAAATGCTTTAGACTATTCTAATTGGATAGGACACCGTTCCAAATTTAAAACCCTAACAGAAGTGGTAATTGAGCCAAAGTAGTTTTGTATTTGCTTCTATTTCATGAAAAGAAAATAAAAAATTTTTATATAATATCTATTCTGCCCTTATTATTATTATTTAATATTATCTATTAATTATTATTTAATTATCAAAAAATAAAGGTAATAAATTATTTTTTATCTATTTTAATTTGTATACTTAATTTTTTATATACCACATGAGTCAAAAAGAAAGTTCTCGAATCGATTTTAAACTTTTATTATTATTTTACTTTAATGTCATTACTGGAAAATTATTTTTATTGTCATTTTTTTCTTAAATTTGTGTGGATTTACAATTTTATTTTGTTAAAATCCTTTTTTTCTGGATTATACGATAAAGATAAAAATACACGAACTAACTTGTGTGTCAACTAAAACAAAGTCCTCCCTAACAATTTTAAAGGTATAAAAAAGATAGATCATATTTCACAAATCACATAATAATTATGAACAACTTTTTACAAGGCATTTTGCTTTATGAAAGGTGAAAATTATTAAGTCTTAACCCAGTTAGGATTTTAATGAACAATTTAATTAATTTTTATATAAATTGCATTTCTTTTGAAAGAAAAAGATGCCTATTAATTAATTCAATACTTTAGGGACCACCTAGAATTAATATAAACATTCAATTTTGTCAAAAAAGGAATAAGAACATTCAGTAACTTTGGTGGGTTAAGACACCGTTATTCATTACTCTTATAATAATAATAATAATTTTTTTATCTCACAAATGACAAAATCAGAAACTCATAGCTTTTCTGATATATCAAGCGAAGTAATCATTCATGTCAAACAATAAATTTAACTCTTAACTTTTATTTCATATTAACACTTTGATCTACCAATTAAATTCTTGCTTTTATTGTCAAAGTAAAGTTCTATCGCAACACAAAAAGAAACTTGAAAAAAAAAGAAAGCTCTTCTTTCTTTTATTTTTTAAATGCGAGTGTTTTTTTTTTTAAAGTTTAGGAAACCTCCATGTATTGGGAAATCAAGATTTTCTATTGTTAAATTAAATTACTTTGAGATCTATGTAAATAATAATAAAAAAATTATTTTACACAAATTTTAAAAAAAATACAATAATAAAAGAGTTGGATATACTTATTAAAAGGTTCAACTCTCCATAGTAATTTTCTTTTTAACAAAGATAAATTCAATTTTTTTATTTATTATCTTAGTTAAAGTATTCTCATATTTTGTTCAAACTACTCTCTTTCTAGGAATATTTAAGATTTTAATATTAAAGTGTTTGCCAAAAAGAATCAAACATAAATAGTAATGTTCTTTTAGAGTTTGTTATTAAATTTTTTTAATAAAAATGCAACATATAATTTTTTTCAAAAAATGACTCATATAATGATAAATTATTAAAAATATTCAATAGTCATATTTTTAATTAAAAATACAATACTACAAATTCATAAACTACACATAAATATTTTTTTTCCTTTATGGGCCAAGATTAATGGAACCCTAGCACAAAAATAGGTGAGGGTAATATGGTAAATTGGTCATGTCTCCTGTGAACCTAACCCCAATGGTATTTGCTGGCCATTAAAAGGGCAGCTTTGGCATTCAACAAAAACGAAAGTTCTCCCACGCAGCAGCTACGTTTGCTTTCTCTTGTTCAACCTTCTTTCTCTAAGACTTTCTCTCTCCACACCATTATACCACCTCCCTCCTCCATCACCACGACCCTTCTCTCCCTCTATACAACACACACACAATGGGAGGAGAGAAACATAAAAACAAAAAGGTGGTAGACAGATGCATGAGCCACAATTAACACAATATATACAATATCCCACACCATACCACCACCACCACCACCACCTTGTTCTCCTCTTCCCCAAAATTCGAATCCCCACTTCAATATTCTCTTCTCGGTTCTGCGCTTTCTCAGCAATTAATCGTCACCTCATCTGACGCTTTCAGTTCAGGTAACACCAACAATGGCATCCTTTCTTCAATGCCTTAGTGCTTTTCTCTGTTATCTCTGTGGGTTTTTCTTTTTCCTGGTCATGGGCATTCTACGTCGACGGCTTTGAAGCTAAAAATAACTTGGTCCTTCTTTTCTTGGTCTTATGGTTGTGTCTTGAATTTTGGTCTTTTGGGTAATTCGAATGTGTGTGGTTGATAAATGTTGCGTATGGTCAATTGGGTCACCCCCTCTAAGAAGCGGGTTGGTTGAATGGGTTGACTTCTACCCAATCAGAGAGATTTGGAGTTCATGTCTTCAAATTCTAATTCCATTTAATAAAACGGGTCTCTGGGTTCTTAATTGTATGTGAATTCAATATCAACTTGTTCTTGTCAACTTTAGTTTCTCTCAAAAGAGGTTATCAACTTATCATCGCTGAGCTTTCAAGGGTTAATCATACTTTCTGCTTTTGTTCAAATGGGATTATCGATTTGTGTGGTTCTTATAGAGGTTTATTCTACTTAACGGCGACTATAATCATATCATGATCCAGGTTTATCTGTAACTGTGATGGCTTGTTTATGTATACATGGGTATGGTTAATTTTACTGCCAGTCTTCCTTGTACGAGAATCTCTGTCTTAATATTTTGTTATGAGTGTCTTCCTCCTTTTTTGCTGTCCTCTGATATTTATCCACTTGCTTTAGGTACTTGGACTAGGAAAAGAACATATATTTATATTATGAAGACTATAAGTACATCTTTTTAAGATGGCTTAGTCCATACTCATTCGTAGTAAATTATGTAGTAATAACATTTTCTCGTTATCCAGTTTTACAATATCTCACTATTTTTTTAAAATTTTTTCTTCCTTCATAGTTCTAACTTATAGTTTTATCTGCCTGAAACTGTTGATTTTGTGTTCTAGCTCATCTGCCTCCTGTGTCCAAGGAAAAAGTCGTATGATAGGAAGGCTTTTGAGCTAACCTTTGTTCTTTAATGACTTGGTAAGATATTGGAAATAACCATGGTAAGCTTGAGAAGGCGCAGACTTTTGGGACTATGCTCAGGTAAATGTTGGTAAAAATATTATATCCATTGTGAACTGTTCTTAATGGAAGGAGGAAAGCCATGCCTTTGGTAGTTTGGAGTCTACTGGGGTGAGTTGTATTTTACACTGAATTGACACTATTTACCAATATTATTGGGCCTTTGCAGGGAACAGCTCCTTTGTCACTCCACTTCCTCTTTATTGTGAGAATTTAACTGCTTCTGAACATTCAACTCAGCGTGCTAAGCTTAAGAGTTCACATCCTGTGGTCTCAGATGATGCAAGCATCCTGGACAGTGTAAGAATATAATTACTAGTAGAAAATGATTATCTACATTCAGTTTTGAAGCTTTATTTTTTTCATAAAGATAGAAGTCACTAAGAGTAGGCTAGTGGTGAAGACCTTGGGTAGGTATGCAGGGAGAGGTCTTTGGTTTGAACCTCCATGTGATCATTGTGCCAAAAAAAAAAAAAAGTGATAGTATCTGAGGTTGGTGGTCTCCATGATCTCATTGGATGTCTTCTTTTATTCAGTTTGTCATATTGATAAACTATGTATCATTCCCAAATAATTTCTCTAATTGGAAATGTAATCACTCTTCTAATAATTTATTGCATTGCTGCATGTCCAATTGAAGCATGGGTTATGAAGAAATTTTGAGATAATGAAGTCATTCTCTTTTTCCATTTCAAAATATATAAATATCAGAAAATATCAGGAGGCTACAAATTAGAGGTTCTATGCTCAATTTTAAGACTAGCAGCTTTCCTAAGATGACATTTTCTGATTAAAAATATTTTCATAATGATTTTATGCCTAAAAACCTACAAGCTCATATATTCATACTTAATAGATAGAGTTTGTGTTATTTAGTTTGATTGTTTTGGCCGTTTTGGGTAGCAATACTTGGTCATCTAATGTGAATGGAAAAGAGTGAACAATCTGTTGGAAGAAAGTAAGGTGCAAAAGAAATTATTATGTGATTTTTTGTTTCTTCTCTTCTTCAATTTGCCAAATAAGTCCAGAAAAAATTTTCCATTGATGATACATGCATACCTTCATGAAATACAGATGATGATCGTAATCCAAAACTCTTACCATCATCTAAGTTGACAATTATTAGAAAGTTCTGTTGTGGGGATTCTTTAATTTTTTATATCTTATATGGCTGGAAACTTCTACTGATCTCTTTTTATTTTGTTTCCCAGAATACCATTGTGAAAGAAGAACCTGGATCATCGAATGTCTCTGGTTCTAGCACATCAAAGGAGCAGCCTAGTCAACAAGTTTCAGGTGTGTTGTGTAGGAGACACATCTTTTTCCCATCTTGTGGTATCTGATTTAGTTTATGATAAATTAACTGATGTGGTAGTTTTACTTATTGCCATATAAGAAGTGTTTTTATGTATTTTCTTAAACTTAATCTATTGATATTCGTCAATATGTTGTGGACTATAATTGCATAACATTGTTATATGAAAGTATATCACGCACCAAAAAGAGTAGATAATGTGAAACTTCTATGACCCAAAAAAAAAGAGCAATAATGGAACACTATTTGGAATGAACTTAAATAATCTTTTTATTTCTGAATAAAAAGTTCTGTTCAAGTCAGCTAATTCAATAAATTTGTTGGAGCTGGTTCATAGAACAAAGTTATCGACTTGCAGATATTGTGCCTTTTCATTTCAAGAGAAACCTTAGACAACAAATGGAGTTGGTACTTAAATATTAGAGAATCAGTGTTTTCACATAATACACACTAGGTACTTATGTGAGCAGGAATTGTGCTACAATTTTTCCTGATTCATCTTGTATGTTCTTTTGCCATCATATGCCAACAGCAAACTCTTGAGAAGGCTATGCTGTTAAAATACTGCACTTTTGATCTGAGTTTTATGGTCTTGTTTTATATCTGCTTGAGATATAACCAGTTAATCTAAAGAGGCCATTTTACATTTGAATTTATCTTGTTTGCATGAAAAAATAGCATGAGAAAAGAGTTAATTAAGTAATTTAAGTATGTAAAAACTGTTGAGAAAATAGGACAGGCCAAAAGTTAGGGAGAAAGGAAGGACCAACCCATAATATATTTTTGTAAGATTTAATGATGGTGTGTGTGCATAAGATTGACTCCTCAATCTCTGTCTACATTGATTCTATAACCACATAAAGTAACTTGTACCCTTTATTTTGGGTGTAGTACAAATCACATTTTTCTTTACTTACAGGACTTTCATAATTCACTCTTAACCTGCAAAGACGTTGCTAAATTCTTCATACCTCTTAACTATAACTGTATGAAGACTAGTTATCAGTTTTCTGGAACAGCAGTGGTGAATGAGTTTCAAAAAGACAACTAATACTTGCTTGATGAGCTGATTTGATATATAGTTCATTCACTTACTGATCACTCCTTGTATGACCTCTTAACTGGTTATCAACAACTGCTTCATCAATTTATCATCTAGTGATTCCCTATATGACCGTTTAAACATTCTTGTGCATTGTATTTACAATGAGTTTATCAGCTTCACTGAAAATATAGTTTTGGAGATACTAAAATATAGAAAACTCTTAGCGAGGTTAATCAATGATTACAAATGAATGATCTACCCATGGATATCCTGTACAGCTCATTTTGTTTGCGTAATCAACTACAGCAATTGAAGAATCACCTGCTGGCACACCAACCTGGACTTTGTGTTCTGTCTATATTAGATGGCTTCAAATGTACCACAAATAGAAACACATGATTTTCAGGGATAGCAAATGGTTCATTAGCAGATCTGAAGTCAGGCAACATGTTTTGAGAGTTTACTTGTCTTGGTTCTGTTTTGGAGTAGTGTTGTTTTAGTTTTCATATTTTGGAGAAAAGTTTTTCTGAGCTATTGATGGCTTTTGATTTTTTGGTGATGGCTTTTCTTGCGTTCATTTTGCAGGCCCTCCTATCAAGCGCAGAAAGCGACATAGGAGAAAGAATTCGCATAATCAAGAACCATGTCTAATGAGAGGTGTCTATTTCAAAAATATGAAATGGCAGGCAGCAATAAAAGTGGATAAGAAACAGATCCACCTTGGGACTGTTAGTTCACAGGAAGAGGCTGCTCGCTTGTATGACAGGTAGTACCTTAAGTTGTAGCTTGTTATTACCTGCAATAGATTCCTAGGGTGGCGCTTTCCTGGTCATCACGAGAATATGCATATGTTTCGCTTCTGTTTGATTGCCTGCTGGCAGCATACCTGCTCATGTTCACACTGATTGACACTCAAATTGTCTTATTTGGATTCCCAACAACCATAAATCATGTATTTGTTTGGGATTTTTGTCTTCCTTTGCTTAACCCTTCTTTGATGGAATTTCTAATAAATTGAGAAAGTTACTCTTGGATTATTTCTGTTCGTGTATACGCTTGTATGGTATTATATTCATCTTCTTCATGGGAGTTTCTTGTTCTCTAATTGTTTTTGGTTGTCTTCTTAATGAAACTAAAATTAAAAAGAAAACAAAGGCTGTGAAAATCTTTTGCATTGGCAGGGCTGTATATGAAAAGTATTACATGCTAAATGCATACAAATACATGTATATTATCTTCTCTGATGCACTATCATTACCATATAGCCATCAATTCTGCATAAACTTTCCTACCCTCATGCACAATGACCATTAAACTAGCTACGATAGAAATATGTTAAATCCTCATTAAGAAAGACATTGTTGGAGGCTTAAAATTTTCTAGAAAAGGGTGTAAAATCTGGAAGACGCAAAATTTGTCATCCATCAGAGTCGGGTATATTTCGGGATTGTAATAGAATTTCATCTTTCCATTCACTATGATCTCTTTGCTTAGTTTGTGCACATTTCTTATTTATCTTCAGGGCTGCCTTCATGTGTGGGAGGGAGCCGAACTTTGAGCTCCCAGAAGAAGAGAAGCAAGAACTGCTTAAATTCAAATGGGAAGAATTTCTTGCAATGACGCGGCGGGCAATAACCAGTAAAAGTATTCTTTCTCTTGTAAAATTTTCATGGATAAATTACTTTGTTGGTTTTTATAGTTTCACTTAATTTTTAATTTGGTCCTTATAGTTTAAAAGTTTATAATTGGGTCCCATAGGTTTAGAAATTCTTAATTTAGTCCATGCCTTTAAATTTCTATTAGTAGAATGCCATTAAATTTTGCTGATGTGGCTGACTAAGAGTTTGGATTCTTTGCACTTCTTGTCTCTCAATTTTCTATCAAGTTTGGAGAGAGATAAATATTGAATAGAGTTCATTGCTTAAGTAGGTCCTACGCATTCAAATGGGACCTACATATTCTCTATTTATTTCTCTTTGAATTTGACAAGAAATTAAGAGAAAGGAAATGGAGAGGATCCAAGCATGGCCAACTAAGCACCATCTTGGCACTCTAAATTTATATGGTTTATGCAAACTCATCCAAGCCAATTTGACATAGGTGGCATTACAAACCACACATGTGAGGCGATTTCACTGTCATCCACTTTTACACCTTTTACTGACATAAATCATACATATTTATAGTGACAAGATAGCACTTGGTTGACTATATCAATAGAATTTATGGTACATTGACTAAAGCTTAACGATAAGGACCTAATTAAAAAATTTAAAACTATAGGGTGCTTATTACAAACTTTTAAACTATAAAAATTAAATTAAAAATTGTGTAAAACCATGGAGATGATCAAAGTAATTTAACCAATTTCCAGATATTTTTTTTCCAAGACTTCTGTTTTCTTGCATTTTAATTGGTGTTCTATAAACATTACTCTAGAACACAAGAGAAGGCTTGGTCCGGGTCCACATAGGTCAGAGCTGCCGCTGTTGCAGAAACGTGAATGGGACAGTAAGCAAGGATTAAGTGGCTTCTCTGCTTGTGAAGATGCAGAGCAAGAAGCATCAGTCTCTTGAAAATTATGATTGAAGAAGATGAAGCCCTAGTTCTAACGGTTCATTTATAGCAGCTAGCTCCATTTTTATATGTAGAAAAGGCCATTATTATGCCAGACTTTGGTAGAATTCGTTATCCCTAAGATAAGCATATTACTATAGTTCAACCCAATAAAGGGTAATTAAGAGGAGCGAAGATACTAACACAGATACAAGACACAACAACATATTTAGTGCTACTGAAGTGTCGCGTTCTGTTGTGTCTGACTTAAGTGACAGGTATGATATGGTTCCATTTTTCAAGTATTGGTGTTTTATAAGTAACCATTAATATTATTGCCTATCCATTGAGCTAGTGCAGAGCTATCTTCTTCTTCCCCCACAGTAGATATTATGGGTTTCCACCTGCAGGTGCTGTCTATGTACCAACAGGTGCATGAACCTATTGTCTCTAAAGAAAATTTTCAACTTAAATTTTTAGTGGTGCACTGATTACTGGATACTGTTGGTGGAATAATGTCAAGGAACGACTTGGTGTTTTGGGAGAACATAAATTTTTTTTGAAGTATTCACATCAAATTTGTACTTTTTTGGTTTTCAGAAGAATGTATCTTGCACATTTTAGCCTTGGCCTTTTACAAATCACCTCATCAAGCCTGTTTTGGTACGTATAATAATACAGGGGATTGAATATAGGACCTTTTGAATATTATCTAAGTCTCTCACTACTAAAATTACCTTAGTGCCTGTACATATAATAACACAGAGGATTCTTCAGTTGAAAGATCTCATGACAAGACTTAATGTAAACTCTTGAGTTTTACAATCAATTTTTTTCTGAATTTTATTATTAATTTTTTTAATATAGGTATAATATGTGAACAATTTTTTTTAAGTTATTGCTATTGATTTTTAAATTTTTTAAACTCATTAAGCAAAACTATCATCTTTCCTTCAACCATTCATTTATAAATCTATTTTATATATTAAAATTTAATTTTTTGCACAATTTATAACTTATTCCTGATATGATCTTTTTAAAAAAAAATTTGGTAACTCTTTTTTATTTTAAAATTTTTCCTTTTTTATGGGCCCTGGCACCTAGTAACATAAGGAATTGGAGTAGGGTAGATTCGAGTCCTCATCCAACTGGAAGAATTTGACATGAAGCCGCTAGAAAGATCTTGCTTTGGACCTCACAGATCGACTTTGTTTTTCTCCAAGGAATCACAACCTTCTTCTAGTCATCTTGGAGACCAAAGATTACACGGCTAAACCCTTACTTGTCTTTGCTCTAGGTGAGTCAAATTTCTCAAGCGTCGGGTTTATGACCAAAACATAACCAAAATATGTGTCATAAAAAGAGTTTGAATAGGATATTACTCTCAACCAATTGATAGAGTATTTATTTAAATAATAATAAATAGATAATTATCTCTGCTTTCTCTTTGAGATAACAGTTAATTATTCTACTAATTATCCAATATTTAAAATATATTAAGGCAATCGATTTTTGGATTTATCCCATCATAAGATAATAAATCTAACACAATTCCACACGGTGACTGACTACGACGGAATCTAATGAGGACCAGAATTTGGTGGGAAATTCTCTCTTTCTTCTCTCCTACTAATAGGCTTATTTCTTATCCTTGGTTCTCCATTTTCTGTTGTATTTTTTTTTTATTAAATATAGCTCTCTACTTGGAAGCACCAATACACCAAAAAGAGGGGCATATCCGTATTGGACATATATTTGATACGATATGTGTACTGTACTCCCATATTTGCATTTTCACCAGTGTTTTTTTTTAAATTTTGCAGATTATTATAAATATTTTATTTTACATTTAAAATGCTTGTTTAAAATTTAATTTTTCTTTTATATTATTTACATTTTCATGTGTTAATTTGTGGAATATATAATTAAAAATCACCATATTTGACATATTAACAGGCTGTACACAATACTTCTTTTGCTCTCTAGCTACAGTTTACGCTTTTTTTAACTTTTAATGCCTCCGAATCTCTTATTGATTTAAGCATTTGAATGTTTGTAGAAGTTCTTATTCCACCTAGTTGGCCACTGCAGATAGCTAAGCTAAAGGGACAGGATCCTAAATTGAGAGAATCAATTTATGAAAAAAAAAAAAAAACAGAAGAGAAAGAGACGAGTGAGACTTATGGGCATTTCTCTTCGTCTCTCTTTCTGGATTAGGTTAACTCAGTGGACTCCTTTTCTTATTGGGCTAGCCTGAGTACGACCCATGATCTTACCAAAGGACCAATCATGTTTGACACGTTTTAAATCTAATTCACTGATTCGGCCCACCGAGTCAGACTCTCTTTAAGTTTCGCCAGAATCGGCACCCGTCTCGGCTTTCTCGTTCTGCTTCTGCTTTTTTGCTACCGTCTACGAAATCTCACCGTAGTGGGACTGGCGGTAAAATCAGCTGATCAAAAGAAACCAAGAGAGGGTTGTTTTGAGTTGTAGGAATATATAAGAACGACGAAAATGGGTGGTGAGGATCGAGGAACCCCATATGGACACGATGCATCTTCTTCGCCTTCTTCGGTTTCATCGTCTTATGATTGGAAGAAGCGCGTTTTTATCCCAGCACTCCTAGCAGGTGCCTCTACCTCTATTTATTTTCCCATTTGATTGTTTCTAAGATCACGATTTTATTGGGTTCTTATGCCTCATACGGATACAATTTTTATTTACTTAAACTTTGACTGGAGAAGCAGTTTTTTTTGGCTCGAGTTCAGGGTTGGATTTTTTTTTTTTTAATTTTCTGTTTATAAGTTTTCGCGAAGGAATGAGACTATTGGTACTCGTTGTCGTGGATTTGTTACCATTGGGATTTTCTGCGAGCAGGGGTTGTTGGTGCTGGAACTGGGTTAGTCTCGAAGCATCGGAAAACCCTTGGTCTAGCGAACGTTTCTGCTAGCTATGCAGCTAACTTTGCCATAGTCACTGGTTGCTATTGTGGTAAGTTCTAGACTCTGTGTGTGTGTGTGTGTGTGTGTGTGTGTTTTTCCTTTTTTAAATCTTAAACTTTTGCAGCTTGAAAGCCATGTTGTCTTAATGGTTTTGACCATGTTGTTTTCATATGTTAATTTGGTTTATTTCAATGTCTGGTTAATTGATCCATATTGTTCTGTTTTTTAAAGAGAATAGGACGGACTCTTTGTTTGAAGGAGATTTTCTACGTTACTTATACTCCCCGAGTGTATTTAAATTAATAATCATGAGTTAGTCGGTTATTAAGTTCCACACTTCTACCTACCAAGAAAATTGAAAGATGGTACATTGTCTCAGAGAGTGCCACCTAAGTCAATAAATAACCCTTTCGAAGAACTCATATCTGCCATTAAGTTCCACACTTCTCTGCATACAAGATAAGTGAGCGAAGAACCAAGAATTTACCATTAGCTATTTTCGTTTAAATTTGAAATATCTTAAGAAATGCAAAGCAAAATTTTCCTACTCAAATAAAGCATCAAGAAGGCAGATAGTGTAGTCAAAGGTTCATGATGTAATGCTGTTAATGGGAGGAAGGCGCATTGCTAATTAAATCATTACTGAGAAATAAATCTCTCTCTATTGATGAGTCATCAGGTTGCACACCCTCAATTGAGTAAGAGATTGCAGATCATTGCATCTAGTGTGAGAACCGGCTGCAGTTTGGGAGTTACCTTTTGGAAGAGTACTTTGATGCAAAGGTCAAAATCTAACAAATACTAGGTTATAGATTGTCATTTTATTAATTGATTAACATTTAAAAAAAAATCAATAACTATTGTCTGGCATAACCAGAGGCATTATCCAAAGAAATTTTAACTGTAAATTCCATTGACGTGGTTTGGGGTAGTTGGGGAAGGGGTAGGAAGTGGCAATTAATAATGAGTGACACAAGGAACATGTATGATGTTCCGGTGTTTAAATTTTGAATTCTTTGTATTTTTGCAATTGACACAGCCAAGCACGCATAAAAATGGTAGAACATGTTCTAAAATGTAGAATGCACAAGAAGGAAGAAAATTGAGTCTGAAATGTTACTTTATTGATAGGTAATTCGTGAACAGTGTGATAAGCTATTTATATGAAACTATAAAACCCTAATAAACTCTAATAATAAAGAAATAACTCCTATTTAAAAAGGGAAATAAAATAACGCCATAAAATAGGAAATTCTTTTAAAACAAAAAATGTGTAATAATAGGAAAATTTTTAAAAATAAGAAACCACTTAAAATTAGAAAATTTTAGAGGTTAAGAAATTTTCGAAGTCAGGCTGCTCATTTGGGTTTTTTTCTATGTTTGACTGCTCAATTGGCCCAAGTACTTGTCTGTTATGTGTTTTGCGGTAGCAATTGCCTACCTCATTAAACCCATGCCCTGTTCCCCCCAGCACCTGTGTGGAAATTCATAGGTTACTTATTGGTTTTTGAATGGGAATTGTTAATCTCTATGCTAGGGAAAGGACAATTGTTAAGTAAAGATCAAGGGTTTGAGGCCGTATCATTTGTATATCAGTATAAGATTTGCCTTACTTAAAATTCTTCCCAAACACCAGGGTTTCACTAATTTTTGTTGGATTCCAGAGGAAAACAACATTACATCTTAGATTCCACTTGTCATTTCCAACGTTGCAAATTCATTACATGTTGAGTGCATGTTTGAAAAGGAGTGTCAAGAAAAGTAGCATGTAGAAAACAATATTTTATCTTTGTATCAGATGACTTTTTCTGAAATATGTATATGATGGAAAAATTTGATGACTTGACAATGTTTAAATTAAGTTGATATTTTGAATTGAGCTGGAATGAATTATCTAATTGGTCAGGGGCACGTGAATTTGTGACTGCAACTAGAAAAACTAGACCTGATGACCTATGGAACTCTGCAATAGCTGGATTTGGAACGGGTGCTCTTCTAGGGCGTCTACAAGGTTCAATTCTGCTACTCCGCCCCCCCCCTCTCTTTTGTATTTTGATGAGAAATCTACTCTTGCTTCTTCTTTTTCATGTAATTTCATTATATGAGCTATTTGCTGCAATCTAATCTTATCATTTATATGTTTTGGACCATCTCACATGTTGCAATTTAGACTGAATATAAAGTTGTGTTCTTTCTTTCTTTCCTTTGTGTATTTTTCTTTTTCCTAGTGATTCAAAAATTGCTATATAGTTTGGCATTAGTATCTAGTTTGATAGGATATTTCATTGGGAGAAGTCGTGGGATGGACATCAGCTGAGCTATAACTTATTCTACAAAGAAGAGAATGTCCCATGGCTTTTTCAAGAACAATATTGCCTACTGTTGTAGACTTACATTTTCAGTTTTTTGAAGTGCCTGGGTTAGGTTGAAGGTTCTTTGTTAAGAGATGTTTAGAATCTAAGAAAGTTTAGTAGTTTAGAAAAGAGTAATGTTAAGAGATGTTAAGGATTTAGGAAAATTTTGTCGGTTGAAATAATAGTTACCTCTAGAGCTCCCATAGTTAAAGGGTATGGACCAGTGTTATAAACACAATAACTGAGTCTATCAATTATGTATATTGTTGTTTTATGTTCCTTCTTTTCTTCTTGACTTTTGCGTCTCCCTATTTTCTCAACATTTTCCTTGGTTATGTTTAAGTGTAAAATTAGAAAATTGCATTACTTGGTATTGACATGCATATACATATGATCATTGCCTACATCTGGTGTGTTACAAGCCTACAATGCTTCATGGGCTAAACCTGACATTTTAAGCAAATGTTATGGATAATCTCCACATCATATATGACCAAAACAAATATTTTTCATTTTTGGAATCTTAGGTGGTCAAGTTGGTGCAGCTCGATACTCAGTCATCTTTGCTGTCGTGGGTACTACAGCGGATTTTGCTTTTCTTAAACTGAAATCTGTTCTGAGGGACTATAATAAATCTACATATCAGGATAATGAGAATTCACAGAAGACTAGCAGCTGGTTAAGACTGCCAGAGTGGTTCCCAATCCAAGTACTTGATGAGGAAGCCCTTGCCTCAAAACGGGCTCAGGAAGAGCAGTTCCTTGCACAGCAGGGAAGAATTCGAAATCTAAGAAAAGAAGAATCATGAAAACTGCAAATTTGAGTGGATGTAAAATTCTTGGATTAGGAAATAAAGGATTTCCAGCCTGCTTCCCTAGCTGTTTGGCAATGGCTTCAGCAGAGATTTTGGGAGTGTTGGAACTTGGAAATTTATTTCCAGACCACCATTTTTGGATTGGCTGATGATTATATCGATGATCGATCTGCCCGTGTAGACATGCAGTAAGTACACGAGGGAATTCTAAGATGAACATAGAGAAACTTATTCTATTGTATTTAAAGCTTAGAGTATTCAAAAACTTGCTCCACATGGCTTCGTTTTCTATTCTGGAGTCATTCATTTGGTCAGTTAATTTCTATTGCTTTGGATAGTGTTACAGTAGTCCAACTCTAAGTTAAAATTAAATTGTGAAGTAAAACATCATGAATAATGTTCACTCAAAACTTTATTTGGTTCTTCAAAGGGTATGGGTCAGTGTTAGGAATCAAAATGAAACTTTAAATATAAATTAGGGGATGAAATGGAGATTTGATCTAATTTTATTATAATCTCTAACATAGTTCTTCATATGAAATCTTTTTAGATTTGACATATAAACAAAGTATAAATTTATCATATCTTGTCTTAACTTAAGAGAATGTAGAACTCATAAGGATTGATCTTCTAAAATATTTGGTCATTGAAGTTCAGGTACAATATGATGAAATATTTCAAGTTTAAATTAAGTTAAAAGCTCATGAATTTCTAGCACGTGGAATGAAACAGGTTAGGTTAAGCACCCGCACAACTTTGAAGTGATATTGACGTTTTGGCACAAAAGCAAATGACGCAAATTAAAATAAATTAAACACAACTTCCTTACATAAAAAGTGAAAAAACCTGAAATTTGATAATTAAAAGTTATATATAAATATTAAGACTAAAGATTTTGGCCAAATAATATAACTAAAGACCTCAATTAAAATAACTTAACGCAAATTGAATTCTTGACTGGAATTTAAACTTTGAAGTTAAAAAACTTCATCCCTGAAAAAAATTAAAGACTCAAATAATAACTTGACCTAAAAGACTAAAATTCAAATTTAAAATGAGACTTCTTCATTTTTCTTATATTTAATTCCATTTGATGCACATTCTAGAATTATTTTAAAATACCAAAGGGGAAAGTTGTTTGGTCGTGCTTTTTAATTTTTTGTATAACAATTGGAAAAACTTGAAATAATCCGAATTGAGAAAATTGAATCCACAATGTATACACGGCCTTTTAAGACATTTCTCCCTTGCCTGGATCAAATACAACCACCCAAAATCTCTCTGTATTTAAGTCATCAAAATTTTTCTCATGGTAACATTATAAACTAAGCACAAATGACTAACAAAAAGAAAAAAATATATAAAATTTGAAAATTAAAAACCTAAATGTAAAAATTAAGAGTTAAATGAAACATTTTGAATAAATAATCAAGCTAAAGAATATATAACCACTGTAGTTATATGTGTATTTATAATTTAATAAAATAAGATCTTAAAATCTAAAAATTTTAATTTTTAGGTTAAATGAGTCAATTTTTTTAATTTTTACAAGTCATTTCATGAATTAAAGCAACCAAAATTTTTAGCTAAATTATTTTCTTTTAAATAAAAATTTAAATTATACAATTGTTTCTTTTATTAGTTAAATACACATAAACCTTTGTTAAATTTAAAGGATAACCATAATAAAAGTTAAGGTTATGTTTAGGAGAATAGAATGATAAGTCATATGTTATTTCATTGTTAAAATTATAATAAAAAAAAAGAAAGAGAAACATTAATGAAACAAAATAACTAATAAATTATTTTTTAATATTATATTTATAATTAAAATATAATTCTCACAAATTTTTAACTAAGAAAAACATAATTATAATTATAATATCTGTTCATTTCGTTTTATCTTTAATTTTTAATTTAAAAATAAAAATAAAAATAAAAATTTTAAATTGTAATAAATGATTTTAAAAGGTCATTTTATTTTATCTTTAAAAAAATTTCAAATAATAACTAAACTCACTTTAGTTATTTCATTTCATCCCATATTATTTATTTAAACACATCCTTAAATTTTTAAAACCCTATGTTCAAATATTAAGGGGTGAGAGAATAATTTAGCCACATCTTTACATTCTACTTCTCCATCATGCGGGTTAAACAGTTCGGTCCGGCCCGTGTGCTCCGGTCCCTAGTACAAGGCTACTGGCGAGGCATATGGGTCACGTACCAGTAGTATTTAGGCGGCAGAAGATTGTCTTCTCAACCTGGCCAGGACACGCGCTAAGCTAAGCTGCAACAGCCAACAGCCCAATGGCCGCTTTTGTAGAGATTGTCTTTCAGAATCATTCCTCCGTCGACGGGAAAGTCTCGTCCCCTGAAAAGGTTATTTTTATTTTGTTTTTTGTTTTCATTTCTGATTCTCTGAGGAAAGACTATTTTTATTTTTTCTATTCTTTTAACCGAAACTTTGGAATATTGGAAAATTTTTAGGGTAACGTTCCAATTTGTGTAAAATTATACATATCCCTCGTATCGAAATATGGCCTGACATTGTGTTGTTCCGATAAATGTTTGTAGTTTTGTTATTGCTTCATGGTTGTTCTTTTTGTGCATTAGGTATGCATAAAGTGGGAAGTTGATACACAGGAAAAGAATGAATCAGAAGGAGGGATTGTTGATTATCTGCACTTTACTGTTTTGTTTTCTGCAGAAGGGTCGTTGTGAGATGTTTGGCACTTTATTGTTTTTGTTATTAGTATTATTACAAATTTTTTTTAATTTTCAGGATATATCATTTGGATTCGGGAACCCTGTTTGGTATAAAGTTTATTAACTGGTGTTAAGGGTATGAGCATTCTGAATACATTTGATATTTGATATTTAATAACTTGTGTTAACCTCAATAAGCTGTAGTTTTTGGGATTTTTATTTTTATATTTTAATAAAATAAAAATTTTATGAGGGAGTCAGAGAAAAGAGGCGTACAACTTGGTGGGGGATAAGCTATCCTCAAGAATGTAAGGGGAAGCTGTCTAAATGACCCTACCTCACAACTTATGTGAGGAAGAGAGAAAAAAAAAAGAGAGAAGAGAAAAAAGGGGGGGGGGGGGGGACACACACAGATATATATATATATATATATATATATATTTATGCCCTTGGAGATGTTGGTATTCCTCTCCGACTGTATATACCAGAGACTACTCCAAAGAATTAGGACAAAACCTAATTTTCACATTGATTTTCAGACAATTTATTCTAAAGATTAGTTAATGCTTGACATTGTAGAAATAAACAGGACAGAGAATTTAAACCCAATCTAAAATAATGCACATTTCAGGAGAGACTGCTGGATGGGGTCTGCTAATCGGCAACACTTCATTTCTGTTGATCTTGTTAAGTATTGCTGTCTGAGCAGAAGACTTGATCTTAGAAAGCGCTTTAGAGTTCTAAATTAGCTTATTAAGATGAAACCTTTCCTTATTAGGATAATGAGTAGGGAAATGAAAAAAGGATTTGGAAGGAAGAATCAAGATTTTAAACTCTACTATCTTGAGTAGAAGAAAAATGAATAGAATCAAGTAATAGCAAAATAGATTGATGCCCATTGCTTTCTCTATAGTTTAAGATGTTTTTGGGATTTTTTTTCCCTCCAATTTAAGAAATGGTGTTATATATTATCTACAGTTTGACACCCATGATCCTAAATTTTCTGAAAACTCTATTTTGAATATTTAATCATTAGAACTTGTAGATGCAGAACAGATTAAGAGGGAAAGTTCTGAATGTTTAATGTTTATGATTGCATCAATTGAGCAATATGGATTTCGTTGGCGAGTGGTATTTCTGCTTTAAACTGCCACATGGTGCTGGGAGGTTGCGTAAAGGCTTTGAGTTATATTTTAACTATCATAGTCATTATAAACAATGAAAAAATTTTCCCTGAGATTGCATCTGATGGTAATTGCAAATACTTTGAGTCATATTTAAGGTTAAGCTGAACTTTTGGTCCCTATAGTTTCACCAAGTTTGTAATTTGGTCATAGCCACAAAACATTTGTAAAACTTTCGCTGTCATCAGCATCTGTGAAAATGCTATCAACCCTATGCAGACGTGGAAAACAGACGTCCTATGTCGCATTATGTGGAAACTTACCTAGTCTATATGGCTCTCCAAGTCACCAATACATTGCGGCATCAGAAAAGAAAGTGAGAAGACCATTATACCCCTTCTAATTCCATCTCAAATCCATTGTGCCCCATCCTTGAAAGCCTAAAGTTTTTTCCCCAAAATCCATCGTGCTTCACATGAGCTTTCAAGGGTGGGCACAATGGATTTTGGGTAAAAAATTGGGCTTTCAATGGTGAGGCATGATGGACTTGGGAAGGAATTGGAAGGGGGGATAATGGTCTTCTCACATTCTTCTCTAATGTGGCATTGTGTTAGTGACTTGGAGAGCCCTACGGATTAAGTGAGTTGCCATGTAATTTAACGTAGGACTTCTGTTAGCCATGTTTGCATAAAGTTGACAGCATTTTCACAGAACTAACGGCAGGAAGTGTAGGGACCAAGTTGCAAGAAAATAAAGTGTAGGAACCAAATTAAAAATTTGGTGAAACTATGAGGACTAAAAGTTCATTTTAACCTATGTTCAACTATGATATCTAACCTAAGCCTCGGCTGCAGGTTTTGAAAGTAATATTGTTATCTGCTCGTCACTCTGCAGAAGGAGAGTTCTTAGATATGGTGTAGTACTTCATAAATTTTCCTTTTTTCTATCACTTTTCATTGGATTTTAAGGTACTTTCACCTTCAATATACAGTTTGTTACCTGGTGTTAAGGCTTTGGTCATTCTGACTAGATTTAAATGTTTAATGTTTATGTTTGCATTGATCAAGCAAGATGAATTCAGTTGGTGAGTGGTATTTCTGCTTTAAACTGCCAAATGATGCTGGGAGATTGCGCAAGGGCTTTGAGTTTAGTCATTATAAACAATGAAAAAAGTTTCATTGAGATCCCATCTGATGGCTGTTTCAGCAATTGCTTTCAGTTATATTTTAGTATGATATTTAACTTGAGCCATAACTGCAGGTTTTGAAAATAACAAAATGGTCTGCTGTTCTTTCTGCAGAAGGAGTGCTCTTAGATGTTGTGTAATACTTCATAAGTTTTCCTTTTTCTATTATTTTCATTGGATTTTAAGATACTCTCGTTTGTGGTTTTGAACACCTTCAATATACAGGTTGTTGCCTAGTGTTAATTCTATGGATATTCTGAATAGATTTTGTGTTTGATTGTATGATGTTATGATTGGCTTTCTCCATTGAGACCCAATGGGTTTGTGTTTTAGGATCTCTGTTTTCTGTTTAGAAATGATCTTATAGTTATTTATTTTTCTGCTCGTGTTTGATGAAAACTCTTTTTTGACTTTTAGATATTCTTCCATTTGTTAATGCAAAGCAGGTGAAGGTGAAAATTTTTGAATGTCTTTGATTACATTATGTTATGATCACATTATTATGCAATACATATTTAATTGGTGGGGTTGAAACTGTTAATAATATATTTAGATTATATATTATAGGGCTTGTTTGGTTCAAGAAAACTTTTCTGCTCGTGTTTCAAGAAAACTATAATTTGAACTAGATCTTCTTCCTTTTGTTAGTGAAAAATGGGTGACAGTGAAACATTTTTGAATGCCTTTGATTACCTTATGTTTATGATTGCATTCCTTAAGCATTGTAGATTAAGGGGTGAGGTTTTTATGTGAAGCTGTTGAATGATGTTGGAAGATAGCGCTAGGGTTTTGAGTTATATATAACTATGATATTCATTATAAAGAATGAAAAAAAAAACTTATGGAGATCCATTTGATGGCAGTGGCAGCTACAATCTTACTTAAAGCAAGTGATCATTGAGAATTTGGTTTACTCAAGAATCTAGTTCCAGTAGATTCATAATTTGAGCCTTGTAGGTAGGAAAGGATTGTGAATTAAGATCAACTTTTGCTTGTAATTAACTAGGAAAATACACCAAAATGTAAAACAAGCATTTGAAACTAATGCAACAATTTTGAAAATAAGAATTAAGAACAAGGAGAGATATTGGTAGTTGGCTACAGGTTTTAAATAAAATAGAAAGGAATGCTGTTCCTTTTGAAGGAGTGTTCTTAAATAAAATAGGAAAAATTAGAAAGAAGGACTCAAGTTTTGCAAAAATTTTAATGAGGGATTTTAAAAATCTAAATTATTTTTAAGAACCAAAAGACCTAATTTTGTATTTAGAGAGATGAAAATACCCTCTATTGCTTTGTCGGTGAATCAACACTTGAAACCAATGCTTCTCTCCTTCTCCCTTGCTTTCATTGACGGCAACTTCTCCTTGCTCCCGTTGAAAGCTACTTCTTTCTTCAAAGCTAATTATTGGCGAGTTCTGCTTCCAATCCTTGAAGTTGTCGGCATTAACTTGCGCAATTTCTCTTCTTCTAAGCACTATGTGCCTTTCTCTTGCTTGGCAAAAAGAGCATAACAATCTTTTATATATTAATTGGAAGTTGCATGATTTTAATTTGTGTTTTGCAACTTGAATAGAATGCACCCTGAATTGTAGGCATTCCATAGAGCTAGACTTTGGTGTTTTGGAGCATTTTCGAGATTTAGGATCTACTTCTTCCAAAAAAAAAAAAACATAGCAGAGTTGTGAGGGAAGCATGATGAGTCTAGAGTTAATTTTTTGTGCTTAATTTCATGATTTGCTTCTCATCCATTTCTTCTCTTCCATTGTTGAATTTCTTACCATACTTCTTTTCCATTACTTTTGTTGAATTTCATTCTTATAATTCCATTGCTTCTCTTCCATTTGCTGATAATATGATCTTTGCACTACTTGTTGATAATATGAGATTACTGTGGATAACACTTGGGTTAAGAATATACTGGACAACACATTGACTTTTATATGTACACAAAGTGTTTGAGTAATTGCCTCATACAAGTTTCAAACATTATTTTTTATTTTTTTGAGTATATAGTTTTGATTTACATATATAATGAATTGCAAAAGAAAGCCCTTGATTTACAAGATTTGGAGTAATTGCCTTATAGAAGTTTTAGTCTAAACTTGATAGTAATAGGTCTAAAACTCAATAGTAAAACATGGTCTCTAAAATTTAGTGGTAAATGTCTTTAAATCAAATAGTAACATCTCTAATCTTGATAGTAACCAGTCTAGCTCTTTTAAGTGGTATTGTCAGAGTGTGAAAGATCTAAAAGATGCAAAATTAAGTCAATATTGATTATAAAATTTTGTATGTATTTTCTAAAATTTTTAAGGATAACGTAAAGAATGTTAATTATGCATACTTTAGACAAGGAAAGGAAGAATAATTCACCTTTAGGACTATTGTGTATATTTCATCTGTTATACTCACAAGGGCAATTACAATAGTTTTGGTTACTAATGTATACATTTTATTTGTTATATTCTTAAATTTGTCTTACAATTAAAAGTTGTGTATGTAATTAGAAATCCAAGATAGGGTCAGAATTTATATGTTAAAAAATGAATGTGTGAATTGTTAGCAAAGGGCAATGATCCCGATGTCCTAATTTGGTTATATAATGCAACTCATACAATAAGCACAAAGTAATTTCAAATCCTCTTCATAGATTGTGGGTAATACAAATTATAATAATTAATATTGTTTGTGAATGTAACTAAATACCTTGTAATTCTTTATGATATATAAGTGATTTCCTAAAATTATAGTAGGTAAGTAAAAATGATCCTAAAACCTAATAGAAAATTTCCTAAGTACTTAAAATATAAAAGTAGCTTATTTATTATTAACACCATCTCCTCCTGCATTTCTATCTTATTTTCAATTTTTTTAAATTAAATTTTTAGATTACTTCTAACTAGCATATATTTGTTTATTCTCAATTATGTTTTATGAAGAATTTTGTTTATTCTCGGTTTTCTATGTTTTTATAATGAAGAACTTTTCATTGCTATAACTTCAAGAAAATCATTAACGAAGCATAACAAGATATTGTTATTGTTTTTATTAGTTGTCTGCGATGGTAGTTATGTGGAATTGATTTTGTAACTGTGAGGATAGAGTATCATGAAAGATAAGGATTAAGTTTCACACAAATACAGATCAGGATTACGAAAGTTCAACTAATGGTTTTTGTCTGTTCATTGACATGGTTGTGATTTATGATAATCTAATTAAGAGTTAATTTGCATCCGATTTTATATGTGGGGAATTGAAACTTGAATGGGGAGGTCTCATGCCTACTTATACTCTGGTATGAATTTCTCTTTCAATTATCTATCATGCTTTAATGTTTATGGCTCATATATAAATGGTTGTAATTTCCAGAAATAATTGAATGAGTTTCGTGTCCAATTTATATGAGACCTGGTTAATCAGCCACTCGACAAGTGTCATGTTGATGTAATGGCCTCTACACTAGTAACAAACTAAGGGAAGCAAAAGAGAATGTAATAATTAATTCATTATTTCATTCATTTGGCTTTACATTATTATGGTTATTAACAAAAAAGATCCAAATGTGAACATTGTAGAAAAATTGTTTGAAATATTGTATGGTTATAATTATAATAATATTATGCTGTTCAAAGTCCTTTGAAGTGTTAACAAATTCATTATTTACTTGTTAATACGGTCCCTAACGTTCTAGTAATGCCCACTTCCTAGAAGTAGTGGTAACTATCCTTTTGCATAGTAATTTTCTTTTGAAAAAGGTAATAATAATCAACATGCAAAATAGTAAATTTTCTTAAAATTCAATAAGTAATGTTATTAAGTGTAGTAGTTATGGTTTTAAAACTCAATTAGTCTTCAAGAATCTAAACATGATAGTAAATTTCTTTAAATTTAATAGTAACATCACTAAACTTGGTAATAACAGTCATAAAATTCAATAGTAAATATACTCTGCAGGGTTCTCAAATATAGTGGCAAAGTTTTCTTAAATCCAGTAATAATAAACGTAAACTTGATAGTAACGCAATTAAAACTCAATAGTAAAATACAACTCTTAAAACCTAATATTAAATTTTCTCAAATTTAGTTGTAATGTCCCAAAACTTAGTAGTAACGGTTTTAAAACTTAATAGTAAATATACTTTGTAAAGTTCTTAAACATAGTGATAAATTTCTTTAAATTTTTTTAAATATAGTAGTAATAAACCTAAAACTCTTAGTAACACGTTTAAAATTCAATAGTAAAGTATGATCTCCAAAACATAGTGGCTTTCTATTGTTCTTGAAAACCATAACCATTTACATATTAGCCATCTTGGTCCTCTACTTCAATAGGAAAGATAGGTGGGATTCTAATTTGTTGGATTTCTCTTACAAGTTTATCAATTGAGGTATTAATAGGCATACTCGTGCAATGGAAAACTAATGGAAAAAGTACATTGCCATCTCTCAGTTTATGATAAAATGAAAGGAAGAAAGATAAAGAAATAAGGGGACGAAGATCATGACCATTACTACTAAGTGCATGTGCAATGGTACACTACAATAGGCATACTATTGAGTTTATGACCGTTACTATCAAGTTTAGAGATGTTATTATTGAATTTAAAGAAATTCACTATCATGTTTAGGGGCCTTGCAAAGTATAGTTACTATTAAGTTTGAGGATAATCACTACTAGATTTATGAGTGTTACTATTAAATTTTAAGAAATTTACTATCATATTTAGGGCCCTTGTAGAGTAATTGAGTTTTAGAATTGTAATGACCAGGTTTAATGGCATTACTTACTGAATTCTAAAAAAATTTACTATTATGCGTATTGACCATTATTAGTCATTTTTAGAGAAAAATTACTATGCAAAAAGATAATTACCATTACTTATAAGAAAATGGTCATTAATAGAAGGTTAATGATTGTGTTGATAAGTAAATACTGGATTTGTTAGCATAAAAAAAAATTTCAAGCAATTTTGAACAACATAATATTATTATTATAACTATAACTATATAATCTTTCAAACAATGTTTTTGCAATATTTATATTTGGATCTTTTTTTGTTAATAACCATAATGATACAAAACCAAATGAATGAAATAATGAATTAATTACTATATTCTCGTTCGCTCCCTTTGGTTTGTTGCCAGTACAAAGGCGATTACATCAAGACAACACTTGTTGAGTGGATGGTTAACCAAGTTCCATATAAGTTGGACATGAAACTCATCTAATTGTTCTTGAAAATTACAACCATTTACATATAAGTTACAAATATTAGAGCATAATGAATGGTTAAATAAGAATCTCATGTCATAGTATAGGTAACCTCTATAATTCAATCACATTGATTGATGGATATGTGACATGAAGAAATTCTTAAGATTATTTGTTTCCTATCAATATGATAATCTAGAATTTAAAATATTACAAAACCAAAGCATTTACATATAATTTAGGTATAAAAAAAATACTAGTTCAAATCAAGTTAGGTTATATTCAAATTTGATAACCAAATACTAAATTTCTCGTGTAAGGCCAATGACCAACTATTATAATTGACTAGCATCCACCCTCCACTATTTTGAGATGTATCTTTTAAATTATAACAATCTTCATAATTTCATATACAAGTGCCATCAAATACATTCATTTAATTACTAATAAAGTGAATAACTAAATTCTTATCTTATATGTCCACTTCAAAGTGTCCAATCACATGCTTTTTCAATCTAAATTTATTGATTCTACACTTAAAGAAAATTAAATAAAAGTATTTTGCTTGGCATATAATCTATATAAGTCAAGGAGCTAGATAGTTAAATTTAAAAATAAATAAATAAATGCAACTAAATACTGCTTAATTACATAAAATTGAAGACAAAAACTAATGATTGCTTTTTTTACCAAGTTAAACATTTGATGTGAAGGACTAGTTATCATTTTTTATATCATTCCACTAGCATTATTAAGATATATATATATATATATATATATATGCCTATAAGATAATATCTAAATATAATAATTAAGGATTGGATATATATGATCTTTAATATTTAATAATGATAATCCAAAGCAGTGAATAATATACAGAATTGCTATATTTAAAAATTAAACTTTATAAATATTAGCTAACTATTATAATATATTTTGAGATAAGATTCCATATCAATCTTTCTATATTTGAACAGGATTCACAAGAGTATTTCATTTTAAAGGAAGTTAAACAATAAATTAGAATAAGTAATTCATAAGTTTTCCCTCCCCCCCCCCCCTTTAAAAAAGGAGATTATCTAGATATATAATTGTTGACTTGATTATAAAGAATTCAAACCCTATCTCATCAGAGTTTATCATCATAAAAATGAAATATTACTTTTATAAGTAGTAAAATGTATATGCATGCATAGAAGATGACTTCGAAGAAGTGTGGTGATCATCAAGGTCAAACGAAAAAAAACTAAAAGTTATCATCATAAAAAAAAAATATTGCATTTATAAAAGAAATCAAGTTTATGGATCATGTTAAAAATCAAGTTTTACTATTGAGTTACATAAAAAAGAAAAGAAATCAAGGTCAAACCTTTAGGGATTGTGTTTTACTATTAAATTTTAGGTCCCTTATTTCCAGAATTATTGTATTTAAGGGATTTTACCACCACCTTTAGGGGCTTCATATAACATACTTATTATTGAGTTTTAGAACTTGTTATTACCATGTTTAGAAACATTATCATTGGATTAAAGGAAATTTACTATTCATATTTTAGGGATTATGCTTTATTATTAAGTTTTAGACCCATTATTATCAGGTTTATGCGTGTTGCTACTGGATTAAAAGAAATTTACTTATCCCAAATTTGCTATGACTATGAAGGTTTTAAACAAGTTAAGAAAAATCTATAACACAATAGTAATAACTCAAAGCCAAAAGTCAGCAATTTGACATCTAAAATTCTAGGCCAAGAGTCTCTATAGTTTATACCTTCAATTGTAGTCTTTCATTGCTCAAATTCCCTAGACTAACAATACCTAGACATATTTGGAATATGAGGTGAAAACTTGTAAATTCCTAACACTTTATTGGAAAGGAAATAGCAAACCTTATGAACAAGTGGTTCTGCTCACGGTTGATTGCTGCAGTCAAAGATAATGCTATAATAAGTTGCCCCAGCTATCAGACTGAATCTGAACTTGAATGGATTTGTAGAGCATACCAAGATAAAGAGAATGAGAGGTCTTGCAAGCAACAGAAAAACCGTCGAATGAGAGGTCTTGTAAGCGAGGGAGAAACCATCAAAATAGAGGTCTAATGAGTGAGGGACAAACTGTTGATGGTGGAGCAACCGTCAATAAAGAGAATCAAGCCATGGTATTGGCAGCGAAGGGCCAAGGAAGAGGAGAGAAACATTGATAGAGAGAACTAGGGTAGTATTTTGTTTCATTAGGGCATTTTAGTCTTTTCGGTCATTAATTTCGGTCCTTTGTCCTTAAAAATAATTTAGATTTTTAAGGCTCCTCATTATAATTTTTGTGGAGTTTGGGTCTTTCTTTCTAATTTTTCCAATAAAATATGTGTCTATTACTTTTTGAATATCCCTTAAGTAATTTTTAGGGAATGGTTCATGTGAGAGGCTGAGATGGCAACTAAGAAGGAGTGTTATTAAATAAATTGGGGAAAGTTTTTTGAAGTTAATGGATTGATTTTATCATATTTAATTGCGGTTTCAGAGTATCCTGTAGCTTACATTTTAGTTGCATATTTAAAATTTTATTCTTTTCTAGGATATATTACACAGGAATTGGCTCATAGATCTGTGCACTCATTTTCTTGTGTATGATTGTGCCATTTTATTGCATGAGTGTAGACTCTCTCTCTTATGACACATGCAGAAACCCACATTTTATGTATAACTTAAAGCATTTATGAGAAAATAGTGTTTTATATATAGACACACGTACACAAGCGTTTAGATAATCTAGTCGTGAGTTTTCACTCTTTCCTTTTCTGTTCTGTTGAAACATATTCAGGTGTCAAGACTAGTTGCAGATTGATAAATGAAGCATATTGTGAAGATTATAACATTGTTAATGGCCATCACTACTTTGTGGGTTGGGTTTTTACAAACTTCTATGGTTCCAAGCAGCCACACTTGGTTGGTAAGTGCTCATGTCTATATGTAAGTTCTTTATTTTTTTAGTAGAATTTATTCTGCATGATACTCATTATGCCTTCTTACACCCTCTGTCCACCACCTATCTATTTTGTTGTCTTTAGGATGCTATGGTCTATTAATGGATGGAATTGGTCTCATGCAATTTCCTCAACCTGTCGTCAAAGCCCTGCTGTTGCTGCAGGTAGATTTTTTTCATTTTTCACTAGAGATTTCTACATTATTATTTAATAGTTTTCTACCTTTTTTTATGTGCCAGTTGTAACCCTTATGCATGCATGCTTGTGTGAGTAGAGCTCACTCTTATCTTTGTGCATTTAATTTGGGGAAAAATACATTTTACCTCTTTGAAGGTCTAAATACAACTTTACTACATCAATTTTAAAACATAACAAAACGCCCCTTATTCTTTGGGGAAAAAAACTGTAAGTGTTGACTCTCATACTTATTTAACGTAGGGTTGTTTTGGGGTTTTTATAAAGATCAGGGAGTGTTTTTTACATTTTAAGTTGACGTTACTAGAGTTGTATTTAGACTTTTGTTCAAGGGAGCAGAATGTATCTTCTCAGTTAACCTATGTTAGTTAGAGCTGCAAAAACGACTTAATATTTCTCTCCCAATAAAGTTATGCATGTGAACTTTAGAGACTAGATAGCTGGATCATGGGCGTTAGAGTTGACAGAAACTTTGTTATACTTCTGTTTTTTTATCGGGATGAATCAAATGGTGTGTACCTCTTTCGATAGTTTCATTAGGTTTGTTATCCAAAAGCTCTCAGCTACATGCAAACCTAGTTTTAGAGCATTGTGCGAGTGTGTCTTAAACAACCTTTCACCCGCTAGACGTACACTGAATCTATTTACTGATTTTTTTTTTAACTTACCTGCGGCCTGGTTAAGAAAGAAAAAGAAAATGTGCTTTTGCTTCTCCTATTCTAAATTTTGAGTTCAAATAGTGTTTCAGTTGTTATTGTTGGTATGAGGGTCTGTTTTGCCCTCCCTCGTAGCGTTAATATTTAAAAAAAAAAGAGTTGTATTCTGTCTGATACTCAAATAAGACACAATAGGACACTTCAAATTGGCCTTAAACATGATATATTTTGTTGTTTCGCTGGCCGTATCCTGTTGTGCTTGTATCTATATCAGTATCAATTAATTGCAGCAGAATACTGCTCCTAGTATTGGATTTTTCGTGCTTCTCAGTATAGCTTATAATTGAAACTGTAGACGTATAAAAATTCGGGTAAAGGGTCTTCAATGCTATGACTTAATATTATAATGGAATTTTTGCATAATTTGCATGTTTTCAGGAAATTATTGAGGCCAAGGGCTATCTGAAGCAAAGAGGAATTGATGTCAGTGTCAACTGATGCGATGATCTCGTGAACTCTCTGCAACAAGTTCAGGATTTGGCTGATGACAATTATCTGATTGGGAGTTAGGCAGGATTTTGGTTTACTGGTGGGTAGTTTTATGGAAAGCTGTGCCTCTCAAACAGGTTGAGAATTGTCACCAGTATATCTATCTTGAGAATTTCATTCTAATTTGATAATTATTGAAGTGAAAATCTCAAAGTACATTTAACAGGAAAAAACCTCAATATCTTGAAAAGTAGAGGTTTTCCACAGCATCACCATTTACCATACACAATTCCATTGAGGGAACTGCTAAGGATTTTGGCAGCTGTACATGAACCTTATAATTATGTTCAATTGATTACTTTTTGCAATGGTTATATGTATAGGCTGCAAATTCATGGTATTTGGAAACAGATGAATCTAAATGCTATTAAGGATTCGTTCAGTAAGCGTGACTGACTTGTATGAAAATTATGGGTGAAGAGTTCTGGAGTTTTGCATGGATGTTAGTAAGAAGCTGTCAAAACGGTTTAACTTGGTTTGCTAATAGATTGGTTGAATCTACTAAGGTGATGTGTTATATGTGCAACCAAAAAATGAAAAAAAAAAATCATAGTAAAAATAAAAATCTTCACAATATATAATTCCATTTAATGTTTAATTAAAATGAATTTATGCATCAAACTAAATATTAAAACAATCTCGCAAACTAAAAGTATTATCAAACTCTAAAATTTAAGACAAAAAGTCTTTATGAAAAGCATCATTAATTTAATCAAGTATCATTAAACTTGATTCAAGAACGTTTGAATTGAGGATAACTAAAGGAAAAGAAATTAAAGTAATATTTTAATTTTGACATTTTTATTTAAATATATATTTTTTCCCTCCATTCTCTCGAATTTATAGATACTTAAGAGACAATGTGACATTTGCCATATTGGTCACATTAGTTATTGGGTGGTATAGATAAGATCTAAATTTGTGAGGATCTACTCAAACCCACTCTTTCCGGCGCGTATATCTAATTGTTGTCGTGCCATATTCACCAACATTAGTTTTGAAAACTCGTACCATTTTTGGAGTCATGCTAGCATCCAAGTTATCAGCAATTGATCAATTGTAAAAGCAAACTAATTTACATTTAATTTCCAATATTTCAACCCAGCATTCAAATTTTATCATAATGATCCACTATCAAATGGCATTAAACATTGCATTAGGACCCAAAAAAAATGCAAAATGAAGAAAAATAAAAAAGAAAAACAACGGATTCTATTGATCAATGCATTATCTCCCATCTCATTTACTTTTTAAATCTTTCACAACAAATGGTGAATTCTCTGATAGGATACCGCTGCTCTTTTTGTCATATATCTCAGAAATTCTTAGTATGGTTTGGTTTATAAAAATTTTGTAAATTAGATTAATTATGAATGAAAATATAAATAAGTCAAATGCACTTTCAATAAAACTCATTTATGATGTGTTTATACATCTATTCATAATTTATTTGTTTTACAAAACTTTTGCGGATGGAGTCTAAACCTCACTTTCAGCTCCATCCTTCGTTCTTTTAGGACAAGGTTCCTTCACACATTTCTCAGCAGACAATGGATTTTCTTCAGGTGAATGAGGAAAAAAAGCAGGTTTAGCAATCCTTGGAAGAAAATTTATGTCAAAAAGCTGTATTTGTGTATTTTCTTTTTCATAAAATGCTTTCCTCTCCCTTAAAAGATACAACCCTCTTCCTTGTCCTATAAAATTAAAAGGTACGCTACAAAACTATAATTATATTTATTTTGATTAAAATATTCTTATATTTGTTACTTATATAATATAATAAATATTGCATATGCATTTAACTAATATAAAATAGTTTTTTTTTAATTTAGAATAAATTAAATTTATGATTTTCAAGACAAAAAAAATAATATTGAAATAAAAATTTAATAAAAATATTTTTTAATAGGTTATATTTTAATAAAAAATTAATATTATTTGCAACAGTAGTTTAGTTATCTTTTAGTTTTAAAGGAGGTTTATGTATATTTTTATAATAAAAGAAAAAAATGTATAATTTAGACATTTCTAAAAAAAAAGACGAATAATTTATCATTTCATTATCTAAAAGTAAACCTTAATCTTGGTGATTATATTTTTAGAGTGGGAATTCTTGACCTTTTCACATTAATATTGCAATAAATAAATAAATAAATAAATAAAAGAAATCTTGCACCCTTAAGATGTAACACCATCATATCACAACTCATTTCATGCCATTTCTAGGTTCTATTCCATGAAGCATGTGAGTTCTAAAAAAAAAAAGACATTAAAATATTAAGTTTTCTTGCATTGTATAGCAGATAAATTTTTCATCCGGCATTTTATGGACCAAGGAGACTCATTAAACTCATTCTCATATTTTAACTGTCCCAGGGCTTTCTATGGTTTTCAAGGCCTCTAAGAACTCGGGAGAACTCAAAACTTTCATTTAAAAAACCTTTTTACGTGTTTTTTTTCAAAATTGCACTTATTTATAAAAATGCCACTAGCCTTTCAATAAATTGTTTGAATCATTGCAGCCCCAATTTCTGGGTAATTCAGAGCTTAAATCCTCATTTTTTATTATTTAAAATTTTATTCTAATTTTTGTTGGTCTTAAATAACTTATTTCAAGGGATTTGTTTTGAAAACGCATTCGTTTCTGTCGTTTAATGAAAACTGGACATTACATAAGACAATTCCTCCTATATGCTATATGTGTTTGTTTATTTATTTATTTTTTTTTTTGTGTCTTGGCTTGCTACAAGCTGAAACACTATTTTTGTATTTTTTTTTGAAAGGGCTAGTATTGACTTGCAAGAGGCTAAGACTCGCCTGACACAGACAATCTACTGTGAAGGTTAGCCTGTCAACATGAAGGCCAATCTTGGATGGTTTTAGGCAAATAGTTTAGACAGATCAAGCTATTTGAATTGGACTACAAGAACAAAGATTCAAGGCACAACCATTGCGTAGGTGGATCGAACTTGGGCTCTAATTCCAATTTGAGGCAGGACAGGAATAGAACCAAAGAAAAGTAAAAGAAAAAAGAACAAAATTCTCAAGGCTTAAATGTTAATTCAATATTAAATAATAAAGGGGTAACAATTATAAATGACTCAATGCATATTTAAAGACACAGGCTAATCTCACTTTAGGTCCAACTACAAAGATAAATCTTCGCCTAAAAGGTTTTATTCAAATCCTTAATTAAATCATAAATTATTATAAGTGCCCCAAATTAGAAATCTTAGTTCCTAAATAATAATAACATTGTTACATGATTGAATAAATAATAAATATCTCTTCTCATACTACACTACAGCCTTTATCTTATGAAGAATTTATTCTTAAAATGCACTTAAGCACTACATATTTTTATATCTGGGTCAATATCTATGTTTCATAGCTTTTATCCCTTATTAGTAAGATCCAAATCTGGGCTTCTCAATATTCATCTCAGGAAGGAGTATGGTAAAACTTGAGCTTTCTAAGTCAAACCATCCAAGCTTTTCCAAAAGTTTCCTAATTAGTTCACCAGTTAAGTAAGAAACTATTGAGGCCATAGCCCCAGTGCTAGCATTGTAAAGCATTGCTTTAAAATATGTTAGATACTTATTTGGTCTTTGGATGTATGCTTCTATAATGGAAAGAAGGGTGATGCATAATAGAGAAGCTCCTGCAGCTGTAGCGAGCTTTAAATCCTTATTGTTGCTCTCATATAAAGAAGCTCCTGCAATTTCTGCAAGCTTTAAATCCTTATTGTTGCTTTCATAGAATGTGAAGCCATATACTAGTGGTGGCACTAACCCAAAAATGAGGAATGATAAGATGGCTGTGGAGATATGAAGAAAGAAATTCTCCCTTTGCCCCAGGACCTAATAATATCAATCCACAAGTGCATTTGTTTGATTGTTGACTCTTGGTTGCTCAGATTTCAGGTCCCAAATCTGTAAATGTATATTATAGCAAATTATGTTAACTTCTCTAAAGTTCATTTAAATAACAACACTTGATACCCCCTCTTATTTCAAATATTATACCCGACTCTCTTAACATTTTAATGTATATTGCTCCAAAAATAATTCAAATAAACAACCATCTAGTTCCAAAATAGATGAATATTGAATGAAACTCACATTATGAACAAGGATGAAAAGTCCACCAATCAGGTTTGCAAGAGATAGAGCTAGAATGTTCACTGTAAATTCAAATCAGTGAATAGAAGAATATCATTAGGTCAATGAATTAGCCAGCACCAAAAGTTCCTTATTAAACTAAAAGGAAAATGTAACTCTAAAACTTGCTACTTTGCTATTTGTACAAGAAAACCTCTTAGAAATTATTAAGTAGGCCATCTGAATGGTGCAATGGTCATTCCTAGGTTAAATTTGTATTTTGATCCCTTAAATTTATTTATTTTTTCAATTTGGCACCTTGAGTTTGCTTTGTGCTAACTGATATTTTAACTTCTGATTCTTATAATATATGTATCTTACACTATCATCTCCATCTAAATAATGCTAATTTGGCATCCTACATGTATGTTAACCTAGTAGTTAGAGATGATAATTCAAGACGCATATGATGCAAATTAAAAGTTAAATGACTAATTTGGTGGGAAGTAAACTTTAGGGGACCATATCAAAACAATACATAAAATTAAGAGACCAAAATACTAATTCAACAAAAAATATAACATAGTCAATTTAATGATATTATGCATTAATTCTTTTCACTAATATCAACTAATGATGCATGCTAATAAACTAAATTACCATCTTTAATGGACAAACCATATTACTTATTTAGGTAGTCTCTTTTTCATTTGGTTAAAAAAATTATCATTAGATTGATTGTTTTGACTCCAAGGCAAGGTAGTAATCGAAGTGAAGACCCTTTGGTTGATGTAGCTCAATTTTACCTATTAAACCAACCTTTGTTGGAAGTTATTTAACCTTTCTTGAGATATTGAATCATTTTAAACAGAACACTAATTCAATAGTCTTGTTGAATAATAATTTCAAAAGCGAAAGAAAGGAAGGACAAAGAAATGAAATTTGAGGTAAGATTAAGTCTTACATGTGGTAACATCTGCACTTGCTGCAAATGCCACAATGCTAAGGCTTGCTATAGATTCAATTAGACCACCATACACAATGCTTTTCAGAATTTCCCATGTCTTACTATTTCCTGTAGATTTCTGAACTGCACCTACTTTTGCTTCTGTTGTTGTAGCTAACATGGTGCTTGCTGGAAGTTCTGTTCAGTGAATACACCATATCATTTTATCGCAACATATTATAGTGCATAATTTCTAAAAGATAAAATAATGAATATAAGACGTGATTGCAAATTGAATTATGAAAAAGGTCAAAACTATTGAGTACTGATAGATTGCTAACAAAAGCATCCACTGCTAACGAGAATAAATCTTATCTTGCTCTTTAAGCAATTAATATGAGCCTATGTTATTTCTCCTTCTGTAATGTACAACAAGCATCCACCCTTGTTCTTTTTGGACTATAGTTAACATGGTGGATTCTACATTACAAATTTATGTTCTATGTGCATCGGTGTCTAAGAAAGACGTTATTGGCAAATTAAAAAGATATTAGCTACATGTTATGAAGATATTGCGGCATATTTTAATTGTAACCAACTCTTGAGAAACTTGTAACCTCCTCATAAAGTGCTACTAACAAAGGGGAAGATTAACAACACCTACTTCTTGGGCTGGTTGCCAACATATTTAAAAGATGTTACCAACACGTAAAGATCATGTTACTAGCACAACCAAAACTAACCTTTTAAAGATCTTGGGTGCTTTGAAAGTTAGTAGTTGGTTTACTAGCACATCAAGGAAATGTTACTGACACAATAAGAAGACATTACCAGCACCTGTCTTATGTACCAATACATATATATAAAACATAAATTCACATGGTAGAATTTACCTAATTAACATAGATCATATGTAATATGCTTAAAAATGATTTTAACTAGCTTAAGGTACTAAGTTCCCAATGATACACTGAAGTAGATAAAATTGTATCAAAAGGATTACTTTTCATGTGTTGGGCAATGTATGATAAGGTGATAAAATGGTTTTTTGATGTCCTCATAATATGACATGTAACATGTGTTCAACTTATCTTTCATTACATCCATTGTACCCTTATTTTCTTATTTATAGATCTCTGATATCTCATTTAACCTTATCATAATCCATGCTCTAGGCTTTAAAAACGTTTTGGATCACTTTCATTTTTAATCTTTAGTATTATCTGTTAAATGAATGCATTAGAGAGAAAGTTGAGGTCGCACCTATTGTGGAAAAGATTGTAGAATTTCGTCTTAGATGGTTTAAGTATGTGTAGAGAAGACCTATAAAATCTCTAGTAAGAAAAGTAAATTAGATGACAAGTAATCTAATAATTAAAACTAGAGGGAGATCAAGAAAAATTATAAGCAAAACTAATAAGAAAGATTTATATTTAAATAATTTGTTTATGAAAGTGATTCACGATAGAACTTTATGACGTTGTTTGATCTATGTATCTGACCCCATTTAGTGGGAAAAAGCTTTTTCTTGTTGTTATATTATCTATTAAATGAAGCATCATTATCATGAACATGAAGACTTAAGTATTTGAATATATCATAATATCAACCCATAAGTTAGATATACTAATTGCTGGTTTCTTGCAAAATTGAAAGGCCAAATGATTTATTCATATTTTGCTTACATGACCAAAAAAATGTTATTCTGCATACATGGACTTCCTCCATCAACTGTAACCTCTTCAAGCTGTGGCTGTGGTTTTAGAGTTTTTGAAATATCAACTTTAGGTTTTTTAAGTATATCAATTGCTGAAACACTAGTCATAACCCCCCAGAGTGAAGGTTTGGTTCTTGATCCATCTTGGCCTTGTTCATCTCGTGGGATTTCAATAGAAGGATTTAATGAATCTGGCAATTTGATGTTCTTTTGGAGATTGCTTCCCATATATGAAAATTCTATGAAAAATAACCGATGATTAATAAAAGACATGTATTATGTTGTATGTAATTTGGGAATCAAGAGAGTGAAAATCAGTGACTAGCAAAGACAAGAGTGTTGTAGAAAACAAGAAAAGCTTTAGCAATTCCCTATGAATAGAAAATGATTGTCTAGGCTACAATTATTCCTACATATCATGTTGATGAAAAATTCTTAAGTAACATATAGGGATAGTATATTAAATGGCCATGATTTAGTCTACACAATCTGACATGTGGGGATTGAATTCTAAACCCACATTGAATTCTAGTTGTTGCATGTACATGTACCATATACTACTTAATAATGTCTTCATATTGAACTTGGTTAACTGTGTAGATCTAACCAAAAACAATTAAATGAAAAAAGGACTTCCATTACCTTTGGTTTTATGACCTTCTTCTTCATTGAATGCTTTATTTACTTCATCATCTGCAATTTTAACTTGATCAAGGGGTAGAACTTTAATTTCTGGGGCAGGCTTAGTTCTTTTATCACTCAGTTCTTCCTTAGAGTGGTCCAATGAATGTTGCACTCCTACATTGATTTTATTGGCAAAAGCAGACAATAATATCTCAATTTAGCATCAAGGAGATGTATTAAACAAAAGACACTGTTACAAAATCATCATACAAGAAGGAAACCATTCCTTAGCCTAGAAATAACAAATTTTTCTCATATTATCATCATTGATCACTCTCTATATTATATTTTGAGTAAATTACACTCCTCTTCCCAAAGAGATGTTTAAATTACATGGCTTCCCCTTTATTTTGAAAATCTACATTCCTTTCTTTTAAAATCAAAAGAGGGGTTATAATTATATCTATTTTTTATCTAATATAACAAATATTAAATATGTATTTAATCAATATAAAAATATTTAATTTTTAAAATTTAGAATAAATTAAATTTATAGTTTTCAACATAAAATAAATAACATTAAAATAAAACGTTAAAAAATATATTTTTAATAAAAGAAATTAAGTCTATTCTTACGGGTTTTTTTGTCATCTTTTAGTTTCAAGGAAGTTTGTGCATATTTTTATGATAGAAAAGAGGGTTGTATAATTTAAGCATATCTTAGAGGAAGGGAAAGTAATTTACTCTTAGATTTTCAAATGGACAATTTTCTCTTTTACAGTTAATTGTGTCCAGAACTTGAGAGTCAATCTTATTTTATAATCAAATGATATATTTGAATTAATCAAATGATGGATAACAAAGCTTATGACTGGATCATATTGACTTAATTTTTAAAGTTTTGGAGTTTATTGATGATAATTATCTTTTAAGGACTAAATTGATGGAATCTTTCAGGATCCAAAGGGCGGTTTACTCTAGATTCTTTGATGAAGATAACATTGGTGGAAATTTGATAAACAACTATTTATCAATTATTAAATTCAGTTAAGCTAATAAGGTTTGTTTCATGTTTGTAACTATATACCATATAAATGGTTAATTTGCCTAATGTTGACATTCCAAAATCTATGGGTACCCCATCAATACTGTTCAGATGGTAAGCTCATTCAAGAAATCAAATAAGTATGTATATGTGTGTATGTAAATTTCCCAATGAATTAAATAGATTCAGGAAATACTTCACCTTCATTAATTGATACTTCATCCACAGGTACCAACCCAGGGAAGAGCCAACTGCCTGTTGAAAACGCTGAATTTTAACGCCAGGTCATATGGAATATCATAGATTGATCAACTAAGAACTGAAAACTACTAAATGTCAGCACATGTAATGTCTTCAATCTATTATCAGTTAAAAGGTTGCTGATAACCTAAAGGGATTAACTCAGTTGGTAAGATGAGAAAGTATCTCTCTTTAGCAACCTAGGTTTGATTTCTTCAAGAGCACTCTGAGAATAAAATCTTAAATATACCAGGACGATGTAGGTGAATGCACTTTCAATATTGTTGAGAGAGGAGATTTAAACTCAGATATTTTCGGGTAAAACATGATAACACTATTGATTGTAATACCCAAAAAAAAAAAGTTCTACTGACATAAAACCACAGGTGATGTACATGAGATTGATTCAAATCATCAAGATGAACATTTGGAGAAAAGACCAATAAAAGGGACCGAGAACATGTAAAAGATAGAAAGTGGTTAGAACTTAGAAGCGAAGAGAGTAAACACAATGCAAATGGAGATTGAAAGATTTTAAAAAGCACAGTCAAGGAGACTCGAGACTCTGGTTATCCCTCCTTTCAAATAATAACAGCTGTTTGTGTTAGTGCTTACGTGAGTATGACCAAAAACTTCTAGCATCATGCTTTAAACTAACTGTATTGACTACAAAGATATATCATATTACTTATGGAACAAGTAAATCCTGTTAAGAAAACTGATTTTAGCAATGGTATAATTCATGGTTTGGGCTTAAGTGAATTGGCACTTTAAAACTCAAGTATCTAGGTTAACAACAATAATTATAATCACCATCATCATGATATAATTTGTACATATTTGGAGGTGTAAATTCAGCAATATAAACTTTACTGAAAAATTAGTAAAAGTTGCTTTGAATAATTAAAAAAAAAAAGAAAGAGTTAATAATTAATAAAATTATTATTCATTTAATAACTAATTTCAACATCATAAATAAGTAAAACACATGTGGATACTTGACCATAACTCGTCAATTACACATTACATTGGTGATATGTAATCTCTTGCATCTCTCCTTTGCCATTAAGAAATTGATTTTGAATAAACTATAACTATTGACTAGAAAGACATATCATATTATTTATGCAACATGTAAATCCTGTTAAAAATGAACAAGTGTTATATGCAGTGATCTCAATTTTGTTAAGTGTAAAATCAAATTTTACCTATTGGGATGAGGAAACTGAAGCATGATAAGCATCTGAATGTATCAGGTGGTGGAGGAGGTTGTGCGGGAACACTAGTTTCTTCCCTTACTGAATCGAAAATTAAGACCTTGTGGATACAAGCCTTACAACTGGGACAATAGAATCACTGTGTAGGTGGCTTTTGATATATCCTTTCCAAATATAGTTCTTGCACTAGCTGCTCCTTCTCTGTTATTATGCCAGCTCTCTCACTTTCAATTATCACATTGTTAAGAGAGGTTGAATCATCCACAGAAATAACAGGATCCGAGGAAGGTGAAGTTATGTTCTTCTCAATATCACCGGAATCCACCTTTGCTCGAGAGAACCCTGGTCCTCCATTGTCCAGTACAAAAAACATTAGATGAACATTATTAGGCTTTTTTACATTCGTGTTTAAAAATTTAAAAATATTATCTAAGACATTCCGCCGCAAAAATCATTGCTTTATATACTTAAGTTTTTTTTTTATAATTCATGGATCGCGACATTACAAATGTTGTGACCCATACTTTAATAAAAAATATATGAAGGGTCGCGGCATCAGGCTTTTAACCAGCAGCTTTGCTGCAAAGCTGCAGCTACACGGGCTGCTAAGAGCCTCATTGAAGTCCATGAACATTCAATGATTCCCTTGCCTCTTGCCAGACTATTGCTGGCTCAAGCAGAAGGAAGCCTTGGTTGTAAGGAGAACTGGGCCCGAAACCTTGACCTTGAATGGCATTCTTGGCCACCAGGTTTGATATCTATGTTGTGTCTTAAATAAGTATTCTATGTAGATATGAGGAGATTTTGTTGCATATAAATAAATAATTGGAATTCTAAATGCTTACATTTTTCTGGTGCCTTATTCTGTATAACAGATTGTTGTTGTCCTTAAAAGACCAGCTGCTAGTTGATCAAAATTTACTGGATTATGACCTTGTTCAAATTAATCAAAATCTAATCTTATATGACTAGAAGGTTGAATTAGAATGCTTTGTGATTTACTAATTGATCCCTGGCTTGTTGATTGAATTTCGTACAATATTGGTATTGTTTATTTAATTAACATTCACTGCTTGTTGATTAACTGTGGGCATCTGTTATATTTCTCAGAACTGAGACCTGCAGAGCTCTTCTTTCAAATGCATTTGCTTGCGAGATAGTTGAAAGTTACGTCTAATGCTCAATCCAGCGAAACGTCCTCTAAGAGTCTTCAAAGATGGGTTCTTCAAGCAATGCACTTTTATTTTTATAAAAATTTTATTTATTACTTTTAAAAAATATATAAAATGTATTTTTTTTAGACTTTCCAACTCTCTTTTGATTAAGAAAAAAGAAAAAAAGAGAAAAATTAGTAGGAGAGGGGCTTGATTAATTTTTCTTTACTAAAAATATAAATATTATAAAAAAAATATTACTCGTAATTTCTTTTAATCTTTTTTGAATACACTGTATTATTCTTCATTTTCTTTTAATTTCTTATCTTCTTACTCTAATAAATTTGATACAAAACCCCAACTTCTTTTCTTATATTAGGATTTTTTTTTTAATTTTTAGGGATTTGCCATGTCCTTTAATAAACCACCTTTAAGTAAAAATATAAATAATAGAATGTTTGAAAAAAAATAATTAATTAGATGATTTTGAAATAATTTTCTTTTTGTTGAATTATCTTAGTATAAATTTTTTTTAAGTATTTGGATAAGATTAAACTTAATGATCTTTGTTTTTTACTATTAAGCATATGATTTTTTAATAATATTATAACAAATATTTAATTTAATTACAAAATTATATAACTATTCATAAAAAATATATATTTATCATAATATTATTTAAAAAGTATACACTTGTTATATTATTAAAAATTTTAATTATATTACAAAAATATATATTTTTATAAAATTTAAATTAATTATCATTTTAAATAATAAAATATATCAAATATAAATTATATAACAAATTATATACAATATATATTTATATATATATAGGTCGCGACATTGCACATTAAAATATTATAAAAATAATTAAAAGAGTCGTGTCATAGCATATGCTGCAACATTTTTTTTAAAAAAATAATAAACATTTAAAAAAAATGTTTTTGTAATGGAGCATTTGAATTTTTTATTTTTTTTCTTTTACATATTATCGTTAAAATCTCAACATTATTAACTATTAGAAAATGAGGAAATATAGTTTTTGGTTCTTGAAAAATATATGTCTCAACTATTTCGTTCATGAATGTTAGAAATACTTGATGTAATCCCTGAAAGATACATGCTTTAGCTATTTGTTCCTCGAGTGTTAAAACAATATTCAGATAATAGCTTTTGGATGAAACATGATTAGAAGAAGAACAAGAACAAGCAGGAGAAACCCTCATAGTCTACAAGTGGTAAAACTCAAGCTTATAGAGGCAAATAAGAAACATTTTTTCCCTAATTAATGAAACCCACTTCTTCACCACCATAACAAAGATTATAATAAACCAAATGTTGCAGATAAACTGTTTGAATTTTTTCTTGTTTCAAAAAAAAAAAAAAAAACTAAATCCATTGTTCCTGCAGGATTGTTAACAAGAACAAGCAGAGGAAACACAGAGACTGCAAGTGCGAAAACTTTAAGCTCAAAAAGGCAAATGTAGAAACATTTTTTTGTTTTTCTAATGAAAACTTATTCACAATCACAACCATTAAATATTGGAGATCAAGAGGTTGAATTTTTGCCTGTGTCAAAGAAACTACTAAATATGTTGATTGTTACGTACCTTGTATATCAATATTTGCAGTAGTGATGGTCTTGATGTGCATGGGAGCTTGCCGTTTAAGCAAACCCTCTTCTTCAACCTCAGCCTCCTCCTCCTCCTCCTCCCATTGCTTCATTACGCCTTCCATTCTTCACTCTTCACAGGCCAAAGCAAAAGAAAAGCCTAGCAAAGAACCAATTCATCAAGTCAATTTATAAAGGGATATACAGTCCATATTAGTCAGTCAGAGATTTAAAAAAAAAAATTTATTTTGTGAATGGAATCTACTCAAGAATATAGAATCATAAATGTGAAGTGTGTAAAATCGACGAAGAGCAGAATTGTCAGAATCCTTTAGGTGAGAGAAAGAGAGAAGAAGTGGGGCCGTAGGAGCCAATGCAACATTGCACCTGATCACTGCTGTGCTGATACAGCACTATGATGCTCCAAATTTTGAACATGCGAATTCCGGAGTGTGAGAAATATAAAAGAATGAGAGTATGCGTAGAGAGTGATATAATAAAAAAGTTTTGGAGAATTCTTATTTTTTTTTGTTTTCCCAAAATTTATAAGAATTTTATAATAAAAAATTTTAGAAAATTTCGACTCTAGAACCTATTTTTTTCTTTTTTCAAATACTTTCTCTATTTTCTCTTGTCCCTTCAAAAATTACAAAAAAATCTACATGAAAAAAAATTGAAGGATACGAAATTGTTGATGCACATCGTAAATATTTATTATAGATAAACAAACAATAATTAATTTAAAATGACAAAAAAAATGGGGTCATCTTGGAGAAATCATATCTATTGTTATAATGATAAAATAAAAGAGAAAAAGAAAAAAAATAGTTGATGACTCTAAATTAAAAATATTTATATTGAAATATTTTAAATTTTAAAATTATTTTGACTTTAAGATCAAAAATTTGAATAAAGACTCCAAGTTAAAATTTTTTATCCTAAGATTTTTAAAAATAATTTAAAATTTTAAAATCTTTTAATATAAATATTTTTAATTTGTTATCTTTAACAAAAATTTTAAGAGAAAAGGTAAGGGGGTGAAAAATGTTAAAAAGGAAAGAATGTACGTCTGTTTGATAAAGTATAATTCTATATATTTTACAAAAAAACAAAAACCGGGTTATTTGTTTTCTCTCCAAAATATAAAGAAAATTATTTTTCAACATTTTGACAATAAGCTTATAAACTGACTTAATTAACCATTTAAATTATATTTGTCTATAATTATTTTATTTATATATTTTTCATTATAATTTGAGTGGCAGAGTCAACGTTTGATGAGCTTAAAATTTGTAAATCTAAATACCAATCATTCACCGCACAAAAATGTATAAAATTATTAATCATTTAATAACTGAGAAACTCATAAATATATGCGAAACACAAGCGGAGACATCAGAGCGGTGATATAATCTCTTGCATGACTCCTTTGCCCATTAAGAAATTGATTTCGAATATATTAGGGCTCTTGCATAACTTTAATTTGGATAATTTACATTTGATATTTATTTTTTAATTTAAATTATAATTTTTTAATTGTAAAAAATTATTTTTATTTTACATCATCTTATATCCTTTTAAATAAAAAATTAAAAATATAACAGAATAAAAATATTAAATTTGAACTGTTGGAATTTAACGTGAACAATTTAAATTAGAATGAGTAGAGAATCTAATTTTCATAGCTAGAGAAAATAATACTCACATAATCCCTAACAATGAAAAAAGAGCTTTATATATATATATATAACAATAAGATTTGAAAGAAATAAATAAAGCGTGTCCTTTCCATCCATGATCCACCATGAGAATCCATCACATGAGCTGTACCAATTGACTGAGAAAAGAGACAAGCATGAGCAAAAATATATCAAAATATATGGTCAAAGGATTTATTAAAATATTTAACAGATCTAATATTCATATTTATACTCAGATTTTGTTCTTATTAAGTATTGGATGAAATAAATGTGAATCGATCATAACGAATCTTTACAGGTATGTGATATATATGGGTTCAGTTAAAGAATTTATGTTAATCTAATTTCATATTTGATGCTCTAATATAAACATCGATTTACTATATATGTTTTATCATTATTCTTATTAATATATTTATCATTGAATCAAACGCACCAAGGATCATCAAAACTCCTAGAATGCAATTCGGTAGTATATTAGATTAATTTATAATTTATACACACACACACATGCTAGAGGTCTGAGATGAGACTGGGGTCATATTATTCAAATCTAAATATATAAGTACTTGTAAAAATTGTTAAACCTATGTTCTAAAAATTATATTGGTTATTGAATTGGGATAAAAAATATATAAAAATTAGATAAAGTATTTACATATAACAACAAAATCTATATGATATAGTGGGATAAAATTTAATAAATATAATAAATCTCTATTGTAAAATATCAAAATTTTGATTTAGATAAAAATAAAACAAAATTTGGTTTTATACTGGTTTAGTTCCAAATCATTTGATTGTTATTAATTTTTATAATTTTTGACTAATTTAACTAATTTTTTATTCAATCAAATTTAGAAATTAACCGGATTGAATTTTTCAGTCCAAACAATTCGTTTAGTCTAATTTTCTCAATCATAATTAAACTCACGTGAGTAAATTTTACAAATACCATAAAATCTAAATATTTTATCCATTCTTAACCTTAGGTGACCAAAAGAAACCTTTAAAACAGAAAGGGGATAAATCGCATTAAGAGAAGAGTAAATAAAATAACAGAATAATTTTTGAAACTAAAATAACATCTTCTGAAAGAGAAGCTGATCAGGATAATAGCTAACAACGAGAAATTAAATAAAACACATCCATCTTCCACCACAATAATCCAACACACATGAGCTGTACCAGTACACTAAGAAAAGAGCCAAGTATGGGCAAAAATATATCTAAATATAAGGTCAAAGGACTTGTTAAAATGTTTAACAGATCTAATATTCACGTTTTCACTCAGATTTTGCTCTTAAAAATTGGATGAAATAAATGCGAATCGATCTTAACGAATCTGTACAGGTATATTATATATGGGTTCAGTTATAGAATTTATGTAATATAATTTCATATTTGATTATCACATCTAAATTGCTCTAATTTAAGAATCGATTTACAATACTTTATCATTATTCTTATTAATATATTTATTATGAGTCAAACAGGCCAAGGATCATCAAATAAATTAGAATAATTTTTGCGAGGTTTAACTAAATTATGTATGATATTTTTTTATTTTAAAGTTTTCACTCAATTTTTTTCTATTTAATATAATATTGTAAAATTAGTATAATTTAAAAATTGAAATTACCTAACTAGCTTTACTATCATATTAATAATAAGATCACAATTTTATATTAGAACTTAACATTAGCTTAATTGCCTTTATTTTTATGTGAAGAATAATATTACAGTTTTATTCACAAAAAATTAATTTTATTGGCAGAAAATAAATAGCATGGGAGGTTTTTGTAATATATATTAAATGTCAAAGAGCCAAATATAATTTTTGAAATAAGAGAGATACTAAGTATAATTTAACTAAATCTTAAGAAAATTTTGTATAATTTACTCAAAAGTTTACTGATACTCTTGATTAAGACATGGTCCTCCTGATATTTTGTATTATATACCATTTATTAATCATAGCAATATTTTTTTAGATAAAATACAATTAATCACTAGAAATTTGGCTTATTTGCAATTGATTATCTAATAGTTTAGAAGTTTATAATCAAGTACATTGTGATTTGCTATGTTAACACTTAATTTGCTACCCTATACTATTTTTTCATTAAAAGTTGGACGGTTTACCTTCATTTTTTTTTAATTTCTAATTTCTTTACAAAATCCCTAATTTCTTATGCTTTGAAGGCTAAATACCTTTTCTTAACCAATCGAAATTTCAAATTAAACATACATAACACAATATCTTCTTCAAAATTTTCCTCTAAATGAAATCTTTAAAATTTCCCCCTAGTTTTGCCCTTAATTCCCAATTTTCTTACAAAATCTCTAATTTTCTATATAATAAAAACTGAAATCCTTTCATTGGCTAATTGAAATCCCTGGTTGGAACTACACAATCCAATTCTTCCACAATCCATCATTTTCGGTCAAATCGATTTGTGTCTATCAAATTTGGGATTTTGATTGACAAAAGGAAAGATTTTGGCCTTCACTGCAAACAAAATTAAGGATTTTGTAGAGAATTAAGAAATTTAGGACAAAAATAAGTCAATACATGCAATTTTCATCTAATTTTTAATGAAAAGTAGCAAATGTTAATAAAGTGAAAAATGGGGTAAACCGCATGGTATCCAAATTACAAACTTTAAAATTACAAAACAGAGAATTGTGAATGAGCCAGACCACAAAAATGGTAATTGTAATTGATTATATATATATATATATATATATATGAAGCACAATGTTTGAAAGTTCAAAAAAAAGGTAGGAATAATGATCAAAATTTTGAGATCATATCCGCCGCAATTTTAATGAAACTGATGAACTTGACTCATGCTCATATATAGGTACTTGGAATATATTCAATAGTTTTATGAAATGCTATATATATTATTTAAATTGGATATATGATTATAAGAATTTTATGTGCATAATTATGTTATTTATATTAGACTAAATGCTATTAAGTCATGCATGTTGTCAAATATGAAGTGGACTTACTATTTGCTTTGTAAGTTTAATATATTTTTATGTAGGATGATCCAAAAGAAGAAGAGTGAGTATTGAGGTGAAAATAATGAAATATTAATATCATACTTTACTCAAAGAAATTGCAATTAAAAAAAAAGATGCTTTAAAAATTGAAGAATTCAAAAGATTTGAAGATTTGGAAGCTAGGTTATATTAAGATAGCTGATGGATTCAAATAAAAATATTTATTATAGGCTAAAATTTTTTATGTGATATTCAATGATTTAGATTTACATTTATTAGCTCAAGATATTTTGATTCTTAAATATGTTTAAACCTAAATATGAGTGAAATATGAATTTTTCCTATAACTTTATTTTGACTTTTAGTCACTAGTTTGATCATATCTCACAAACCATATAAAATTTTTATATAAAACTTATTCCATTTAAAAACAAATTTAAAAAATTTTCCAACAATACATCATTCACTTAAAATGGAGTTTAAATGAAAAAATTATAATAATTTAAAATTGAGTTTGTGTAACAATCAAGTGACAGATGTTAAAAGTCATTTAATAAGTCTTTAGAAATCCCAAAATGTCAACCTAAGAGCAACCAATCAAATGCTACTCATGACCAATCAATGGGTAGATTGGAAATCCAAAAAAAGAAACATATTTTAATTACAAATCCACTTTTAGTATTAGAAAACTTCTTATTTTGGGAAGTGTATAATAGTTTTTGTACATGTCTAACGGCTATTTTCGATAGAACCTTACGCGTGCGCGTACACACACACACGACTTTCCAAATGTGTTTCTAAGTAGAACCAAGTGTTCTAATGGGGTCTTCAACTTGTTCTTAAACCTTAGGAAGAGAAATCATCATTCTTGAGCTTAAACATGCATAATCTCTATCATTTAAGTTAATAAAACTTCATCTTTAGAAGTTAATTTTGGTGATTATAATTTGAGTGTGAATTCTTTGCTTTTATGCACTAATATTGCAACAACAAAAAATGGAGATCCTATGCCATAAAAACACATTCCTCCAACATGTTATACCAAGTTTTTTTTTTTAAGCAAGTTGAGATTGGCTTGATGCTAACAAGTCTTGAATGGTCTTAGGCAATAGTTTAGACAAATCAAATTATTTGAATTGGACTACAAAAACAAATATTCAAAGCACAACTATCATGTAGGTGGATTGAAATCGGGTTTTGATACCAATTTGGTGTAGGATGGGAAGGGACACAAAAGGAAATAAAGGAAGAAGGAACAAAATTCTCAAAGGTTAAATGTTAATTCAATATTCAATAATCAAGGGGTAATTGACTTAATGTATATTAAAAGACAAACGCTAGTCTAACTCTAGGTTCAACTATAAACATAAATCTTGGCCTAAAGGGCTTTATTTAAATCCCTAATTAAATACTAAATTACCCCAAATTACATACCCTAATTCCCCAATAATAATTACATTGTTAGATAATAGATAGAATTAAGTAATCAACATTTCTTCTCATACTACATTACAACCCTTATTCTATGAAGCACTAGTGCCTAAAATGTAAAATTGTATTGTGCTTAATACATATTAAACACTTGTATTATGTCCTATTTTTGTGTCAATATTTGTGCTTCATAACTTTTATCCTATTAGTAGGATCCAAATCTGGGCTTCTCAATACTCATCTCAGGAAGGAGCAGGGTAAAACTTGAGCTTTCTGAGCCAAACCATACAAGGTTCTCCAAAAGTTTCCTATTTAGTTCACTAGCTAAGTAAGAACCTACTGAGGCCATAGCCCTTGTGCTAACATAGTAAAACACTGTTTTGAAATATGTTAGATACTTATTTGGTCTCTAGATGTATATTTTAGCAATGGAAAAAAGAGTGATGCATAATAGAGAAGCTTCTGCAACTGTTGCGAGCTTCAAATCCTTATTGTTGCTCTCATAGAATGTGAAGCCATATACTAGTGGTGGCACTAACCTAAAAATGAGGAATGATAAGATGACTATGGAGACATGAAAAAAGAAATTCTCCCTTTGCCCCAGGACTTGAAAATATCGATCCACAAATGCATTTGTTTGATTGTTGGCTCTTGGTTGCTTAGATTTCAAGTCCCAAAGCTGTAAATGTATATTATAGCAAATTACGCTAACTTCTCTGAGGTTTGGTTAATAACAATACTTGATACTCCCTCTTATTTCAAAAATTATACTTAATTCTATTGACACTTTAATATATATTGCTCCAAAAATAATTCAAATAAACAACCATCTAGTTCCAAAATAAATGTATATTGAACGAAACTCACATTATGAACAAGGATGAAAAGTCCACCAATCAAGTTTGCAAGAGACAAAGCTAGAATGTTCACTGCAAAATTCAAATTGGAGAATAGAAGAATATCAGTAGGTTAATGAATTAACTAGCACAAAAGTTCTTTGTCAAACTAAAAGGCAAATGCAACTCTAAAGCCTACCACTTTGTTATTTGTGTATGAAAACCTCTTGGAAATTATTAATTAGGCCATTTGAATGGTGCAATGGTCATTTGTAGGTTAAATTTGTATTTTGATCTCTTAAATTTATTTATCTTTTCAATTTGGCACCTTGAGTTTGCTTTGTGCTAAATTGATATTTTAACTTCTAATTCTTATAATATATGTATCTTACACTGCCATCTCCATCTAAACAACAATAATTTAGTATCCTATGTGTGTGTTAATGTAGCAGTTAGAGATGATAGTTCAAGAGGCATATGATACAAATTAAAAGTTAAAGAACTAATTTAAGAAAGATATCATGATGTGTTAAAGAACTAATTTAAATAATATGGTTCAACTTAGTTTGCTAATAGATTGGTTGAATCTACTAAGGTGATGTGTTATATGTGCCACCAAAAAATGAAAAAAAAATCATAGTAAAAATAAAAAATCTTCACAATATATAATTCCATTTAATGTTTAATTAAAATGAATTTATGCATCAAACTAAACATTAAAACAATCTCACAAACTAAAAGTATCATTAAACCCTCTGAAATTTAAGACAAAATCTTTATGGAAAACATCATTAATTTAATCAAGTATCATTAAACTTGATTCAGGAATGTTTGAACTGAGAATAATGAAAGGAAAAGAAAAGAAAGTAACATTTTAATTTTGACATTTTTTATTTAAATATTTTTTCCTCCATTCTTCTGAATTTATAGATACTTAATAGACAATGTGACATTTGCCATATTTGTCACACTAGTTATTGGATATTCTTCAGGTTAATGAGGAAAAAATACGAGTTTAGCAATCCTCAAAAGAAAATTATGTCAAAAAGATGTTTTTGTGTTTTTTTTTCATATATTACTTTCCTCTCCTTTAAAGGATACAACGTTCTTTGTTCTATAAAATTAAAAAGTATGCTACACAACTATAATTATATTTATTTTGATTGAAATATTATTATATTTGTTACTTATATAATATAATTAATATTGAATATGTATTTGCCTAATGTAAAATAATATTTTTTTGTCAAATTTAGAATAAATTAAATTTATGATTTTTCATACAAAACAAATAATATTAAAATAAAATTTTAATAAAAATATTTTTCAATAGGTTATCTTTCAGTAAAAAAATTAATATTATTTGTGAGCATAGCTTAGTTATCTTTTGGTTTTAAGAAAGATTTATATATATATTTATAATAGCAAAGGAAATTAGATAATTTAGACATTTCCCAAAAAACAAAAAGACGAATAATTTACCATTTCTTTTTCCAAAAATGAATAGACGTTAATTTTGGTGATTATATTTTTAGAGAGAGAATTCATGACCTTTTCACATTAATATTGTAATAAATAAATAAATAAATAAAAAAGATCTTGCATCCCTAAGGCAATTCCACCCATATGCTATATCAAGATTTTTTTTTCTTTTGGTGTCTTGGCCTATTACAAGCTAAAACACTGTTTTTGTAATATACATATATTTTTTTTAAAGGATCAGTATTGAACTGTAAAAGGCTGATACTAGCCTGGCGCATACAAGCTAGTGCGAAGGCTAGCCTGTTAGCATGAAGGCTAATCCTAGATGGTTTTAGGCAAATAGTTTAGATAGATCACACTAGTTGAATTGGACCACAAACACAAAGATTCAAGGCACAACCACTGTGTATGTAGATTGAAGTTGGGCTTTGATTCCAATTTGACGCAAGATAGGAAGGTAACCAAAGGAATTTTTTTTTTTTAAAGGAACAAAATTTTCAAGGATTCAATGTTAATTCAATATTCAATAATCAAGGGGTAACAACTATAAATAACTCAATGTGTATTTGAAGACACAGGCTAATCTCATTCTAGATCCAACTACAAAGAAAAATCTTAGCCTAAAAGGCTTTGTTCAAATCCTTAACTAAATCATAAATTACCATAATTGCCCTGAATTACAAATCCTAATTCCTAAATAATAATAACATTGTTACATAATTGAATAAATAATAAACACCTCTTCTTGTACTACACTACAGCCTTTATCTTATGAAGCACTGATTCTTAACATGCACTTAAGCACTACATATTTTTATATCTATGTCAATATCTGTGCTTCATAGCTTTTATCCTTATTAGTAGGATCCAAACATGGGCTTTTCAATACTCATCTTAGGAAGGAGCATGGTAAAACTTGAGTTTTTTGAGTCAAACCATCCAAGCTTTTCCAAAAGTTTCCTAATTAGTTCACCAGCTAAGTAAGAAACTATTGAGGCCATAATCCCTGTGCTAACATAGTAAAGCACTGTTTTGAAATATGTCAGATATTCATTTGGACTATGGATATATGTTTTTGCAATGGACAGAAGAGTGATGCATAATAGAAAAGCTCCTGCAACTGCTGCAAGCTTCAAATCCTTATTGTCGCTCCCATTGAATGTGAAGCCATACACTAGTGGTGGCACTAAGCCAAAAATGAGGAATGATAAGATGGCTATGGAAACATGAAGAAAGAAGTTCTCCTTCTGCCCCAAGACTTGATAATATCGATCCACAAGTACATTTGTTTGATTGTTAGCTCTTGGTTGCTCAGATTTCAGGTCCCAAAGCTGTAAATGTATATTATAGCAAATTACGCTAACTTCTCTGAGGTTTGGTTAATAATAACACTTGATACTCCCTCTTATTTCAAAAATTATACTCGACTCTATTGACACTTTAATATATATTGCTCCAAAAATAATTCAAATAAACAGTCATCTAGTTCTAAAATAAATGTATATTGAACGAAACTCACATTATGAACAAGGATGAAAAGTCCACCAATCAAGTTTGCAAGAGACAAAGCTAGAATGTTCACTGCAAAATTCAAATTGGTGAATAGAAGAATATCATTAGGTCAATGAATTAACTAGCTTGAAAAGTTCTTTGTCAAACTAAAAGGCAAATGCAACTCTAAAACCTGCCACTTTGCTATTTGTACATGAAAACCTCTTAGAAATTATTAATTAGGCCATTTGAATGGTGCAATGGTCATTTGTATTTTGATCTCTTAAATTTATTTATTTTTCAATTTGGCACCTTGAGTTTGCTTTATGCTAAACTGATATTTTAACTTCTAATTCTTATAATATATTTATCTTATACTATCATCTCCATCTAAACAATAATAATTTGGCATCTTATGTGTATGTTAATGTAGTAGCTAGAGATGACAGTTCAAGAGGCATATGATACAAATTAAAAGTTAAAGGACTAATTTGGTAAGAAGTGAACTTTAGGGAACCATATTGAAACAATTCATAAAATTAAGAGACCAAAATATTAATTTAACCAAAAATATAACATGGTCAATTTAATGATATTATGCATTAATTCCTTTCACCAATCTCAGTTAATGATGCATGCTGGTAAACTAAACTACCATCTTTAGTGGACAAACCACATTAATTATTTAAGTAATCTTCTTTTCTTTGCTGGTAAAAAAAAAATTTGTTATTAGATTGGTTGTTCCAACCCCAAGGCAGAGTAGGAATTGAAGTGAAGGCCATTTGGTTGATCCAGCTCAATTCTATCTATTGAGCCAACCTTTGTTAGAAGTTATTTAACCCTTCTTGAGATATTGAATCATTTTAAATAGAACACTAATCTAATAGTCTTATTGAATAATGATTTCAAAAGCAGAAAATAAGAAGAACAAAGAAATAAAATTTAAGGTAAGATTAAGTCTTACATGTGCTAGCATTTGCACTTGCTGCAGATGTCACAATGCTAAGGCTTGCTATAGATTCAATCAGACCACCATAAACAATACTTTTTAAAATTTCCCATGTCTTGCTACTTCCTACAAGTTCCTCAACGAATACACTATATCATTTTATTGCAATATATTATAGCGCATAATTTCTAAAAGGTAAAATAATGAATATAAGACATGATTGCAGGATTGAATTATGAAAAATGTCAAAATTACTGAGTATTGATAGATTGCTAATAAAAGCATCCACTGTTAATAAGAATAAATCTTTTTTAGCCCTTTAAGCAACTAATATGGGCCTCTATTATTTCTCCTTCTTTAATGTACAACAAGCATCCACTTTCATTCTCATTCTTTTTATCTTATCTGTTAAATGAAGCACTATTACCATGGACATGGAGAGTCAAGTATTTGAATATATCATAATATCAACCCATAAGTTAGATCTCTCAATTGTTGGTTTCTTGTAAAACTATAAGGCCAAATGATTTATTCATATTTTGCATACATGAAAAAAAATGTTATCTACATACCTGGGCTTCCGTCATCAACTATAGCATCTCCAAGCCATGGCTGTTGTTTCGGAATTTCTGGAACATCAACTTTAGGTTTTTTGAGTATAGCAATCGTTGAAGCACTAGCAATAACTCCCCCAATAACTCCCAAAAGTGAAGGTTTGGTTCTTGATCCATTTCGATCTTGATCATCTGGTGGGATTTCAATAGAGGGTTTTAATGAATTTGGTGATTTGATGTTATTTTGGAGATTACTTCCCAAATATGTAGATCCTATGAAAAATAGTCTATGATTAATAAAAGACTTGTGATTATGTTGTATGTAATTTGGGAGTCAAGAGAGTTAAAGTTAGCGACTAGCAAAGACAAGTGTTGTAAAAAATAGGAAAAGCTTTAATAGTTCCCTATGAATAGAAAATGATTGTTTAGGCTATAATTATTCCTACATATCATGTTGAACAAAAAATTCATAGGTAACATATAGAGCTAGTGCATTAAATGACCATGATTTAGTCTACACAATCTAATATGTGAGGAATGAATTCTAAACCTAGATTGAATTTTGCTCATTGAATTTTTTTCAAATTATTATCACTGATTACTCTCTACGTTATATTTTGAGCAAATTATATTCCTCTTTCCTAAGAGATATTTAAATTACATGGCTTCCCCTTTATTTTGAAAATCTATCTTTCTTTTCTTTGAAATCAAAAGATGAGTTACAATTGCATCTATTTTGACTAAAATTCCCTTATATATATTTTCTATAATATAACAAGTATTAAATTATATTTAACCAATATAAAAATAGTCAATTTTCTAAATTTAGAATAAATTAAATATATAATTTTCAATACAAAATAAATAATATTAAAATAAAACCTTAGAAAATATAATTTTTAATAGAAGAAATTAATACTATTCTTGAAGTTATTTTTGTGATCTTTTAATTTTAGGGAAGTTTGTATATATTTTTATGATAGAAGAGAGGGTTGTGTAATTTAAACATATCTCAGAGGAGGAGGGAGTAATTTACTCTTATATTTTCAAATGGTCAATTTTCGATTTTTACAATTAAATGTGTTCAAAACTTGAGAGGCAACCTTATTTTACAATCAAATGGTGGATAACGGAGCTCATGACTGGATCATATTGATTAAGTTTTTAAAGCTTCGGAGTGAAATGAAGGTAATTATCTTTTAAGGACTAAATTGATGGAACATGTGTCTTTCAGGACCCAAATGGCAGTTTACTCTAGATTCTTAGATGAAGATAACATTGGTGGAAATTGGATAAACAACTAGTTATCAGTTGTGAAAATTCAGTTGGGCTAATAATGTTTGTTTCATGTTTGTAATTATATCATATAAATGGTTAATCTGCCTAATGCTAACATTCCACAATCCACGGGCACCCCATCAACACTGTTCAGATGGTAAGCTCATTCAAGAAATCAAATAAGTGTGTGTGTGTAAATTTCCCACTGAGTTAAATAGATTCAGGAAATACTTCACCTCCATTAGGTGGTACTGCATCCACGCGCCCCCGCCCACGGAGCCAACTGCCTGTTGAAAACGTTGAATAATTTTAACTCCAGGTCATATTGAATTTCATAGATTGATCAACTAAGAACTGAATACTTCTAAATGTCAGCACATGTAATGTCTTCAATCTATTATCAATTAAAAGTTGCTGACAACCTAAAGGGATTAACTCAGTTGGTAGGATGAGAAAGTGTCTCTTTTTACTGACCTAGGTTTGAGTCCTTTAAGAGCACTCTCAGGGTAAAATCCTGAATGTAAAAGGATGATGTAGATGAGTGCACCTTTAACATTGTTGAGAGAGGGGATTTAAACTATGATACTTTTGGGTAAAACATGATGACACTATTGGTTGTAATTACCCCCCCCCCCCCCTCCCCAAAAAAAAAAAAAAGAAAAAGTCTGCTGACATAAGACATCAGGTGATGTACATGAGATTGATTCAAATCCTCGAGGTGAACATCTGGAGAAAAAACCACTAAAAGGGACCGAGAACACGTAAAAGAGAGAAAGTGGTGAGAAGTTAGAAGCATAGAGAGTAAACACAATGCAAATGGAGATTGAAAGATTTTAAAAAGCACAGTCAAGGAGACTCGAGACTCTGGTTATCCCTCCTTTCAAATAATTAACAGCTGTTTGTGATAGTGCTTATGTGAGTATAACTAAAAACTTCTAGCATCATGCTTTAAATAACTATATTGACTACAAGTATATATCATATTATTTATGAACACGTAAATCCTGTTAAGAAAACTGATTGTAGCAATGATATAATTCATGGTTTGGGCTTAAGTGAAATGGCACTTTAAAACTCGTGTTTAAGTTAACAACAATAATTATCATCACCATCATCATGATATAATTTGTACATATTTGCATGTGTAAATTCAGCAATATAAACTCTACTGAAAATGAGTAAAAGTTGCTTTGAATAATTAATTAAAAAGAAAAAGAAACAACTGAATTCCAACCTCCTAAATAACTGAAACACATGTGGACACTTGACCATAACTCATCAATTACAGTGGTGATATGTCATCTCTTGCATCACTCCTTTGTCATTAGGAAATTGACATTGAATAAACTATAACTATTGACCATAAAGATATATCACTATCAAATTTTACCTATTGGGATGAGGAAACTCAAGCATGATGAGCATCTGAACGCATCTTCCCTTACTGTATCCAAAATTAAGACCTTCTGGATACAAGCCTTACAATTGGGACAATAGAATCCCTGTGTAGGTGGCTTTTGATATACCCCTTCCAAATATAATTCTTGCCCTAGCTGCACTTTATCTGTTATTATGCCAACTCTATCACTTTCAATTATCACATTGTTAGGAGAAGTTGAATCCACAGAAATAACAGGATCAGAGGAAGGTGAAGTTATTTTCTTCTCAATATCACCCGAATCCACCATTGTTTGAGAGAACTCTAGTCCTCCATTGTTCAGCCCAGAAAACCCACTCGTGTGTTCAGTAGCTGAAACCATGCATTAGATGAATATTATTAACTGTTAGAAAATGAGGACATATAGTTTTGGTTCTTGAAAAATATATGTCTCAATTATTTCGTTCATGAATGTTAGAAATACTTGATTTAATCCCTGAAAGATATATGCTTCAGCTATTTGGTCCTTGAATGTTAAAACAATATTCAGATAATAGCTTTTGGATGAAACACGGTTAGAAGAAGAACAAGAACAAGCAGGAGAAACCCTCATAGTCAGCAAGTGGGAAAACCCAAGCGCATAGAGGCAAATAAGAAACATTTTTTTTTCTAATTAATGAAATCCACTTCCTCACGTCCATAATAAAGATCGTAAATCAAATGTTGCTGATAAACAGTTTGAATTTTTGCTTGTGTAAAAAAAAAAAAACTAAAAAATCTGTTGTTTTCTGATGAAAACTTATTCACGATCACAACCTTTAAATATTGGAAATGAACAGGTTGAATTTTTGCTTGTGGGAAAGAAACTACTAAATATGTTGATTGTTACGTACCTTGTATACCAATATTTGCAATAGTAGTGATGGTGCAGGTGTGCATGTGAGCTTGCCGGTTAAGCAAACCCACTTCTTCAACCTCAGCCTCAGACTCTGCCTCTTCCCAATGCTTCATTACGCCTTCCATTCTTCACTCTTCACAGGCCAAAGCAAAAGAAAAGCCTAGCAAAGAACTAATCCATCAAGTCAATTTATAGAGGGATATATAGTCCACATTACTCAGTAACAGATTTTTTTTTTTTTACCAAAAATAATTTTTGCTGTATGAATGGAATCTACTCAAGAAGCTAGAATCATAAATGTGAAGTGTGTAAAATCGACAAAGAGCAGAGCTGTAAGAATCTTTAGGGGAGAGATAGAGAGAAGAAGTGGGGCCGTCGGAGTCAGCGCAATATTGCACCTGATCAGTGCTGTGATGATACAGAACTCTGGTGCTCTGAGTCATATAAAAAAGTGAGGGTAGGAATGTAGAGTAATATAATAAAAGATTTTAAAGATTTTTTTTTCTTTCTTTCTTTTCTAAATTTATAAGAACTTTATAATAAAAATCTTAAAATATTTGAACTCTATATGACATGGAGTTTACTTTTTCTTTTTTTAACTATTTTTTCTATTTTCTTCTCTTTCTTTAAAATTTACACGGATATACATCATAAATATTTATTATAAATAAAAAACAATAATTAATTAAAAATGACAAAAAAAGGGGTCATGTTGGAGAAATCATAACGATTGATATAATAATAAAATAGAAGAGAAAAGAAAAAAATTATAAGTTAAAAATATTTATATGAAAAGATTTTAAATTTTAAATTTATTTTAAAAGATTTTAGGATAAAAATTTGAATTATATAAAAAAATTACAATTGAAGATCCCAAATTAAAAATTTTAGTTTTTGAATATTTTAAACTAATTTTGAAATTAAAATTTTTTAATATAAATATCTTTGATTTAAAACTTACAACTGTAATTTTTTGTGAGAATGTTAAAAAGAAAAGAACATGCATCTGTTTGATAAAGTATAATTTTATATATTTTACAAAAATTGGCTTATTTGTTTTCTCTGCAAAATATAAATAAAATTAATTTTCAATATTTTTAAAACAAGTTTATAAATTAATTTAATTGACCACTTAAATTATATTTGTTTACAATTATTTTATTTATATAATTTGATATATTTTCATTAACAATTTGAATAGCAGTGTCAACATTTGATGAGTTTTAAATTTGTAAATCAAGTTATATGATTTTTTAAAAAATAGAATATGATTTTTCAATTATTTTTTTATTTTTAAAAATAATGAATAAGAGCAAGAGTTGCTTTGAGAGAGAGAGAGAGAGAGAGAGAGAGAGAGTGTGTGTGTGTGAGAGAGAGATAATTGTCTCAAAATTAATATACCAACTACTTTACTGTACAAAAGTTAAAAAAAATAGAAGAGAGAGAGAGAATTAATTGTCTCAAAATTAATATATCAACTACTTTACTGTACAAAAGTTAATAAAAATAGAATATATTAATGTTTTCAAATTTATAATTTTAATCCAAAATATATATGTCACTTTTAATACATTCACGCTTTATAAAAAAATTAATTATATTCTTAAATTTTTTAAATATTATCATATTTTTTCAATCTTATAACAGATTAGTTACATTCTTGAATTTTTTAAATATTATCATATCTTTTCAGCCTTATCGTTGTTGCAAACACAACTATTGCATTAAATAAAAAGTTTTTAATGTAATTGTTGCCATTAAATGAAAGATATTATAAAAAAATAACATTTATTATCAAGTGACTTATATTTTAGATCAATTTTTTTTTAAATAATTTATATTTTAGACTTGAGGAAGTATATCAAAATTTAGATTTTTTACGAATTCAAAAGAGAGAATATATCTTAATTTAAATTGTTTAGATTTATATTATGATTTAATTTGATATTATAAATTTTACGAATTTTTTTATTTTTTAATATGAAATATTATTATTTTGTGATTAACAGTTATAAAATTATCTTTATTTTATATTTTTTATCTTTTAAGATAACAAAATTTTAAAAAATATATATAATCTGAACCCTCCATTAACATCTGTGCGTCTCCCATTTGCACATCAGATTTATTCATCTGATCCAGATTTCACAAATACGAAAAGGTTGCTGATTTTTCTAAAAAAAGCCAGACTCGATTTATTCACCATATACCAACTATGAACTGCACAAAAATGAATAAAATTATTGTTCATTTAATAACCGACAACCTCATAAATATATATATATATATATATATATGTGTGTGTGTGTGTGTGTGTGAAACACATGTGAAGAGAGTGGGCCCCACACTGGATGGCCACTATTCACTGCATAGAAATTAATACAAAGAGTACACATTAATTGTCCCTAAATTCATGTATCAGCTATTAATTGCACAAAAAATAAAATAAAATAATTATTCATTTAATGATTGAGAAACTCATAAATATATATATACACATGTGAAACACGCGGAATAACCCATCAATTACACATCATTTTGGGGATGCAATCTCTTGCATCACTGCTTTGCCCGTTGAGAGATTGATTTTGAATAAACAATCAGATTAAATATAGTAGTCCGATGATTGGTTCGTTCGTCATAGGTTGTAATGTAATTTTGTTAATATTTATTATATTTTTATAATTATTATTTAATCATATTTATTTTTTATTTTTAAATAAAGAAATAAATTTTATTTTTATAATCTTATATATATATACACACTTTTACGTATTTAACATTCATCCGGCTAAATAAACTAAGGTTGAATGAGTTGAATTAATTAAGAAAAGATATGTATACAAAATAAAATTAAAACGAAAAATGGTTAAAGGATAAAATTAAGACTTACGCTTCGTTTGGATGGAGGAGAGGAAAGGTGGGAGAAGAGAAAAGGGGGGGAGAGAAAGGAGAGAAAAGAAAAATGAGGAAAAAATATTATCTCCTGTTGTGTTTAGATGGAGGAAGAGAAAACGAGAGAGAGAAAGAGAAATTCAAAGAGAAGAAAATGTAAAAAAAGAAAACTACATTATTTTAAATATAATAGTATTTTTTTTAAAATTAAAAAATATTTTAAAAATATATATGTAATTAATTAAATTATAATTTATATAAAATTATTAATATATATTTTAAAATTAATATTATATATTATTTTAATATATATTAATTAATTTAAATATAATATATATGAATATAATAAATATTTTTAATTATATATAAATATTTGGGCAACATTGATTTTTGAGAAAAACCCATTGGAATCGCAAACAATCCCAGTGAAGTTACAAACAGAATTGGCTTGCGTCCACGAACTGAAAACTCCTACATTTTGACTCTGAACTGAGGACTTGAACTTCATAAGTACCTGAAACTCCTCAGATTAAGATGAAGTAACGAGGCACAGAGAAAACAGAGCAAGAAGAATAATGGGTGGCGACCATTGACGGAATATTCCTCTGGTGAACATGCCGACGACGAAAGAGGGTCAATGTAATAGTTACAAGAACGGATAAACAATGGGTGAGCTTGAACAAGAAGAATTTGGGCATGAAGGTGGCTAGGACGGTAAAGTTTTGACATAGAGAAGAAGAAAATTATAATACACAATCCGACTGAAGGTTAGTCGGACATTTATCCGACTCACCTTTGGTTGTAGAATCGTCCGACTGTTTTGCAGTCGGACGGTTCTTTTTTTTTTTTTTAAATTAATATTATATATTATTTTAATATTTATTAATTAATTTAAATATAATAAATATTTTTAATTATATATAATATTTTATTATATTATATATATTAATATTATTATATCATAATATATATTAATTTTATTATTATGTTATATATACATATATACATATTCGATTGAAAATACATCTGACTAGTTTTTGGGCGTAGAGTTGTCCGACTGCTTTGCAGTCAGACGATTTTTTTTTAAGATATGCTTAATTTATTAATTTTAATATCAAAACATATATTATTAATTTATAGAAAATATGTATTATATATTATTTATAAATTATTATTTTAATAAAATAAATATAATTATTTATTTTAAAATTTTATAAATATTACATATTAAAAATTTTTATTTTATATATATATATATATATATATGTGTTTGCTCAGTTTTTCATTTTCTCCCGTAATCTCTCCATATATGGAGAGAAAATTTTTACGTGGGTCCCATAGTACTTTTCTCCTCAGGTTTTCTCTCCTCCCTTGTTTTCTCCTCTCGCCAATCGAGAGAAAATTTCATTTTCTCTTCTCTCCCTCCCCTTCTCTCTATTTTTCTTCTCATCCAAACACAGGGTTAATGTCAAATTGTGGAACAGGACGTAAAATTTAGCCTATGATTTAATATTTAGATTAGTTACAGATAATTTAACCTTGATTTCCTCAAATAAAAGTACTTCTTATTCTTGGGTTTGTTTTTAATAGTAATGTAGTATATTGAAATTTTTTTGTATTTATTGAATTCATAATTTTTTAAATTTAAATATATTTATTAAAAATTTTAAAATAAATAAAATTTCCTCAGATTGAAATTCATTTATATAAAATCTGTTTACATAAAATTATAACACAAAATAAAGTATTTTAAGCAATTATTAATATAATTCAAAATTTCAAAAATGTTTTTAAATTTTGTTTTTTTACTTTTTTTGAATAATTTATTAGATTAATTGATATACAGACATAAGCCCTATAGGTTTGAGACCAAGTGGGTGTCATCTACGATCCAAATTCAGACATAAACTCTTAAATTACTTACAAACATTTTTATACTTAAACTCACTCAAGTAAATTTTAAAAATACCATAAAATCTTTTTTAACTTTAGGTATAACCACACAAAAAAATCACTTCCAAAAAACCTTCCGAAAGAAAGGAGGTGACTCGTATTAAATAAAATAACATCTTTTGGAAGAGAAACATACCAGCATGGAGAAGATAGTGCCCAGGATAATCCCTAACGATGAAAAAAATTATATATATATATATATATATATATAAAATAAGATTTGAAAGAAATAAATAAAGCACATCCTTCACATCCACCATGAGAATCCATCACATGAGCTGTACCAGAAGACTGAGGAAAGAGCCAAGCATGAGTCAAAAATATATCAAAATATATGGTCAAAGCATTTATTAAAATATTTAACAGATCTGATATTCACATTTATGCTCAGATTTTGTTCTTATTAAATATTGGATGAAATAAATGTGAATCGACCACGACGAGTCTTTAAATGTACATTATATATGGGTTCAGTTAAAGAATTTATGTTAATCTAATTTCATATTTGATGCTCTAATATAAAAATCGATTTACTATGTTTTATCATTATTCTTATTAGTATATTTATTATTGAATCAAAGGCATCAAAACTCCTAGAATGTAATTCGGACGATTTTCTTTTTTAGCCTTTTTTTAATAATATATATATATATATATATGGACAGACATTTACTATAGGTATGAGACAAGAGAGGCGTCATACTATTCAAATTTAAATATAAATCACTAAAATATTTATAAAAATTCTTACATTTAAAATTAATAATTTAAAAATTAAACTAATCATTAAATTGAGATAAAAACGATTTATGATTTAATGATCTGATTGCTTGCAATTAAATCGGGGTTAAATTGTTTTTTAAAATGTATATATATATATATATATAATTTTACAATTAAATATATACTTATATTATAAAATGATATTTAAAATAAATATAAATATTTAAAAATATAAAAATAAAATAAAATATGTATATATAACAACAAATTTAAGTGAAGGACAAGGAGAAGAAGTGGCCCCAGGAGCCAGTGCAATATTGCACCTGATCGCTGCTGTGCTGATACAGCACCTTGGATGCTCTGAGACATATGAAAAAGTGAGAGTAAGAATGTAGAGTAATATAATATAATAAACAATTTTAAAGGGTTCTTATATTATATTATGTTTTTTTTTTAATTTATAAGAATTTTAAGATAAAAAATATTAAAAAATTTGAACTGTATATGACCTGGAGTTTGCTTTTTCTTTTCTTTAGCCATTTTCTCCATTTTTTTCTTTCTTTAAAATTTACACAATTATACATCGCAAATATTTATTATAGATAAACAAACAATAATTAATAAAAAATGACAAAAAAAGGGGTCATCTTGGAGATATCATAACTGTTGCTATAATAATAGAATAGAAGAGAAAAGAAAAGATAAAATTATCATTGAAGATTATAAGTTAAAAATATTTAAGCTAAAAGATTTTAAATTTTAAAGGACTTTAAGATTAAAAATTTGAATTATATAAAAAAGTACAATTGAAGATACTAAATTAAAACTTTTAATTCTAGAATACTTTAAAACAATTCTAAAATTTAAAATTTTTTAATATAAATATCTTTGATTTAAAACTTACAACTATAAGTTTTGGTGAGAATGTTAAAAAAAAGGAAAGAACATGCGTCTGTTTGATCAAGTATTATTTTATATATTTTACAAAAATTGGGTTATTTGTTTTCTCCTCAAAATATAAAGAAAATTATTTTTTCAATATTATTAAAATAAGCCATTTAAGTTATATTTATTTTATAATTATTTTATTAATATCATTTAATCTAGTATAATTATTTATAATTATTGATTTGATGAGTTTAAAATTTGTAAATCAAGTTGTATGATTTTTTTAAAATAAAATATGATTTTTCAATTTTTTAAAATAATGAATAAGAATAAAAGGCACTTTAGATGTGTGTGTATGGGACGGATAGATTTGGTACTACGTAGTATTGTACTGTGCAGTACTAACATTATTATATTCAAAAAAAATAAAAAAATAAAATCTGACTCATGTATAGAGAGTTAAGTTCTATGCAGTACGCCAAGCAAAGAGTGCTGCACAGTAAAAGACCAGATGCCTGTGAGAGAAAGAGAGAGCATTAATTGTTTCAAAATTTATATACCGACTATTTCACTGCCCAAAAATTAATAAAAATAGAACATATTAAATTGTCTCCAAATTCATATATATTAAAACTTGGATTTTTTAGGAATTCAGAAGAGAGGATATATCTTATTTTAACTTATTTAAATTTAATTTGAATAATATAAATTTTATTTATTTTTTTATTTTTTAATATGAAATATTATTATTTTGTAGTTAACAGTGATAAAATTATCTTTATTTTATATTTTATATCTTTTAAAATAACAAAACTTTTAAAATTAAATATAAATATACAAAATCTAAACCCTCCTTTAACATGTGCGCGTCTCCCATTTGCACATCAGATTTATTCACCGTATACCAACTATTGACTGCACAAAAATGAATAAAATTATTGTTCATATAATAACTGACAACCTCATAAATATATATATGTGAAACGCACGTGATGAGTGGACCCCACATTAATAGGTCACTATTCACTGCATACAAATTAATAAAAAGAGTACACATTAATTGCCCCCAAATTTATGTACCAGTTATTAGGGGCAAAAAAGATAAAATAAAATAATTATTCATTTAACAATTGAAAAGCTTATAAAAATATATTCTTTTTTATTCAAAATATAAATCACTAAAAAAAATTTTTTGATACAAAATATAAGTTACCTAATAATAATAATTATTTTTTTTCATAATACTCTACATTTAATGATAACAGTTATATTAAAAACTTTCATTCAATGATAACAGTTGTGTTGACAGTAAAAGCAAGGCTGTAAAGATATCATACTCCCTCCGGTCCTGTTTATAAGAAAATTTGAAGAGATTTTTTTAGTTCCAAAATATAAGAAACATAGTATATTTTTTTATTTCACTAAATAATAAATTTCTTTTTTACCCTTCATTTATTGTTACATCTAATACACTTAACAATACATAATGTTTTTCCATGCAAAATAAAGATGGGTAAAATAGGAAAAAATTATCAAACTTAAACCTAATTAATGAGTTAAACTAATATTAACTGTTTTTCTTAATAACAGTGAAACAATTTTTTGTTTCTAATAAATAGGACCGGAGGGAGTAATATTTAAAAATTTTAAAATTTTTTTTAAAAAATATAAATTTATTAAAAATAATTTATATTTTAACTCAAAAATGTATATATATACACACACATGAGAAACACGTGAAATAACCCATCAATTACACATCATTTTGCGGATGTAATCTCTTGCATCACTCCTTTTGCCCTAAGAGATTGATTTTGAATAAACTATCACATTAAATATGTTAGGATTCTGCTGCTGCCAATAATGTAAACACTGTTGACGTCCAATTGGTTTGTTTATCATAGGTTGTAATGTAATTTTTTTAGTATTTTATTATATTTTTATAATTATTATTTAATAATATTTTATGTTTTACTTTTAATAAATAAATTTTATTTTTTATCTTATTTATTTATTTTTATGTAATTTTTTTAACATATGTAATATTCATTCAACCAAATAAATTAATATTTAATAAATTGAATTAGTTAGAAAAAGATATATACAAAATAAAATTAAAATGAAAAATGGTCAAGGGACACAAGTGAAACTTAACGTCAAATTATGGGACAAGACGTAAAACTTAGCCTGTGATTAATTTAACCTTGATTGCCTCAAATAAAAAGTACCTCTTATTCTTGAGTTTATTTTTGATATTCATGTAGCATATTGAATTTTTTTTTGTATTTATTGAATTAGTAAATTTTTAAATTTAAAGATATTTATTAAAAATTTTAAAATAAATAAAATGTCCTCAAATTGAAATTCATTTATATAAAATCTGTTTATATAAAATTATCACACAAAATAAAATATTTTAAGCAATTATTAATATAATTCAAATTTTCAAAAATATTTTTTAAATATTTTTTACTTTTTTAAATAATTTATTAGATTAATTGATACACACACATAAACACTATAGGTTTGAGACGAAATAGGTGTCATATACAATCCAAATCCAAACATAAACCTTTAAATTACTTACAAAAATTTTTATGCTTAAACTCACGCAATTAAATTTTACAAATATCATAAAATCTTTCTTAATCTTAGGTATAACCGCCAAAAAAAAACTCACTTCCGAAACACTTTAAGAAAGAAAGGAGATGACTCGTATTAAATAAAATAACATCTTTTGGAATAGAAACATACCAGCATCGAGAGAATAGTGCTCAAGATGATCCCTGACAATGGAAAAAAGAACTTTATATATATATATATATATATATATAATAAGATTTAAAAGAAGTATATAAAGCACATCCTTCTCATCCACCATGAGAATCCATCACATGAGCTGAAGACTGAGGAAAGAGCCAAGCATGAACAAAAATATGTCAAAATATATGGTCAAAGGGTTTATTAAAATATTTAACAGATCTAATATTCACATTAATATATTTATTAGTGAATCAAAGGCATCAAAACTCCTAAAATGTAATTTGGATTTGAATTTTTTTTTAGGTGTTCTTGGTGCATGGTACACCAAGTACAATCAATGACCAAATTTTAATTTGTACAAATGAGGTCCATGTGCAGAATAAATCTTAATCATTGAATGTATAAATAACGTAACGCTTTTGGTGCATGTAAAAATTGTTCTTCGAATTTTCTTAAAAACCTTTTTGGCAATAAATACGTGTGTGAATATGTGTGTGTGTGGGGGACACACATTTGCTATAGGTACGAGACAAGAGATGTGTTACACTCTTCAAATTTAAATATAAATCATTACAATATTTATAAAAAGAGTTACATTTAAAATTAATGTTTTAAAAATTAGACTAATTATTGAATTAGGATAAAGAATGATTTATAGTTCAACAATCTAATCGCAATTAAATTGAGGTCAAATTATTTTTTAAAATGTATGTAAAAAATATAAATATATATAATATTTTACAGTTAAATAGATATATATATATAGTGAAATAGTATTTAAAATAAATATAAATATTTTAAAATATAAAAATTAGATAAAGTATTTACATATAACAACAAATATATATTATATTAATTGGATAAAGTTTAATAAATATCATAAATTTTTATTATAAAATGTCAAAATTTTAATTTAATAAAAAAAAGGACAAAACTGATTTTATACTAGTTCAGTGCTAAATTATCTCATTTTTACTATTTTTTTAGTTTTTGACTAATTTAATTAATTTTTTATTAACTTTGTTTGCTCAATTACCTTTTAAAATCAACCAAATTGAATTTTCCACCCAACCAGCCAGTTTAATGCAAATTTCTCACTCATACATAAACTCACCTAAGTAAATTTTACAAATATCATAAATGGTATGTTTGTTTCTGCGTTTCTGAAGCCCAAAACAACATTTTTAAAAAATAATAATTTCTTACTTCTACACAAACGTGATTTTTAAATGGGTTTCCAAACACGCACAAAATCTAAATATTTTACCCATTCTTGACCTTTGGTGACCAAAAGAAAATAACTTCAAGTAACCCCTAAAAAAAAGGAGAAAAATCATATTAAGATAAGAGTAAATAAAATAACAGAATGATTTTTGAAACTAAAATAACATCTTCTGAAAGAGAAGCATAATAACATTGATCAGGATAATCCCTAACAACGAGAAATTAAATAAAGCACATCTTCCCATCCATCTTCCACCATAAGAGTCCAACACGGGTCTTGATCCTCTGCAAAGAGTGAAGGTACGCAACCGATATGCAGCAAAGAAACGACATCGTCTTACGGGGTTTTATCAGCCATAAAATGAAGCGATCTTGGGCATCTATCTTGTACAATCTGAATCGTCCATTGAAGACCCAAAATTGTCGTCCCCAAAACACAAAATGCATCCCTAAAACGCAGCCATCTTCCTCCTCCTTTGTAGCTGTTCTACGAGTGCGAGAAAAGAAGTTTTTCTACCAAGTTTTGCCAAACCCAAGGTAAGGTAGCGTCCGGATTCCCTGCTTGGTAGGCTATGAAGCATGCTCTGTTTATAGATGAAATGGCACTGTTTCCACTTATAAAGAGATGATCTTAGCCATTCAATCTCCTACAATCTCATCCGTCCATTCTAATTCCCTTAAACGTGCTTTTGCAATAACAAGAATCTGGACTTCCATCGAGTCTTCTACATCTGCACTTGAGCTTCCTTTAATGCCCAAATCAATTGTTGAGATCTGCGACGTCCATCAAATTGAAGTGGCTGTATTAGTGTCGAAGGAATTAAGGAGAAATTGAACTTGAGATGCCAACTGTGCAGTAGACGAGGGCGAAGATCATGCCACTAAAAGCCCAAGCGATTCCTTGAATTCCAACGGTCGGGTGAATGGATTGAGGATGACTGACACCCATAACAGTGAAGATGGTGATGTAGAGGAAGAGGAAAGTGGCGAAAAACTCGTCTTGGCTCTGAGCTGCTGTGTAAACCCGAATCCATTGCTGCAAGTTGAATTAATACTGCACTACATTTTTCTTCCTACACTGCATCTTTATTCTTGAAAATAATAGACAATTTATGTACAACTATTACTAACTACTAACTGTTTATGCACTGGTGTTTAGATGCTAAACGTGTATATTGGAATGTTTCTGGATTGACTTAGGAAGCTCAATTAATTAGTTAATTGAGTTAACTGGGTTGAATTGCATCAATTGCTGATGCCAATACAAGGGTTGAATTACATCATTCACTGATTCTGTATATAACTACAGCTAACTATCTCTACATTACAACTTGCATCTTGAACGTGTGTGTATATAAGACTGTTTAAAATTTGTTAATGTTTAAAATTTGTCAATTTTCTGGATAGATTGTTTGAAATTTTGAGACAAAAATTTGTCATTAAATCACAAATTTTAGACATTGGAAGACCTCAAAATTTAGACATTAAAATACCTCAATAATTATTATTTTGTTATGATATGTTGCTATCATTTGTTTTGAAAGCATGGGCTGAGCAGAAATTCAAAACTTGCAATATGCTAACATGCCATTATATGGTAAATGGATATGAATCTGTTGCAGGAAGCTTAGTAGTTGGAAACCAAGTATGTTTCATGAGTTGATAACGATATGGCAAATGCATATAAATCTATTGCCTTAAGACCAATAGTGCTTCCAGCACTCCAACTAGTATGGTTGAAAATACAGGAAAGTGTCTATTTAATTTGTTTGTAGTTCTCTTTTAGAATGTAATGCATGGAAATTTGTTACATATGACATATAACTTTCATCTATGCCAATGCAGGGCTGTTTGTGCTTTCCTAATGCATCAATCTTGGAAACCAAAAGGAGCTACATGTACAATTGGGAACCAAAATAACAATTGCATATACAATTGTAACCAAAAGAACAACTAAACAGTTGAGATAATGCATGAAGCTAATTGTTAGCTTTTGTGGAAGTGTGTGTCCTGTGATAGTGCTTGACTTTGCATTAAACTGTTAGAAGCTTCTGTGGTGTTAACATGAGCCTAGCCATGACTTGCTTCTCCTGCCAAAAAGCTTGTTGAACCTACATTTGCATAGAAGACAAATAATGTCGCATGAGGCCAATTGCGCAAGAAGACCATCGTGGTTTACTAAGATGTATTGTAAATGGAAAAAATTGTGATAAGGACATGTTGTATATCTCATAGTAGTTTTTTTATTATAAATTGTAGCAATCCACAGTGATGTCAAATTTCTTGTAATCATCATTTGTTTTAATAAAGTTGAATAATTTCAAATGTGTCTATCAAAGATATGATTACTTAAAGTTTTTTTTATTATTATGCACTTCTTAAGATATCTTCACTAAACTCTAATGCCTCTAGTGATGGTATGGGACAATCCGGTGGTGCCTACAAAGCAAATGAAGATATATCATATCATTGACACTAAATATCCAACATAACTATTTAATTTTCTAAAAATTTAATCTACACTAACCATCAACATTTGAGTAAAAGTAAATTCTCTTGATGTTGAAGGTGCAGAAGTCATTATTTCATATTGTGTTAGAGCTGTGGTGCTAGAGATACTTCCTTGCATTTGATTGTCCTGAAAGAAAAAAAGTTTTATTAATATTGGTTGAACACTAGTCATAAAATGCATATAAATGTATATGCCCATACTGTGGCTGGGTGATTTTGTGAATTATTAACTGTGGAAGTAGATCTTCTTCTTCTTTTTAAAAGCGTATCTGGCCAACTCTTTAGTCTATTCTTCCTCTTAATGTCGTCTCTTTTCTTAAGCCCCTTTGGCTGCGTAACTTCATCTACTGGAGGTGTTGTATCCACACTGCCAACATTATTTGGACTCTTTACACTACAACGCAACTCTGCCACTTGCTTGCTCAATTCTAGTATGGCCTTATGCACCAATGAAAAAACTTTTGGATAGTCAGATGTCTCAGAAGCTAATCTGATCATAATGGGACAAAGTTGCCTATATCATTACATGCTTTCATGCCTAAGATCCACTTGCACCTTATTTCCCCTGATATCATATATTATACCACTCCTTACTTCTTTGGTCCATCTCTTAATAATATATTGTTCAGGAAGTTTTTTTACATCCTTTACATCATATACCTTTAACGCGTGATAGCATAATATCCCCCAAGTTTCAAACCTCTAACAACTATATAAAATTGATTCATTGGTAGGATCAAAATGAACAATCCATTTTCCTTCTTCATCAACCATATTAACAACGTATTCAAACATTGGACCTATTTCATTTTTGTGAGTTATACAAGCAACTGCAAATAGATTCCATTGTTCTCGGAACAACTTAAAGACAGGGGCCGTGTAAATTTGAGCAAGCTGCCGAAGTATGGGTGAACTCTGGACAATCAATCGGGCCATTTTTTGTCGTGACTCAAACTCACGGATCAATTCACTATACCTGTTGTCCTCTACAACGCGTTCGAAGTGTTTGAAAAACTGATTGATATCCAAGTCCGGTTTTGTGCAACTCTTTATGTCAGCATTCAAAGTCTCAGATAATTGTGTACTTTACATCCCTAATGTGACAACATTCTTCATATGACACTTTGCCCATTTCTCTTTTATGTTACAGACTAACCTGAGCCATTTGTTATCTTGCACATTATAAGTTTCTAGCAAGCGGCTCCATGCAGTCTCAAATTGTGTCTCATCTATATACTCATGCGTGCACTTTGAGAAATCAGACAAAAAATGTGATCCATATTTCATCAAATTTCCAAGATGCTTAATATCATTTTGTTTTAAGTGCCATGTGCATAATCCATACTTTGTCTCTGGGAAGACCTCATACAAAGCTCTTGCCATTGCTTGATCCTGATCAGTAAAAACCATAAGAGGCTTTTTTTTCTCATGTGCCTCCGAGAAAGTTTCTAATAGCCACTTAAATGATTCAGTTGTTTCATCGTATAGTAATGCCGTACCAAAAATGACAACTCCTCTATAGTGATTAAAACCTGAAAATATTGCGAGTGGTCTATGATCGCGATTGGTGCTATATGTTGTATCCATTGACACAATCTCACCAAAATATGCATAATCAATTAATATGCGTGCATTAGCCTAGAAGACATTTGTTATTTGCTTTTCACTATTCATCTGGTATGCATGGTAGAATGATGGATTTCTAAGTATTGTTTTTGAAAATACCGCAATAGATATCCAACTTCTCCATAAATCATACTTCTCTGCCTTTTGGAATTTAGATCATTTTTGGCATCCAACCGGGTATAACCAAGATTAGCTCTTCCTCCAGCGTGTCTACTCATCAGCTTAAATGAAGATTTTTGTTGGATCCCAGCATCCTCTACCAAATCTATTTAGTAGGCTTGAATTTCGATTAACTTACGTTGTGAAAGCAACATGTGAACTGTTTCTGGAAGACATCAATTTTATATTTTCCATCCACATGTGCAACTCCCATTTTTTCTTTACAACCTGTCCTAGTTTCAGATTGAGGATTGATTGTCATAACGTCCCTTTTGTCTTTTTGTCGCCAACCTTCTTTGCAGCATACATAATTATATGAAATGATGGAACCATCTTTCCTACTCTTAATAAAAGTATGTTTCCTTGCACCGAAACCAATTTTTCCAGCATAAGTAACCCAAAATTTCCATGCTTCTTTTAAGTTATCAAATTCCTTACCCAGCCTAGGGGTGAAATCATCCTTCATAGATTGGTTCCTAAAAAAGTAAATAAAGGCAAAGTTAATTTAGTTCTTGACTTACAAAATATAATTAAGTGAACCAAATAAATAGATCAAATAAAGAATAATTCCCACACCTATTTATGCACTAATCTTTGTAATGATACAAAATTATTCTCACATAATCTTCATATTACCTTGCACTTGACTAAACTTTTACTTTTCAAAATACAATTATTTTTAACAATAAACAGACCAAAAATGCAATATCAACAGCAAGAGCAATGTGATTGACTACCCCAAATGCAATATATGTCTCAATGATTCAGATTTCACCCCTTTAAAGCACAATAACTATTAAAAAAACTTTGGCATTTTTTATCATGCTTTTTTATAGTCAAAAAGATATCAGAGGATCTTTAGCCTGGCATGATTGTGAGCAAAAGGAATGAAGGGTGGAAAGCTTTTTTATGAATGTTTGACTACCCCAAAAGATGAAAAAAATAAATAATAAACATTGAAAATGAAAATAAATAAATTATTTCACATAAATAAATAAAAACACTAAACTTTTTTTTCACCTGTTTTAGAAAAAAAGAAAATCAACCTTGAAGGAAAATGAATGGCGCAGATGATAAAAATATGGCTTCCATCATTTAAATTTGTGGTTTATCTATCAAAATACATAAATGATAAAAATGTAAGCCTCACCCAACAAACAATGGCGCAGATTGCATGCAATGTGAAGAAGCAATGTGAAGAAGCACAAATGGAGCAGTAACGTTGCTATTCCTTCACAAATGGAGCACCATGATATAATGAAGCAAAAGACAACAAAACTGGGCCCTGAAGCTATGACTTTCCCACACAAAAAGTTGGGTTTCAGCTACTTCAAAGAGGACGACTAAGATTGCAGGAGATTGAATGGCTGAAATCATCTCTTTATAAGTGGAAACGATGCCATTTCATCTACAAGCAGAGCATGCTTCGCAGCCTGCCAAGCAAGGAATCCGAACGTAGGTAAGGTATGTGGAAAGCACAAACTCAACCATTGTCCTTTCTCAATATCTCTATTGTTTGATTTTATTAGTACCTTAATTATCTACTATTTTCGTTGCATTTGGTGTGCTATTCTTCTTATATTTGAAGCTTGCTACCATTATCATGAGGGACGAGTATAAAGCTCGCCATTCACCTGTTTGAGTTTGCATGCTATAGATCTTGTTCGAGGTGACATGAACAGAGCCAAAGCCAAAGGTTGAAGAAGATGAGAGAATTGCTATGATTCGTGCATGAAAGGAACTACTTCAGGGGATTTATCAACCAAAAACAGCAAAGTCAAGCTTGATGAGGCCATGTCAACCTTCACTGAATTGTTAGTTGTAAGGATGTGATGCATCGGTGTTTATCCCTGAACAAGTGTGGTGAATGGGATTTGGGCTTTTTACAATAATTACATAATATGCATTTAGAGACAAATTAAGGTTATATTCCATAGAAGAGACTCACTATTTTTTTTTCAGAGGATACAAACTCATGGTGAATGTCATTTTTTCTTTCCTTTTGAGGTTGATAAATCGAGATCCACTCATTTTCAAGTAGGAAAATGAGCTCTTCATTTTGGAATAATCGCAATCATTCAGCCCATTCAAAGTAGGAAATTGCATCACATCGCATCTGACCACTTGAAACGTAGCATTTAACTTAATAAAACACTGTGTTTCGTTCTATATTTTTTTTACACACCAATTTCTTGAACCATCCAAGCTGTCCAACCACACAACATTGAGGATCACGCTATGCGTCCTCCTATAGCCATCCAAATGTTGTTTTGATGGCTAAAATCAAAACTCCTCACACGTCCATCTTCCTCCCATTGTTGATCTGTTCCATTTTCGTGTATAGCTAACATTGCTAACAGTGATTCAAGGGTGTCCGAAAACATGGCAGTTGGGGCTCTTCGACGAACGATTCAGATCATGAGGGATAGATGGCCAAGATTACTTTCATGTTTTGGCTGATATAACTCTTAAGATGACATCGTTTTGTTGCTGTGTACCAGCTACAAACCGTTGCTATTCGCAGAGGATGGGGACGTGTCCAACACACGAGCTATACTAGTAGGCTGAGAAAAGAGCCACATAAGGGCAAAATATGTCTAAATATATGGTCCAAGGACTTACTAAAATATTTAACAGATCTAATATTCATGTTTTCACTCTGATTTTGCTTTTAAAAATTGGATGAAACAAATGATAATGGGTCTTAACAACTCTGTACAGATATATCATTTATGGGTTCTATTATAGAATTTATGTGATATAATTTCGTTTGACCACAATATAATTTCATATTTGATTATCACATCTAAATTGCTTTGATTTAAAAATGGATTTACAATACTGTATCATTATTCTTATTAGTATATTTATTATGGAGTCAGACAAGCCAAGGATCATCAAATAAATTAGAATAATTTTTATGATGGTTAACCAAATTATATATGATATTTTTGTCGTTTCAAAAATTACACTTAATTTTTTTTATATTTGATATATATTGTAAAATTAGTGTAATTTAACAATTGAAATTACCTAATTGGCTTTACTGTTATATTAATAATAAAATTACAATTTGATGCTAGAACTTAACATTAGCTTAATTGTCTTTATTTTTTTGTTAAGAATAATATTATAGTTTTATATATAAAAAATTAATTTCATTGACAGGAAATAAATAGTATGGGGGGTTTTTGCAATATATATTGAATGTCAATGAGATAAATATAATTTTTAAAATAAGAGCGATATCAAATATAATTTAGCTAAGTTTTAAGAAAAATTAATATAATTTACTCAAGAGTTCATGAATACTTTTGATTAAAACATGTTCCTCCCTGACATTTTGTATTATATGCCATTTATTAATCATAGCAATAAATTTGTTAGATAAAATACAATTTATCTCTAGCAATTTGATTCATCTGCAATTGATTGACATTGTGGTTTGTTAAATTAACACTTAATTCGCTACCCTATACTATCTTTTCGTTAAAGGTTGGATGACTTACCTTCAATTTTTTTTAAAAAAAATTCAATTTCTTTATAAAATTCCTAATTTCTTATGCTTTGAAAACTAAAAACCTTTGGCTAATCGAAATTTCAAATTGGACACGCATAACCCAATATATTTCCCAATTTTTTTCCTTTAAACGAAATCCTTAAATTTTGCCCCTAATTCCCAATTTTCTTACACAATCTTTAATTTTTTATACAATGAAGACTGAAATATTTCCATTAGCTAATTGAAATCCCTAATTGGAATTACACGGCCCAATTTCTTTCACAATCCATCATTTTCGGTCAAATCCATTTGTGTTTATCAAATTTGGGATTTTGATTGGCAAAAGGAAAGACTTTGGCCTTCACTGCAAACAAAATTAAGGATTTTGTAGAGAATTAAGAAATTTTAGGACAAAAACAGGTCATACGCGCAATACATGCAATTTTCATCTAATTTGTTTTATGAAAAGTAGCAAATGTTAATAAAGTGAAAAATGGGATAAACCTTACGGTCTCCAAATTATAAACTTTTAAATACAAAATAGACAATTGCAGATGAGCCAAACCACAAGAATAGTATTTGTAATTGATTACATATATATATATATATATGTATGAAGCACAATGATTGAAAGTTAAAAAATAAAAAAGAAGTAAGAATAATTATCAAATTTTTGAAATCATATCCGCGTCAGTTTGAGTGAAACTAATGAACTTGCCTCATGCCTCATGTATACTTACTTGTAATATACTCAATAAGTTTTATAAAATATTATATATACAATTTAAATTATGCTCCGCTTGATTCGCTACATCACAAACGTAATTTTTTTAAAGAATTACAGCACCGTGGATGCCCTGAGACATATGAAAAAGTGAGAGTAAGAATGTAGAGTAATATAATAAACAATTTTAAAGAATTCTTATATTATATTTTATTTTTTTAAAAGTTATAAGAATTTTATGATAAAAAATATTAAAAAATTTGAACTGTATATGACATGGAGTTTGCTTTTTCTTTTCTTTAGCCATTTTCTCTATTTTTTTCTTTCTTTAAAATTTACACAATTATACATCGTAAATATTTATTATAGATAAACAAACAATAATTAATAAAAAATGACAAAAAAAGGGGTCATCTTGGAGAAATCATAACGGTTGCTATAATAATAGAATAGAAGAGAAAAGATAAAATTATCATTGAAGATTATAAGTTAAAAATATTTAAACTAAAAGATTTTAAATTTTAAAATTATTTTAAAGGACTTTAAGATAAAAAAAATTGAATTATATAAAAAAGTACAATCAAAGATACTAAATTAAAACTTTTAATTCTAGAATATTTTAAAACAATTCTAAAATTTAAAACTTTTTAATATAAATATCTATGATTTAAAACTTACAACTATAACGAATGTTAAAAAAGGAAAGAACATGCGTCTGTTTGATCAAGTATAATTTTATATATTTTACAAAAATTGGGTTATTTGTTTTCTCTGAAAAATATTAAAAAATTATTATTTTTCAATATTATTAAAATAAGGCATTTAAATTATATTTATTTATAATTATTTTATTAATATCATTTAATCTATTTTCATTACACTTTGAGTAGCAGAGTCAACGTTTGATGAGTTTAAAATTTGAAAATCAAGTTGTATGATTTTTTTTAAAATAAAATATGATTTTTCAATTTTTAAAATAATGAAAAAGAGTAAAAGGCGCTTTGGATGTATTGTATGGGACGGATAGATTTAGTACTGTGCAGCACCGTACTATGCAGTACTAATATTTTCATATTCAAAAAATTTTTTTAAAAAATCTGACCCCATGAAAAATCAACATCTGCGCGGTACGCCAACAAAAAGTGCTGCAGAGTAGAGAAACCAATGAGAGAGAGAGAGCATTAATTGTTTCAAAATTTATAAACCAACTATTTCACTGCACAAAAATTAATAAAAATAGAACATATTAAATTGTTTCCAAATTCATATATTAAAACTTGGATTTTTTAGGAATTCAAAAGAGAGGATATATCTTAATTTAACTTATTTAGATTTAATTTGAATAATATAAATTTTATGAATTTTTTTTTTATTTTTTAATATGAAATATTATTATTTTGTAGTTAACAGTGATAAAATTATCTTTATTTTATATTTTATATCTTTTAAAATAACAAAACTTTTAAAATTAAATATAAATATACAAAATCTAAACCCTCCTTTAACATGTGCGCGTCTCCCATTTGCACATCAGATTTATTCACCGTATACCAACTATTGACTGCACAAAAATGAATAAAATTATTGTTCACCTAATAACTGACAACCTCATAAATATATATATATATGTGAAACGCACGTGAAGAGTGGACCCCACATTAATAGGTCACTATTCACTGCATACAAATTAATAAAAAGAGTACACATTAATTGCCCCCAAATTTATGTACCAGTTATTAGGGGCAAAAAAGATAAAATAAAATAATTATTCATTTAACAATTGAAAAGCTTATAAAAATATATTCTTTTTGATTCAAAATATAAATCACTAAAAAAAATTTTTTTGATACAAAATATAAGTTACCTAATAATAATAATTATTTTTTTTCATAATACTCTGCATTTAATAATAACAGTTGTATTGAAAACTTTCATTCAATGATAACAGCTGTATTAGTAGTAGGAGCAAGGCTGTAAAGATATTATAATATTTAAAAATTTTAAAAATATAACTAATTTTTTTAAAAAAATATAAATCTATTAAAACTAATTTATATTTTAACTCAAAAATGTATATATATACACACACACATGAGAAACACGTGAAATATCCCATCAATTACACATCGGGATGTAATCTCTTCCATCACTCCTTTTGCCGTTAGAGATTGATTTTGAATAAACTATCACATTAAATATGTTAGGATTCTGCTGCTGCTGCCAATAATGTAAACATTGTTGACGTTCGATTGGTTCGTTCGTCATAGGTTGTAATGTAATTTTTTAAATATTTATTATATTTTTATAATTATTATTTAATAATATTTTATATTTTACTTTTAATAAATAAATTTTATTTTTTATCTTATTTATTTATTTTTATGTAATTTTTTTAACATATGTAATATTCATTCAACCAAATAAATTAATATTTAATAAGTTGAATTAGTTAAAAGAAGATATATACAAAATAAAATTAAAATGAAAAATGGTCAAGGGATACAATTGAAACTTAACGTCAAATTGTGGGACAAGACATAAAACTTAGCCTATGATTAATTTAACCTTGATTGCCTCAAATAAAAAGTACCTCTTATTCTTGAGTTTATTTTTAATATTCATGTAGCATATTGAATTTTTTTTTGTATTTATTGAATTAGTAAATTTTTAAATGTAAATATATTTATTAAAAATTTTAAAATAAATAAAATGTCCTCAAATTGAAATTCATTTATATAAAATCTGTTTATATAAAATTATCACACAAAATAAAATATTTTAAGCAATTATTAATAATATTCAAATTTTCAAAAATAATTTTTAAAATTTTTAAAACAATTTATTAGATTAATTGATGCATACACATAAACACTATAAGTTTGAGACAAAATAGGTGTCACATACAATCCAAATCCAAACATCAACCCTTAAATTACTTACAAAAATTTTTATGCTTAAACTCACGCAAGTAAATTTTGCAAATACCATAAAATCTTTCTTAATCGTAGGTATAACCACCAAAAAAAAAACTCACTTCCAAAACACTTTAAGAAAGAAAGGAGATGACTCGTATTAAATAAAATAACATCTTTTGGAATAGAAACATACCAGCATCGAGAGAATAGTGCTCAAGATAATCCCTAACAATGGAAAAAAAACTTTATATATATATATATATATATGTATATATATATTATATAACTTTATATATGTATATATATTATATAACTTTATATATGTATATATATATATATATAAATAATAAGATTTGAAAGAAATAAATAAAGCACATCCTTCTCATCCACCATGAGAATCCATCACATGAGCTATACCAGAAGACTGAGGAAAGAGCCAAGCATGAGCAAAAATATGTCAAAATATATGGTCAAAGCATTTATCAAAATATTTAACAGATCTGATATTCACATTAATATATTTATTAGTGAATCAAAGGCATCAAAACTCCTAGAATGTAATTCGGAGTTTCTTAAAAACCTTTTTGGCAATAAATATGTGTGTGTGTGTGTGTGTGGGGACACATATTTGCTATAAGTACGAGACGAGAGATGTGTTACACTCTTCAAATTTAAATATAAATCATTAAAATATTTATAAAACGAGTTACATTTAAAATTAATATTTTAAAAATTAGACTAATTATTGAATTAGGATAAACAATGATTTATAGTTCAATAACCTAATCACAATTAAATTAGGGTCAAATTATTTTTTAAAATGTATGTAAAAAATATAAATATATATAATATTTTATAGTTAAATAGATATATATATATTGTGAAATAATATTTAAAATAAATACATATATTTTAAAATATAAAAATTAGATAAAGTATTTACATATAACAACAAATATATATTATATTAATTGGATAGAGTTTAATAAATATCATAAATTTTTATTGTAAAATGTCAAAATTTTAATTTAATAAAAAAAGGACAAAACTGATTTTATACTAGTTTAGTGCTAAATTATCTGATTTTTACTATTTTTTTTTAGTTTTTGACTAATTTAATTAGTATTTTATTAACTTTGTTTGCTTAATCAACTTTTAAAATCAACCAAATTGAATTTTCCACCCAACCAGCCAGTTTAATACAATTTTCTCAATCATACCTAAACTCACTTGAGTAAATTTTACAAATATCATAAAATCTAAATACTTTACCCATTCTTAACCTTAGGTGACCAAAAGAAAATAACTTCAAGTAACCCTTAAAAAAGAAAGGAGAAAAATCGTATTAAGAGAAGAGTAAATAAAATAATAGAATAATTTTTGAAACTAAAATAACATCTTTTGAAAGAGAAGCATAATAACACTGATCAGGATAATCCCTAACAATGAGAAATTAAATAAAGCACATCTTCCCATCCATCTTCCACCACAAGAGTCTAACACAGGTCTTGATCCTCTGCAAATAGCAAAGGTACGCAACCGATACGCAGCGAAGAAATGATGTCATCTTACAAGGTTTTATCAGCCATAAAATGAAGTGATCTTGGCCACCCATTTCGTACAATCTGAATCGTAATCGAAGACCAAAAACTGTTGTCCCCAAAGCGCAAAAATGCATCTCCAAAACGCAGCCATCTTCCTCCTCCTCTGTAGCTGTTCCACGAGCGTGGGAAAGGAGAGCTTTTCTGCCAAATTTTGCCAGACCTAAGGTAAGGTATGTGTAAAGCACAAAATCAACCATTGTCCTTTCTCAATATCTCTATTGTTTGATTCCATTAGTACCTTAGTTATCTACTGTTTTCGTTGCAGCTGGTGTGCCATTCTTCTTATGTTTGAAGCTCACTACCATCATCATGAGGGAGGGATATAAAGCTTGCCATTCACCTGCTCGAGTTTGCATGCTATAGATCTTGTTGGATGTGGCATGAACAGAGCCAGAGCCAAACGTTGAAGAAGATGAGAGAATTGCTGTGATTCATGCATGAAAGGAACAACTTCAGGGGGTTTATCAGCCAAAAATAGCAAAGTCAAGCTTGATGAGGCCATGTCAACCTTCACTGAATTGTTAGTTGTAGGGATGTCATGCATCAGTGTTTATACCTAAACAAGTGTGGCGAAGGTGATTTGGGCTTTTTACAGTAATTACATAATATGCATTTAGAGACAAATTGAGGTTATATTCCATAGAAGAGGCTCACTATTTTTTTTCAGAGGATACAAACTCATGGTGAATGGCATTTTTTCTTTCCTTTTAAGGTTGATAAATCGGGATCCACTCATTTTAGAGCAAGAAAATGAGCTCTTCATTTTGGAACAATCGCAATCGTTTGGCCCATTCAACGTAGGAAATTGCATCACATCGCATCCGACCACTTGAAACGTAACATTTAACTTAATGAAACACTGTGTTTCATTCTTTTTTTTTTTTGTGTACACCAATTTCTTGAACCATCCAAGCTGTCCAACCACACAACATTTAGGATCATGCTACGCGTCCTCCTATAGCCATCCAAATGCTGTTTTGATGGCTAATATCAAAACTCCTCGCACGTCCATCTTCCTCCCATTGTTGATCTGTTCCATTTTCGTGTATAGCTAACATTGCTAACAGTGATTCAAGGGTGTCCGAAAACATGGCAGTTAGGGCTATTCGACGAACGATTCAGATCGTGCTGGATGGATGGCCAAGATCGCTTCATTTTTTGGCTGATATAACTCCCAAGACGACGTTGTTTTGTCGCTGCGTACCAGCTGCAAACCGTTGCTATTCGCAAAGGATGGGGACGTGTCCAACACACGAGCTGTGCTAGTAGACTGCATCAAAGAGCCACGTAAGGGCAAAAATATGTCTAAATATATGGTCAAAGAACTTATTAAAATATTTAATAGATCTAATATTCATGTTTTCACTCTAATTTTGCTCTTAAAAATTGAATGAAATAAATGATAATGGATCTTAACGACTATGTACAGATATATCATTTATAGGTTCTGTCATAGAATTTATGTGATATAATTTCGTTTGGCCACAATATAATTTCATATTTGATTATCACATCTAAATTGCTTTGATTTAAAAATGGATTTACAATACTGTATCATTATTCTTATTAGTATATTTATTATAGAGTCAGACAAGCCAAGGATCATCAAATAAATTAGAATAATTTTTGTGATGGTTAAGTAAATTATATATGATATTTTTGTCGTTTCAAAAATTACACTTAATTTTTTTATATTTGATATATATTGTAAAATTAGTGTAATTTAACAATTGAAATTACCTAATTGGCTTTACTGCTATATTAATAATAAAATTACCATTTGATGCCAGAACTTAACATTAGCTTAATTGTCTTTATTTTTATGTTAAGAATAATATTATAGTTTTATATATAGAAAATTAATTTCATTGACAGGAAATAAATAATATGGGGGGTTTTTGCAATATATATTAAATGTCAATGAGCCAAATATAATTTTTAAAATAAGAGAGATATCAAATATAATTTAACCAAATTTTAAGAAAAATTAATATAATTTACTCAAGAGTTCATGGATACTTTTGATTAAAACATGTTCCTCCTTGACATTTTGTATTATCACAAGCAATTTGCTTCATCTGCAATTGATTATCTTGTAGTTTAGAAGTTTAGGATTGAACACACTGTGGTTTGCTATATTAACACTTAATTCGCTTCCCTATACTATCTTTTCGTTAAAGGTTGGATGACTTACCTTCAATTTTTTTTTAAAAAAAAATCAATTTCTTTATAAAATTCCTAATTTCTTATGCGTTGAAGACTAAAAACCTTTGGCTAATCAAAATTTCAAATTGGACACGCATAACACAATATATTTCCTAATTGTTTTCCTTTAAACGAAATCCTTAAATTTTGCCCTTAATTCCCAATTTTCTTACACAATCTTTAATTTTTTATACAATGAAGACTGAAATACTTCCATTAGCTAATTGAAATCCCTAATTGGAATTACACAGCCCATTTTCTTTCACAATCCATCATTTTCGGTCAAATCCATTTGTGTTTATCAAATTTGGGATTTTGATTGACAAAAGGAAAGACTTTGGCCTTCACTGCAAACAAAATTAAGGATTTTGTAGAGAATTAAGAAATTTTAGGACAAAAACAGGTCATACGTGCAATACATGCAATTTTCATCTAATTTGTTTTATGAAAAGTAGCAAATGTTAATAAAGTGAAAAATGGGATAAACCTTACGGTCTCCAAATTATAAACTTTTAAATACAAAATAGACAATTGCAGATGAGCCAAACCACAAGAATAGTATTTGTAATTGATTACATATATATATATATATATATATGTATGAAGCACAATGATTGAAAGTTAAAAAATAAAAAAGAAGTAAGAATAATGATCAAATTTTTGAAATCATATCCGCGTCAGTTTGAGTGAAACTAATGAACTTGACTCATGCCTCATATATACTTACTTGTAATATACTCAATAAGTGTTATAAAATACTATATATACAATTTAAATTATGCTCCGTTTGATTCACTGCATCACAAACGTAATTTCTTTACATTGAATAATATCTATTATATTTTTATACTTATTATTATATTTATTAAATTACATTTTTTAATGTAAAAATAAAATAATCATTTTTTATTTTACCTACTCATATTTTACATTCCTTTCACTATTACATCTTCCAACCAAATATATCTTTAAATATAAAATTATAAGAATTGCATATACATGATAAGATTATTTACATTATTCTATATGCTATTAAGTCATGCATATTGTCAAATATGAAATAGACTTACTATTTGGTTTGTAAGTTTAATAATTTTGTTATGTAGGATAATCCCAAAAAATGAAAAAAGAAGAGTGAGGGTTGAGGTGAAGAGAATGAAATATTAATATTATGCTTTATTCAAAGAAATAGCAATAAAATAAAATAATAAAAAGATACTCGATGAATCAAAGAATTCAAAAGATTTGAATATTTAAAAGCTAAGTTAGGTCAAGATAGCCAATGGTTTCAAATAAGTATATTTATTATAAGTTAAGAATTTTTATATGAAATTTAATGATTTAGATTTACATTTTTTGTTGACTCAACATTTTAGTTATGCAAATATGTTTAGATCTAAAAATTAATGAGATATAGATTTTACTTTAAACTTTGTTTTGACTTTTCATCACTATTTTGGTTATAGTTCACAAACCATATAAAAATTTTATATAAAACTTATTTTATTTGAAAACAGACTCAAAGAACTTTTTAATAACAAGCCATTCACTTAAAATAAAGTTTAAATAAAAAAATTATAATTATTTAAAATTGAGTTTATATAAAGGTTAACTGACTAATTTTAAAAGTTTATTAGTAAGCCTTTAAAAGTTTCAGAACGTCAACCCAAGAGCAACCAATCAAATACTAGTTATGACCAATTAATTGATAGACTAGAAATAAAAAAAATTTACTTTAGTGACTAGTCGACTGATAGTATTAGAAAACTTTTTTTTAAAGAGTATAATATCTTTTTTTACATATCTAATGACTATTTTTTTATAAAGGCTTATACATATATATATATATGTATGTATGACATTCTGAACACGTTTTTTAAGTAAAATTAAGTGTTATAATGTGGTTTTCAACTTGCTCTTGAACTTTAGAAAAAGAAATCATTATTTTTTATCCTAGACTTACATGTCTCTATCGTTTGAGTTATTAAATCTTCACTGCAGAAGTTAATTTTGGTGATCATATTTCTAGAGTGTGAATTCTTAGCTTTTTGCACTAATATTGCAACAAAAAAGAAAAGAAAAGAAAGAGATCAGTGCCATAAAAACAAGTTCTCCTCTTATGTCATATATAACATCCATGATTAATAATTAAATTGAAATATAACTAATTATAATATAACTTATTAGGATTTGTTTAAGTGATGTTTAGTATTTATTTATCGTTGGGAATTATTACTTGAAGGTTATATTATTAAGTGTGAATTCTTGGATGTAATAGTAAGAGATTGGGAATTTATTTTATTAGTGCATATTTAAGAATTTAGTAAATAATTAATATTTGTTTAATTAGAAAATATTTAAGAAATTATATTATTTAGTAAAATATTAGACTTTAAGTTAGTGGACTTTAACTAGTCTTATCTCTAATAAAATAAATAAAAATAAAAAAGCCCATTATTTAAATCAGAATTTTTATTTATTAAATAGTTAAAGGTATCTTTTTTAATGATTATTATTACCTTAGGTGAATTTTAATGGATATTAACTCAATACCCATACCCATGATCCTAACCCACATCTATCCCACTTAATTGAACCTAGCCTTGATTTTAGAAAATCAATCCCCCATTTTCAGAAAAGAGGCCCACGCCACTTTGGGAGAGGGGGAGAGTGCTCTTTATCTTCTTCACTTGAAGGCTTCATTTGAGACTCTAGTAAGAATATTTAGTTAAGGTACATGAAGAGAAAATTATTCTATTCTTCTCTATCTTTCTTTTTTAACCGATTGAAATTTTAATTAGATAATTTCAAATTCTAGAGTTGGTAATTTAGGAATTTTGAGAAATTAAATTGAGGTTGAAATTGATTAATTAAAAGTGTAATTACATTTATAGTAATGCAATTGGGTTGATTAGAATAATGATTAGACATTAATTTGATGGTAATCATTATGGTTGCATACTAAGTGTTTGATGGAATGCTTAGGTAAAATTTTAACTTTTTCTAAGAGCAGAATTTGGATAAATTTACTGTTATAGAATTATTTATATTTATATTTCATGCTACTGAATTAATTTGGAGGCTTAATTCATTGTTTTGGTATAAAATGTAGAAGACAAAGTGTTAAATCAAGTACATATGTGAAATGTTGAAATTGTTGAGTGCTTGTGGAGTGTTAACCATTATGATAAGTGGATAAAATAAAGTAAATTTAATTAATTAGAATATAATATATTGTGAATATATAGTGTTAAATATATTTTATTTATATATTGCAGATTTCTAGCTTAGTTATTGGAGGCTTTGCTTGGAAGTGATACTTTTGAAGTCCTTTGAAATAGTTAGTGTCTATAAATATAATTCTAATACTTTCTCATATTTTATTGATATAAGTTTTTATGGAACATGTTTTATATTTCAAGAATTGTTTGGGAATTATTTATGGAAATTATTGTTGGAACTTGTTAGAAATTTATTTGAAGAAAATGAGATTGCTATTGATGAAATGATGTTGATTGAAATGTATGGAAATGATTAATGTTGTGCTTGACTCTTCAAATGAATTGCTTCTAGAATTGCTATATGACGTTTTAAAATATATGCTAAAAGAATGTTATAATTTGATGGATTTTGTGGTTTCCCTTAAATGATTGATTCCCAAAAATGATATTAGATACTCATGTAAAGCCAAGATTGCTAAATGAAATGGTGCATACTTACGTCTCAACGAGTTACAATGTGCAAGATACTATTCATTCTGGTGTGAGAAAGATGGGTGAAAGATACTATAACTCATATTGCAATATCATGTTGTGAGATACCAATCATTCTGGTATGAGATGGATTGAGTGATGGATACTATAGCTCATGCTGTAGTATTATGTTTGATTAAGCAGATGGTTTTTTTAAATATATATTATTGTTCAAAATGAATTAATAAGGATAAAATAACTTGTTTTTCCTAAACTGGATTTATAAAAATGCTTGTGAAAGTTTGTTGGTTCACATAGCAAAACTAATAAAAAAATGCATGTGTTTAATTGGAACTAAATCGTTTACAAAAAATTTTATATTTATGATTAGGAGTGCATGTTTTAGAATTTTATTAGTTATTGAGATTTTTATTTCATTTACACTTTTTTGAATAGGTATTTTCAGAAAAGTGTTTGGATGTAGGAAAGGAAAATTTTTCCAATAAGTGTTTGAGTTGACCTTTATGATAAAAATTTTATAGTAGAGTCATGTTTTTTATTATGATGTAATAAAAATTGGTACACTATTTTTTAGTTACTCAAAGTTACTATGATATTTAGTTAATATTTATGTTAGCAATGTTGTTATTTGACATCGGTAGAAATTGTAAGAAATGTTATTAGATATGGTTTATATAATCATGTTCATATTATTCAGTATATTGGATTTGAATTATTGTTTAGTTTATAACTTCCAGCATTAAACATTAATTAATATTATTTTTTATTTGTATTAGTTTAATAGTGTTTAATCTAGCTATTATACTATACCAAGTTTTTCTTTTTTAAAATAGCTTGAGACTGGCTTGACTTTAACAAGTTGGTGTGCATGCTAGCATGTTAGCATGACATGCTAGTTTTGGATGATTTTAGGCAATAGTTTAGACAAATCAAGTTATTTGAATTGGACTACAAAAACAAATATGCAAGGCACAACCATCATGCAAATGGATTGAATTCAGGCTCTGAGACCAATTTGATGCAAGATGGGAAAGGACCCAAAAGGAAATAAAGGAAAAAGGAACAGAATTCTGAAGGGTTAAATGTTAATTCAATATTCAATAATCAAGGGGTAATAATCCTAATTCATTGAATGCATATTAAAAGACACAAGCTAATCTAACTCTAAGTTCAACTACAAACATAAATCCTAGCCTAAAAGGCTTCATTTAAATCCCTAATTAAATGCTAAATTACCCCTAATTACCCTAAATTACAAATCCTAATTCTCAAATAATAATTTCATTGTTACATATTAGATAAAACTAAATAATGAACATCTCTTCTCATACTACATTACAACCTTCATGCTATGAAGCACCAATACTTGAGAAAAAAAATTGTATTGTGTTTGATATAACTTCATCCTTATTAGAAGGATCCAAATGTAGACTTCTCAATACTCATCTTAGGAAGAAGTAGGGTAACACTTGAGCTTTCTGAGTCAAACCATCCAAGCTTTTCCAAAAGTTTCCTAATTAGTGCACCAGCTAAGTAAGAAACAATTGAGGCCATAGCCCCTGTGGTAACATAGTAAAGCACTATTTTGAAATATGTCAGATACTTATTTGGTCTCTCGACGTATGTTTTTGCAATGGCAAGAAGAGTGATGCATAATAGAGAAGCTCCTGCAACTGCTGCAAGCTTCAAATCCTTGTTGTTGCTCTCATAAAATGTGAAGCCATATACTAGTGGTGGCACTAACCCAAAAATGAGAAATGATAAGATGGCCATGGAGACATGAAGAAAGAAATTCTCCCTCTGCCCTAGGACCTGATAATACCGATCCACAAGTGCATTTGTTTGAGTGTCGACTCTTGGTTGCTCAGATTTAAGGTCCCAGATCTGTAAGTGTAAGTTTCAAATACAATAAATATATATTAGAATAAATTACCTTAACTTCCCTTGAGATTTGGTTAAATTATATTTGATATTTCTTTTATTTCAAAAATTGAATCAAATTTTCTTGACAATTTCATGTATATTGCAGAAATTTCCATTCTAATTTATTTTCTTTAAAGAATTTAATTTTTTGCACAATATGAAATTGCAATTTTATTCCTAATGTGATTGTAAATATAACTAAGTTGATATTAAGTTTTAACATAAATCTATAATTTTATTCTACTATGACAATAAAAACAATTAAGTAATTATATTTTTGAAAGAAATGTATATGTATATTATATAAAAAAAGTTAACTTCACTAATAGAAAATAAATTAGAAAAGAATCAAGTGTAATTTTTTCAAATAAAAAATATCAAATATAATTTAATTAAATTTCAAAAAAGATTAGTGTAATTTAGTTAGCATATTTTGTGAACAGAAGAGTTCTTATACAGTGGCAGCAAACTTCTGAACCTAATAGGTGGTTCTGAATATTTCATGTACAAAATTAGCCCAAGTCTTGAAGAATTTAGACGAATTATTCATTATTCCTTGCATGTACGGAGTAGCATCAGGATCTCTACCACAACAACTATGTTAAGAAAATGGAGAAGTCTTAGGAAATTACTGTTCATTCAAATACATTTAAGTGTTAAGGAAAAACCATAAGGTTGTGTTTAGATCATGAATTTTAAAAATCCACAGAATATCAAAGTGCAAGGGAATTAAATGGTTGTAATAAATTTCATTCACTTGGAAATTTTTTTGGCATATATCTCTACAACATGTAGTATGGGTGTTCAAGCCCCAATCCAACTTTGCCACATCGGGGCCAAGCCAAAAAAATTATAAAACCTAATCGTGTGGCTTAACCATGTTGGCTAGCGTAACTTGACACTCTCAATTAAAAAAAATTATTTAATAAGGACTTCTATAAAAATTTTATTTTCTTAAGGGACAAAATATAATTTTACAGAAGTTATATAAAAATATTATTTTGTTAGAGATTATTTTATAATTTTTACTCAAAAAAACTAGCTAACCCGATGCAAAACTAAATCAAGCACTAAATTAGGTTAATGCGTGGCCAGACTTAGGATTTGTTCAGTCCTAACATATAATGTTAAGAAGAATATCAGAAGGTTTGGAAGTAGATTGAATGAATCCGAATCCTAGAAGAGGCAATGTCATTTTTCGGCTTCATTAACGCAGCTTTTAAGCTCAATTTGAATTTGAAACTACTCCTAAATTTAATGCGTGATGAACTAAAATCTAATATGATTTTACTTGCAATAACATAAATATCAAAATGATGAACAGAAATAGGCATCTAAAATGATCTAAATAAACAGCGATCTAGCTCCGAAATAAATGTAAATTGAAAGAAACTCACATGATGAACAAGGATGAAAAGTCCACCAATCAGGTTTGCCAGAGACAGTGCTAGAATGCTCACTGCAAATCCAAATTGGTGAATAGAAGATCATGATTAGGTCAATCAATTAGCTAGCACCAAATCTTAAAGTCATAGGTAAATAATGCAACTCTAATACCTGCCGCTTTGTTATATGTAAATGAAAATCTCTTAAAAATTATTAATTATGCCATCTGAGTGGTGAATGGTCATGAAAAATTGTAGGTTAGATCGGTATTTTAATCCCTTAAATTTATTCATTGTTTCAATTTGGTGATTTGAGTCTGCTTTGTGTTAAGCTGATATTTTAACTTCTAATTATTGTATGTATCTACATCCTCATCTCCAACTAAACAACACTGATTTGATATCCTACATATATATTAACCTAGTGGACAAAAACGACCGTTCAAGATACAAATGATACAAATTAAAAGCTAAAGGACCAATTTGGTAGGAAGCAAATTTAAGGGATCAAATAGAAATAATACATAAAATTATGGGACCAAAATACTAACTTGGTCCCAACAACAAGACAGGGTAGGAGTCGAAGTGAAGACCCTTTGATTGATGGAGCTCAATTCTACCAATTGAGCCAACCTTAACCCTTCTTGGGATATTGAATCATTCTAAACAGAACTCTAATCCAATATTCTTGTTGAATAATGATTTCAGAAGCAGAAGAAAGGAAGAACAAAGAAATGAAATTTGAGGTAAGGTTAGGTCTTACATGTGGTAGCATCTGCGCTTGCTGCAGATGTCACAGTGCTAAGGCTTGCTATAGATTCAATCAGACCACCATACACAATGCTTTTCAGAATTTCCCATGTCTTAGTACTTCCTGCACGTTCCTGAACTGCACCTGCTTCTGCTTGTGTTGTAGCAGCCAATGTTGTGCTTGTTGGAAGTTCTGTTTAACGAATACACCACATCATTTTATTGCAATATATTATACTGCATAATTTCTAAAAATAATGAACATAAGACATGATTGCAGGAGTGAATTGTGAAAAAGGTCAAAACTACGGAGTACTGATAGATGGCTAACAGAAGCATCCGCTACTAACGAGAATAAATCTTTTCCAGCGCTTTAAGCAACTAATATAAGCCTTTGTTATTTCTCCTTCCGCAATGGACAACAAGCATCCACTCTTATTCTTTTTGGACTATAGTTAACATGGTGGATTCTACGTTACAAATTTCTGTTCTATGTGCACCAATGTACAAGAAAGACGTTATTGGCAAATCAAAAAAATATTAGCAGCACGCTTTGAAGACATTACAGCGTATTTTAATTATAATCAACTCTTGAGAAACTTGTAGCTTCCTCTTAAAGTGCTGGTAACGAGGGGGAGGATTAACAACACTTACTTCTTGAGCTAGTTGCTAACATATTTGAAATATGTTACCAACACATTAAGATCACATTACCAGCACAACCAACACAGACTTTTTAATAGAGTTCTTGGGTGCTTTAAAAGTCAGAAGCTGGTTACTAACACATTGAGAAAATGTTACTAACACATCAGGAAAACGTTACCAGCACCTGTCTTGTGCACCAATGCTCGTATATAAAACATAAATTTGCACCGTAGAATCCACCAAATTAACATAGATCATATGTAATATGCTTTAACACCATTTTAACTAGCTTGAGGTACTAAGTTCCCAGTGATATAATGAAGGAGATAAAATTGTATCATAAGGATCACTTTTCATGTGTTGGGCAATGTACGACAAGATGACAAAATGGTTTTTTGATGTCCTCATAATATGACACTTCATTGTTCCAAGTAAAATGCGCTTAAAATATGTTCAGCTTATCTTTTATTACATTCATTTACCCTTGTTTTCTTATTTATAGATCTCTGATATCTCATTTAACCTTATCATAATCCATGCTCTAGGCTTTAGGGCCGTTTTGGATCGCTTTCATTTTTTATCTTCAATATTATCTGTTAAATGAAGCACTATTATCATGAACATGGAGAAAGTATTTGAATATATCATAATATCAACCCATAAGTTAGATCCACCAATTGCTGGTTTCTTGCGAAACTATAATGCCAAATGATTTATTCATTTTTCACATGAAAAAAATGTAATCTTATTCCGCATACCTGTGCTTCCACTGTCAACTATAACCTCTTCAAGCTGTGGCTGTTGCTCTGGAATTTCTGAAATATCAACTTTAGGTTTTTTGAGTATAGCAATGGCTGAAGCAGCAGCCATAACTCTCCATTGTGAAGGTTTGGTTCTTGATCCATCTTGGCCCAGTTCATCTCGTGGGATTTCAATAGACTGATTTAATGAATCTGGCAATTTGATGTTATTTGGGAGATTACTTCCCAGATATGCAGATCATGTGAAAAATAGTCTATGATTGCTTAAAGATTTGTGATTATATTGTATGTAATTTGGGAGTCAAGAAAGTAAAAGTCAGTGACTGGAAAAGACAAGTGTGTTGTAGAAAACAAGAAAAGCTTTAGTAGTTCCCTATGAACAGAAAATGCTTGCCTAGGCTATAATTATTCCTACATATCATGTTGAACGAAAAATTCTAAGGTAACATATAACGCAATTACATATAATGGCCATAATTTAGTCTTCACAATCTGACATGTGAATCTCACATGTACAGATTGAATTCTAGTCATCGCATGTACATGCACTATATAGCACTTAATAATGTCTTCTTGTTAAACGTGGCTAACTGTCTTAGATTTAACCAAAAACAATTTAATAAAAAAAGGACTGCCCTAACCTCTAGTTTTACGATCTTCTTCATTGGATGCCTTATCTGCTCCATCATTGATCACTTGTTCAGGCTGCAAGATTTGATTTCCTAAATCAGCTGCAGTGTCAACTTGATCAGGGGCTCGAATCTTGATTTCTGGTGCAGCTTTAGCTCTTTCACCATTTAGTCGTTCTGTAGACTGATCTAGTGAATGTTGCACTTCTGCATTGATTTCATTGGCAAAAGTAGACAATAATATCTCAATTTAGCATCAAGGAGATGTATTAAACAGTACATACTGTTACAAAATCATCATACAGGAAGGAAACCATCCTTTAGCCCAGAAATAACAAGTTTTGCTCAAACTATGATCACTGATCGCTTTCTCCATTATATTCTCAAATGGCCAATATATATATATATATATATATTTATATATATTTTAACACTTAAATGTGTCCACAACTAGAGAGTCAACCTTATTCTACAATCAAATGATGGATAACAAAGCTCATGCCATGAATCATGCTGATTTATTTTTAAAAATTTTTGGAGTTAAATGATGGTAATTATCTTCTAAGGACTAAATTGATAGAACATATGTCCTTCTGGACCCAAATGGCAATTTACTCTACATTCTTTGATGAAGTTAACATTGGTGGAAATTGGAAAAAACAACTTGTTATCAGTTATTATACTTCAGTTAAGCTGATAAGGTTATGTTTCACGTTTGTAATTATATTTCATATAACTGGTTAATTTGCTTAATGCTAACATTCCAAAATCCATGAGTACCCCACAGGCCCAAATCCCCTGCAATAATTGTGGCGACATTTAGGAGAGAGATAGAGAGGAGAGGTAGGTCCCACACAGGTGGGTCTCATTGGGCTCTACCTCCCCTTGTCTTTCTCACTCTTACTGAATCTCGGGGATCTGTGTCTGCACCCCATCAACACTGTTCAGATGGTAAGCTCATTCAAGAAGTCAAATAAGCGTGTGTGTGGGTAAATTGCCCAATGAGTTAAATAGATTCAGGAAATACTTCACCTTCAACAGTTGATACTTCTTTCTCATGTACCAACCCAGGGAATAGCCAACTACCTGTTGAAAAACATGGGAACAATTTTAACTCCAGGACATATTGAATATCATAGATTGATCAACTAAGAACTGAAAACTACTAAATGTCAGCACGTTATGTCTTCAATCTATTAGCAAATAAAGAGTTCGTTAACAACCTAAAGGTTCGATGAGTGTCTCTCCTTACCAACCTGGGTTTTACTTCCTTGGGAGCACGATTAGAGAGTGCACCTTTAATATCATCGAGAGAAGGGATTTAAACTCGGATTTTTACAAACAAAACACAGGAACACCCTTGACCGTACTATCAGAAAATGACATTTGAAATATATTTGGTTATCATCAGATGACGTGGTTGATTCAGATCATCAAGATGAACATTTGGAGAAAAAATCACTCAAGGAGACTGAGTGCATGTAGAAGATAGAAAGTGGTTAGAGGTTAGAAGCATAGAGAGTAAACATAATGCAAATGGAGATTGAAAGATTTTGAAAAGCACAGTCTGGGAGACTCTAGTTATCCCTTCTTTCAAATATTAACAGCTATTTGTGTTAGTGCTTGTGTGAATATGACCAGAAACCTTTAGCATCATGCTTTAAACTAAATATTGACTATAAAAATATATCATCATGTTATATATGCCACATGTAAATCCTGTAAAGAAAGCTGATTTTAGTAATGGAATAATTTTTAAATTAACAACAATAATTATCATCTCCACCATCATGAACAGGTGTTATATGCAATCATCTGAATTTTGTAAAGTCAAAAAGAAGATTTTACCTATTGGGATGAGAAAACTGAAGCATGACGCGCATCTGAATGTATCAAATGGTGAAGAAGGTTGTGCAGGAACACTACTTCCTTCCCTCACTGTATCCAAAATCAAAACCTTCTGGATACAAGCCTTACAATTGGGACAATAGAAACCCTGTGTGGGTGGCTTTTGATATAGACTTTCCAAATATAGTTCTCGCACTAGCTGCACATTCTCTGTTATTACGCCTACTCTCTCACTTTCAATTATCACATTATTAAGAGAAGTTGACTCCACAGAAATAACAGGATCAGAGGAAGCTGAAGTTATGTTCTTCTCAATATCACTGGAATCCACCTTTGTTTGAGAGGACTCTAGCCCTGCATTGTTCAGTCCAGAAAACACACTTGTGTGTTCAGTAGCTGAAAATATGCATTAGATGAACATTCTTAACAATTAGAAAATAAGCTAAATTGCACCTACCCTTCTTAAACTTTGACTCATGTATAGATAATCTTTAACTTTCAAAATTTGATCATGAATCCCTTTAACTTTCAAATCTGTATAGATATCCTCTTCTTATCAATTAGTCTGTTATTTCACTGACAAAGTATAACATATTTGGAGGGTTATCTACACATAATCTAGAATTTAAAATAGTTATATATACATAACCTAAAGTTTAAAGAGTTATTTAAACCAAAAAAAGATAATAAAGTTTAGGGGTTCATTATCATTATCGTGTTATCTTTCATTAGTGAAATATTAGCAAAAGAGTTATTTGTACAAATTTAAAAATTAAAGCATTGATTGTTAAGTTTTAAAAATTAATAAATTATTTGAACATGACTCAAAATTTAAGAATTATATGCAATTTAGCCAAGAAGATAAGGAAATATAGATTTTGGTAATGAAAATGTAAATTTCAACTATTTGGTTCTTGAGAAATATATGATTTCATCCTTGAAAGACACATGTTATAATTAGTTTTGGATAATGATTTTTAAATTTAGTTATTGAACCACAATGTTCTTCGTCTGTATGCTTTTTTTTTGGGTCTTTTAGTATTTCAAAAAAAGAAAAAAGGAAAACTAATATTAATAGCGATATTTGAAAAAAAAAATGAAGAAAGAAAGAAAAAAGAATGTTGCGTAAAGAAACCAAGCAAGAGGGATAATGGTGCGGATAAGAAATCCGTGACTGAGAAATGAAGCTGTTTTGCTGAATTTCGGAGTGACCCCACATTGTCTTTTTACCACTCGATAGTGACGAAGCTCGGACCACATGCACGCATATGCCGTTAGCTAATAAAACAACGATGGAAGAACATGACAACAAACATGTTATAAATCTGGGTAAATTTTTTATTTTAAATGTTTAAATTATATAATTATTTTTTATTATAAAAAAAAAACATAAATTTCTATTCAAACTAAAAAATAATTAAAATATCCATAAAAATGATATTGATTTTAAAAATATAACTTATTACAAAATGTATGTTAAGAAACAGAGTCTGCAAGTGGGAAAAGTTGTTCATAATCACAGCCATGAAATATTGGAGATGAAGAGGTTGAATTTTTGCTTGTGTGAAAGGAACTACTAAATATGTTGATTGTTACGCACCTTCTATATCTATATTTTCAGTAGTAGTGATGGTGCTGCTACGCAAGGGAGCTTGGCGTCTAACTAAACCCTCTTCTTCAACCTCGGCCTCTGCCTCTGATTCCTCCCATTGCTTCATTACGCCTTCCATTCTTCACAGTTCACAGAGCAAGGCAAAAGAAAACCCTAGCATTTATATATAGGACTAAAAGTCAACTTGTAAAAGGATATACAATATAATATATATATATATATATATACATAGTACATCTTAGTCAGTCAGAGGAATCTTTTTAAAATCTTGTTTGCTATTGTGTGAAGGGGAAGCTAGAAAGAAAAAATGTGAAGTGTGTGAAATTCGCAGCGAATATATGTTGAAAGGTTGGTGGTGATGGGATGGGGATAGCATTGTCAATGTCATGGCCTTGTGTATCAAGGGATGAGGATCTCTGACGTAAAAATATTTTAAAAATACTTTTAAAGTATTTTACATGTGTTTTTTTTAATATATATTTTTTATTTTTATTTATAAAAGTATACCTTTTATCTCTTACTTCATTTACTTCAAAAAATTCCCTATCCAGGTACCAAGAGCATCAGGAAACTGAATAGTACATTACTCTGTCATGGCGCCAAGGTTCATTAAAGTTATTTTTGGACTCTCGTGACCAGATTGAATCTCCTCTCTCTGACTGAGAAATAAAGAAAAGAGGTGGGCCTCATAAAAAAAGCTGACTTGAATAAATCTCATCTCTCTGGAGCCGCTAAAATAGGTAAAATTTGTGATGCTTGCGGGGGGTGTTCATAGGTTCAGTTTAGTTCGATTTTAAACTAAAATCAAATCGAACCAACTTTGTTGGTTCAACAATTTTTTGGACTTTTTCGGTTTTGAATTCTAATCAGTTTGGTTCTATTTTTGTTCGGTTTGGTTCGATTTGGTCCGATTTGGTTCATGTTTTTTTGGCCAAAAATATTTTTTTAGGATTTTATTCTTTGCAATATATAGAATTTAATTTCTAATATTATGCATCTTATTAAATTTCAACCAATAATAATGTATTTATAATTTATTATTTTTATTTTTATTTTTAGTCTAGAAAACACCCATAAATTGACAAAAAGTTTTGAAAAATAAAATAAAATAAAATAAAATAAGAGTAATATTTTATAATAAAATAGTATAGGCAACTTGTGGGTTTGGTTCTGTTTAACCAAATCAAACATGCCATGAACCGACAGTCGAACCAAATTAATCGGTTTTAGATTTAAAAAAACCAAACCAAACCATTTGTTAATCGATTTTTATTGGTTTGGTTCGGTTTGGTTCGATTTGAATGGTTTGGTTCGGTTTTGTTCACCCTTAATACTTGCCCATTTAATTCATCATTTTAATAGGTTGGGTTAAAGTTTTAGCAATCCATATAATATTATAATTAAATTGGTTTGGCCTACTCAATAATGGGTCAATTTACCTAATTCATAAGTTGACCCGTTTAATTATTTTTATTTTTATTTTCTAATCTTCCATTTCTAACAATTAAGTTTCATTTGGTATAAAGGATTAGTTTTTGATAGAATAAGAACTAAAAAAAGAATAAGAATAGAAAAAAATATTGCACCCAATAGTATAATATAAAAAGAAATATGAATACTTTTACTTTTTTATACTTGATTGGATAAAAATAACATAAAAATAGAATGAAAATATGATTAAAATATCAAAATAACCCTAATTATTTTTTAATTATTAAAAATTATAAAATGTAATGAAATATTTATTTTTAATTAATAATAAATAATAAAATAATTATTTTTAATTACCAATAACAATAACAATAATAAAATAATATTTTAATTTAAAAATTAATTTTTGATTACCTTTAATAAAAAAATTATTTGAGAAAAGACAAAATGATCTCAATTTTTATTCTCTCACTTGATAAAGTTCTCTTCTACCACAAAATAATGGATTGGAGTCTTCAGAGACATCTCATTCAAGGAAAGAGTTTTCCCACCTACCAAACATGATTTTATCTCAATCTCACTTCCTTTCCTTTTTTAAGATTTAACTCTCCCATCTACCAAACATGCCCTATAGAAATATGGAAGGGTAGTTAAGTTAGGTCAAAGGATTATCTCATATCTCAATTAGCCATATTCACCCAAAAAAAAAAAAAGAAAAAGGAACGCCTGTACCAACAGACTAACAAGATATGTGATTTTATAAAAAGTGGAACTTTACTTTCTTTCTTTTTTATTTGGTTCCCAACGTCTCTTTTCCAACATAAAGTATGAATTTAATTATCTATTATTTTGAATTTTTTTTAAGGTTCTAAACCTTAGTCTACCCTGTTAGTTTGAATGATATCCTTGTTTACAAAGAAGAAAAAGAACACAACTAACATATGGGTGGGTATTTAAAAGAACATAGTTAATATGCATACACAAGTTGCCAAATTTCTTAGCTAAATGAAGGATTGTTCCAAGTTTAAAATTTAAATTTGGTCGTTTGACATAGTTATTTAATTTTTAAAAAATATTTATTATTGCAATGTAAATGCATGCTATTTATTTGTTTTTTTAATTTTTCTTTTGAGTTAACCCATCGGGTGGGTTCAAAGTTTTAGCATATTTAACATAAATAGGTTAAATAAATTAACCTATTTAACCCAGAATCCCTAATAGGCCACCCATGTGGATTTAGCTAAATTAGTATACTTTGACAATTCTATACCATTTCCTTTCTATTTTGGTTTAAAAGAGAAATTCTTGTAAGTTTTGGGTCCACATGCATCCAACACTCAAATTTTATTTTATACAATAGACCCCACAGTTTGTTGAGTATACATGTATCGGGTGCATCTTAGATTTTTTTTTTTTTTTTGGCCTATAGAATCCAGTGCAATATTACACAGGATCACTGGTATAAATTATAAATATTTATTATAGATGAACAAACAATAATTAATTAAAAATGACAAAAAGATGGGGTCATCTCGGAGAAATTGGGTGGAGGGGAGAATGTTACAAAAGAAAGAATGTACGTCTCTTTGATAAAAAATTTGTTCAGTATTATTTCACAATTTTAGAAGAAAAGTTGTTTTTTTTTTCTCTCCAAAATGTAGAGAAAATCATTTTTCAATATTTTTAAAATAAGTTTACAAATCAACTTAATTAACCATTTAATCGTACTTATCTGTAATTATTTTATTTACATATTTTTAATATATTTTACATTATAATTTGAGTAGTAGAGTCAACATTTGATGAGTTAAGAATTTTTAAATCAAGTTATAAGGATTTTTCTAAAAAATTTTAAAACTTGATTTTTCAAAGGAAGTTATTATATTTTTAATTTTCAAAAACAATTTTTAAAATATGAGTTAAAAATTAGTATAAAAATAAAAACAAGAAAGAAAATCAAACAAACCTTATTTCCGTTTTCATTGTAAATTTAATATCTCATGAGGAATTGGTCCCCCCCCCCCAACAAAAAAAAAAAGCTCATGAGGAAGATTTCTTATGATTTAGGTTAAGGTCCACTTTTTATTTTTTATTTTTTTGAATTTCCAATCATATGCATTATTTTCCCATTTCATTTAGGAAGATAGGGAAGATCTATTAGCACATACACTTCTTTTCTTTTCTTTTTTCAATAACAAGTAAAACTAGTTACAAACATGCATTGTAACATTAGCAACAGGAGTAAAAAAAAAAGAAAATGAAGGGTCCAATGGGAGAAAAAAGAAAATGCGACTCTCAAATAAATAGTATATAAATAATAAATAAATAAAATATAAATAATGCAATATTGATGTGACATTATAAACAACATGAATAAACAGTGACAATGCACGACTTTCTTATATATAAAATGATTGTTCCTTAGGAAAAGGCTGCTCCACCTGATTTATTTCCAGAATTTGAAAGGATGTAAACTATGAAAGCAAAAGCAGAATATTTGTCCTAAGGACCTATAAAGAGGTTGTTGATATTTGAACATGGGAAAGCAGAAAACCAAAAAAAAAACACACACACATTGGGTTGGCTTGAGAATTAATAATCAATTCCTATAGTCCAATAAAAACCAGGGCATGTTGAACCATATAAAAAAAATTGATTATATTGCTAAATGATTAATCATTTGTAGCACAAAATGTGGTCCACAATGAAGATCTTAAAAAATTTTTTAGACAAAACAAGATTACATAAAGGACAAGAATGAATATCATAGTATAGTCATTCACGTGGCCCTTGATTGAACTCTTTCGCTCAAATCATTGTCGAAGCCAAATAAAAATATCTGCTAGGCGTAACATATCAACACGCGAAGTCAAACCAAATCGCACTTACAAGCATAGTAAAAACATGATTGATAGTTTTCTTAGCGTTTTTCCACGGATAGACAATAATTGACCAAAAAAAAAATGACTGAAAAAAAATATCCCTTAAAGTATTTACTCAAAAAACAATATCTATTGAAAATTCAGAGTCTATCGTACTAAGTTAAAAACGGGAGTCCACTGTATGTGTGACACGTGGCGAAACCATATGAATTTGGCGTCATTAGTGTCGAATTCAATGGCGAATGTCACATGTCGACGCCCCCCTATATTTTATGTAATTTTTTTATTACAATTATTTAATTTTATTAAATTTTATAAATGTTTTAAAAAAATTTACATTAAACTCGGAGTGTCTCAATCTGAGTTCAAAACAATTCCTAACAAAAAAGAACTTAACTTCATTCTCTCCAAATTTCAACTTTTATTGCTTTTGTGTCAATTATTTTTCATACCATTGCCTTTTTTAAGTTTTTCTAAATGTTGCTTTTAAATGCTGAATGAAAATAATTTTTTGTACTTTTTTTGTACTATATGAAACTTTTTTATACAGGTATATATATACTATTTGAACTACACACAAAAGAAATTTTAATTTATTTTCATAATTCATGTATAAAATTAGGGAGAATTATTTTTCTAAAAAACAAAACCAAATTTCAAATCAAAACACTAATTAGTTTTATTATTGAATATTTTTTCTTATTCTGTCAATTTTTTTCTTTTTAAATTTTTGGGCATTTAGGAAAAAAATAAATTTTAAATTATTGATATACAAAATCTTGCGTTAATAATAAATAATTATCTATAAATAAGTTAGTGAAGGTATTAATGGTATAAAAAATTTTGCATAAATGATATATACTTTTATACACAAAATCTCAAATTCCTATATTAAGATAACTCTAATAATTAAAATTCACAAAATTGCCATAACCATTGACTCTAACGTAAAAAAAAAAATTTATTAATTTTACATTTCATTACTTTTTTTTAGATTATTTATCAAAAATATAATTATTTAATCTACATTTCTTTAATTATAAAATCAAAGAAAAGATATAATTATTCAATCAATATTTTATGAAATTTTTATTCTTTATAATACTTATTTAATTTTATTAAAGTTTATAATTTTATTAAATGGATTCATATGAACTTGGAGTCATTCATTCTGAATTTCAGCAAATGAAACTCGGTTTCATAGCCTCCGAGTTTGAAGATGTATTACTTTTGGATCAAATACTTTTGATCCCATTGCCTTTGAATAATTATTTGCCTTGACCATAGCTTTGACGTGCAAGAGCCGTTTCCTTAGACCATTGCTAAAAAAGACAACATCCTTCAATATTTAAATGATGTGCATGACAAATAAATGTTAAAGGAAGTGCATATGGCAATAATCCCTACAAAAATCACAATAATCTTCACAAAAATACAAGAATACGAAATGGAAGTTTAAGATTTTATAAATTATCCCAAGTTGTAAATTGTGATGGATTACCAGTCAACCCATTTGTTAATAGACTATAACTATTTGCTATGGGTTCAGCTTCTCTCCAGTCTTACTTCTCTTCTCTCTGTCTTGTCTCAAACAATGATGTCGCTCTACACTTTTTTTTATTTAAAAAGTAAAACATAAATTAAAAAAAAAAAACCACCTACTTAGACTACACAGGAGAGAAGCCCTAACCATTTGTTACTATATACTTGCCAATGCTGTTACCTAGTCATATAAAAGAGTCTAACATGTTTATTACCAAAAAATGATGTTTGAACAATTTGTTGTGCCTACTCTAAAAAGTATAGTTGTGATAGAGCTTAATAATTCTAACACTTGTGTTCATATAGAATAAAGTCATTTACTTTCAATGGTAAACTTGATTGCATTGGCTATCAATGATAGTTATATAAAAATATGCCTTCCCTCTCTCATTTATCATTGAAGACTATCACAAATTATTGAATTAAATTTTCTTATTTCTTTTTGCATCCATGCCATAGTGAGTAATTTAAAAAGTTTAAAATACATATACTTTTATAATATTTAAGTCACAAGACACAAGAAAATAGAGAATTAGATTCATAAGAAGCTAACTGTCGTACATGCTTAGCCAATATCCACTTTTTATTCTTTAATTTTATATCAGATTATTATTTTGGCCTTCAACTATTTTTCGCTCTAATTTTATTTTCTATCTTCACTAACTGATAAAAATGTCTAACTTTTGTCCAACATAATTAAGATTACCAATGACTTAGCCTGCATGGACAAATCATGTCGATCTATAATCCTATGTGGCAAATGAGACTGAGACGTACTTGCTAACGTGGATTTGCAACAACCAAAATTGATTGTGTGGAAGGAGATCGACTTGGTCTACTGCAACCAAATTCCAACATTTGGTAGCTAGAAATCCACGTCAGCAAGAATGTTTTGGCCTTCTTTTTCTCATTTTTTTGCCAAATATAAATAGTAGTGTGAATAACGTATTTTGTTTGCGCAACCTTACAAAATAATAATAAAATTAAGTTAGCCAAAACATACCCAAAAAAAAAAAGAAACAAAGGAAAAACTTTCAAGAAGTAAAAGTAAAAACAAAAAAATTTAAAAAAATATTTTTTTCTCCAAATTTCAAGAGCTAAAAAAACCCCAAAAAAGTAAGTAATAATAATTAAATTATTAAATTAAAAACACAAGAAATAATAAAATAAAAAATAATGATAATAAAAAATGACCCTTGAAAAAAAGGAAAGAAAAATGAAAATCTATATTATTTGCTTTGCCCTAACCCTAAACTAAAAAAGAAGAAACAAAATGGAAAAAGAAAAAAAAAACTATAAAAAAGAAGTATTCCCTTTTCCTTCAAATTTTAAAGTCCACTATTTTAAGCCTATTAAGCCCAAACCACAAAAAAGATGTCCAAGGAAAAGCCCAATGCCTTTAAAACAAAATCAAACCCAAAAAAAAGAAAAAACCCAAATAATTCTAAACCCATACAATGTAATCAATCCAAAATCAAGCCCAAATTAAAAGGGCCCAATTATTAGAGCCCCAAAAAGAAAAAAAAGGCAAGATGCTAGGAAAAGAAGCTCGACATGGAAAGTAAGCCTAGAACCACGGTCTTCTTCCTTTGCCTAAATTTTGAAGCAAAAAAAAAAACACACACACACACACACAAAACACAAAATAAAAAAAAAGAAGAAAATAAAAAGAAAAAATCTAAAAGTATTGGTCCCCCCCTTTGGCCTTTTCTCTCTCATGTCCTCCAGGAGCACTATGCGACTGTATGAAGCAACGGTGGGTGAGCTTTTGCAAAAAAGGGAGACGATGAGAAATGTAAAGGCAAAAGCGAAAAATAAACAGAGAAGCACAAATGCGTTTGAGAAAAGTAAGGTTCACACTCTAAATCACCTATAAAGGAGGAAGAAGCTTTTTTTATGAGGGGGGGGATTTTGGTTTTTGAGGGAAGAAAACTAAGAATGAAAGAGAGGAAGGGGATTCGATTTGAAAGAGAAAGAGAGATTGAGAGAATAGGGTTTTTTAGGAGACGTAAGAAGTAAGAGATCGAGAAAAAATGGTGGGGAAGTTTTTTTGCTAGGTATTTTCGAGTTATAGAAGAATAGTTTTGGAAAAAAATGAAAGAGGCAAAGACACAAAGACCAAAGGTGGATCAATATATGAAACATGGCTAGCCTAGAGGAGTCACCCACCAATTCAATCAAGGGAATGAGGAGATGGAGCCATACATGAAACTTGACTGGATAGCATAGTAAAGTCAATTGGTTTGAATTTGTTTCTATACTTGAAATGTATCAAAACATGATGTTTAGCTGACTGGACACAAGCACACACGAAAAGAAAAATGCAAGTTTGTAGATGCTGCAGTTTTAGTTTTATTTTATTTTAATCTTTTGTAGAGTTGCCGTGTGGATATTTTGTCTCATCAGGCATACAGGGGATATCTGAAGTTGTGTATGATAATAAGTCTCCTCAATTGCCTGATTGAGTCATAAATTTTTTTAACAAGTTTTGGGGTCTAATGGCCCGCACATCAAACTAATTTAAGTTTTAAAGAAATGTATTTGACAATAGAAAAATGAGAGAATCTTCAAAATAAAAGTCTTGAAATAAAAGAAGTGGATTTTAGAAAGGAGTGTGCATTTCTTTTCAAAAAAATAAGTTTGAAAAATTAATAAAAACATTTAATATAGGGAAAGTCAAATAAACTTTGCTATTTTTTTTAAAGAAAAGAGAAGAGTGCCTTTCCTTATGGATAGTAAAAATGTCAAAATTAAAAAAATTAATTTTTATTTTTCCTTAAGAGTTTGCCAAAACCCCAAAAAAACAAATGAAAAAAACACATAAACAGAAATAAAACCAAAAATGAAAAAAAAGATAGAACAATAAGAAGAAAAATAATAACCAAAAACTAAAAGTGAAGAGGGAAAAGAAAATATTGAAAGTTATTGTACTTAAGTACAAATGTCATTTCAAAAATCAAAATTAAAATTCAAAAAAACAAAGAAGAGAAGAGTCTTTTATGAGAAAAGAAAAAAAAATCAGAAAATCAATAAAAAAAATCAAAATCAAAAAAGAAGAAAGGAGAGAAAAATCTTTTGTTTACTCAAATAAAAATAATAAAAATATAAAAAAACTAAAGAATCAAAATACAAAAAATACCAAAAGACAATTAATCAAAAATATATTAAAAATAAAAAATATATAATTTAAAAAAAATAAAAAAGATCCAAAATAGGAAAGAGAGCAAAGGGTGAAATTAATCTATTTTTTACAAATTAAAACATACAAATCATCTTCAAGATTATTTTGATTGCAAGAGTCTAAATGATTTTCACCATTTTTCTCTTTTCACCAAAACAAAAAAACAAAAAACAAAACAAAACAAATAATAATAATAATGAGGATGAAACTAAAAAAAAAATCAAAAACAAAAACCTAAAAAAAAAGTAAAACAAAAAGAAATCAATCAAAAAATGATAAAAAGAAAAATCAAAAACAAAAAACAAAAAAATAAAAAAATAATCCAAAATTTTAAAAAAAGAAGAGAAGAGAGTAAAATCAATTATATCTTTTGCAAATAAAAACATATCAATCAATTTTAAATTTGTTTTGTTTGCGAAAATTTAAATGATTTTTACTTTTTTCTCTTTTCACAAAAAAAAAAAAACAAAAACAAAACAAATAAAATAAAAGAAATAAAAAAATAAAAACAAAATATCAACCAAAAGATAATTTTTGTTCAAATTATGTGGACTTTGATATCTCTTAAAGGATACGTAAACTCTAAGTTTTAATATTAAGTCAATTCCGCCTTTATAAATAAATATTTTTTTATTTTTATTTCTTTAATTTCTTTTTATCTTATTTTACTTTTAATGTTATTCATTTCTTTTTTATTTTATTTTTTGAATTTCTTTCAGTTTTATTTTACTGTTAATTTTATTTCCTTTTTTTTTTTTACTTTTAATTTTATTTTCCTTAAGTGATCTCCTTCTTAGTTCACATGTGATTTGTTAGAGAATTAAAATAGAACGAGGCTGTATTAATTTTGCATAACTAACTTATGGTAATTGTTCTATGAATGGGTGTTGTAGGGTGTCTAATACCTTCTCAACACACAATCAATTTTCAAATCCATATATGATTCACAGACTGTTTATGTTTTCCTTAAAAAGATTTTTCTAAAGTTTTGTCTTTCAAAAAATTAAAATTTTAGTGACGACTCTACTATTTCTAATTTTGATTTGATTTTTGGTTTTCAAAAATTGAAATATTTTTGTTAAGGCACCACGCGTTCATGTTATTGGGTGTGACAGATAGTAGTATATAATTTTTGGAGTAAATTATATAATTTTTTAAAATTTCACTAAAATTGCAAAGATTTATCTATTTTCAAATATCTATAGATTTAAAAAAGTTATCTACCATTTTAGTTTAATTTTAAATTTTTTAAACTAAAATACCCTTTATTTAATTTTTTTTAGTTAAAAAATGCTTTTATGTTAATTGAAGGTATTTTAATTAAAAAAATTGAAATTAGATTAAAGTATATAATAACTTTTTGTTTTAAAGGAAATTTATCCATATTTTTAAAATAGAAAAAAATTTATATAATTTTAATAAAATTTTTAAAAAAATTACGTAATTTATTCAAACTTTTAATGTTATAGAAACATAATAAATATTTTTCTTATTCTTAATATTTCATGCATTGACTTAAATTTAAGTTTTTTTAATCCAAATAATGTTTAGAATTCACTCAAAATTACTCCACTAATGGATTTTGGATGGCATTAAATGCTTCAAGCTTAGATTAAAATATGATCATTCGTAAGTGGTAGTAATAAAATCAAATTAGATCCTTTGCAATTACATAATTACGCACTTGGAGAGAAAGTGATACATAGATGTTAGGGTGTGTTAAGACTTACTTTATTTTGTTATAGTTATTCTCTTTTTTTTTTCTACCTTTTTTCGATTGCACTATATGTTGTTAAATTGTGATTGTAAATGATTTAAACTCTAATAAAATATAACATTTTAATGTAATGAAGAGTTTATAAATTGTGTGACAAAATTATTTGAGCATACTATGATTCATGAGGGATATAATAAACATTATCTAACTAAAAAAGTCTCATAAAAAAGAAAACCCTTAAATGTAGTTTAATGATAAAAAGAATTTTGATTAAGTTTCTTTCACATTGTAATTTATTATTATTATTATTTAAAAAATCATATTTGAAGTTTTAGACCTTGGTCTACCAAGATCATTCTAAGACCCATTTGGTTAATTAAAGAAAGGAAAGGAAAAATAAAAATTTTAAGAAATATTTTTATATTTTTATGATTATTATTTAATATTATTTAATCTGTTTTATATTTTTTGAAACAAAGGCACAAGAATTATTTTTTATTTATAAAATTATATTTTATATTTTATATTTATATTTGTATTTATATTTTTTTAACTTTATGTGTACCGAGCCATATGAAGAGAATTACAATGCAAATTTGTGATGGCCTCCATGAATCGCATGGCACAGATGTCAGGCGATTTATTTATTTGACGAAATAAAATACATTTCAAGACTCACTAGTCATCATTCAATGAACAAAGTCTCTTTACACTTTATTTTTTATTTAAAAAGTAAAAAAAAATTAATTACGAAAACGGCACAACTGGAGAGTGAGAGCTTTTGGGCTTGAAATTGTTTTTATTTTAATGCTTTCAAAACATATGTTTTCAAGAACAAGTTTTTGAGAACAAAAAAATTAAAAAATCTGTTTGAATCATTATTTTGAAAAGTAATTATTTTCTGTTTTTTATCTGATTCTGTAGAACAAAAATTACAGAACACTTAAAAAGTATTCTGAATTTTTTATTTTTGAAAACAAAATTTTATTTTTTTGTTTTACAAAACACTTCATTAAAAATACATTATCAAACAGATTTTTTTATTCTTTTGTTCTTGAAAACAAAAAAATTATTCTACAGAATCAAATCAAACAGGGCTTTTGTTTTTCCTATCTTACAGAATAAAGTCTCTTTGCACTTTATTTTTATTTAAAAAGTAAAAAACAAAAATAATTACAAAAACTGCACAATTGGAGAGAGAGAAAGAGAGAGAAAAGGAGAGAAGGACTCTGCAATTTTGGGAGAAGTTGGTAAGACGGTCTTTAATATCATTCAAAAGTCAAAACCACTAGAATGATATTCACATGATATATATATATATATATATATATATTATAACATATTGGATTAATCAATATATAAATATATGTATAAATATAAATAAAAAATAAATATACATGATAGATGAGTATCATTTTATTTAGATCTAGACCTAAACCTATATTTTAAAATGACAATCCTGAACAGTGAACGTAGGAAATGCCTTCTCTCTAGTCATCAACTGTTTTTTGTTTCATTTTTATTTTATTTCCCGCCATAGATCCTTGCGAATATCTAAAGAGACATTGAAATTTTATATGAAAAAAAATAAAAAACAAATAATATTAAATAAAATGGAAAATATATATTTTTGAAAAGAAAAGCTTAAATTTAAATCTCAAGCTCCTTATTTAAGTTCTCCAACAAGCATTATTTAAGTTCTAAAGATTTAAATAACAAGTTTTATAACAAGTTAGATAATGAGAAGTGGATGAAAATGTTTACATTGATTTTGTTTTATTTTATATTAATATAAATACGAATCAAGAGTAAAATAACTAAAAATAGATAAAAGGTAATAAGACATATATATATATATATATATATATATAAAGTATTTATATAAAACTACTGGGGATAGAAATCCCGTAACATAGCAAGTATGATCTTTGTCCTTGTCTTCAAATAACTTTTGGAGAGATTTTTTTTTTCCTATATTCATACTTAAAAAAAAATCCTTAAATATAAGTCTTCAAATGGAATAGTTGTCCAAATTTAGAGATTTTTGCTATTTCTAAACATATCTATAAAAATTTTTATACTTAGACTGAGAAATAAATTCCATAAATACCAAAAAGTCTAAATATTTTACCGATTTTTAATCTTAGTGACCAAAAGAAAATCACTTAAAAGAAAACTTCAAGAAAGAAAAGAGATGACTCGTATTAAGATAGGAAGAGTAAATAAAATAACAGAAAAATGTTTGAAAACAAATAAAATAACAGCAAAGCTTTATATATGTGTGTGTGTATATATATATAAAATAAGATTTGAAAGAAATAAATAAAGCACATCCTTCCCATCCACCATGAGAATCCATCACATAAGCTCTACCACAAGATTGAGGAAAGAGCCAAGCATGAGCAAAAATATATCAAAATATATGGTCAAAGGATTTATCAAAATATTTAACTGATATAATATTCACATTTATGCTCAGATTTTGTTCTTATTAAGTAATGGATGAAATAAATATGAATCGATCACGACGAATTATATTATATATGGGTTCAGTTAAAGAATTTATGTTAATCTAATTTCATATTCGGTGCTCTAATATAAAGATCAATTTACAATGTTTTATCATTATTTTTATTAATATATTTATTATTGAATCATAGGCATTAAGGATCATCAGAATGTTTTGAGTAAATTATACTAATTTTTTTAAGATTTAGTTAAATTATATTTAATATTCTTTTTATTTAAAAAATTATACCTAACTCCCTTGAGATATGTATTGAAAAAATTTTCATTTTAATTTACAATCAATCAATAAAATTAACTTTCTATAAAATATATGTTTTTAAATAAAATTACATAATATTAATAATAAAATTATAGTCTCATGCTACAATTTAACATTATTTTGATTATCTTTATTTTTATATTAAGAATAAAATTATAATTTTATACTGTGTAACAAATAAAATTTATTGATAAAAATACAAAATAAACATTTTTATAATATATATATATACACACAAAATTGGATGTAATTTTTGAAAAAAAAAAAAGATAAGTATGGTTAGCAATATCCGAAGGAACACCATATTATCGTTATGCTTAGCATTTTCTCCCTTTTTTTCTATTTGATAAATTGCTGCTTAATGGTAATGAACACGACCTTTTTTGTTGTTTAATTTTGTTTCCTTTTTTTTTTAAATAACTTTTTAAGTTGTTTCTCTGAAATTTGAAATCAAGAATCAGGATACTTCTTTAACTGCAGTAATTAGTATTTTGGTTCCAATCTTAACAGGCAAATCAATTTTCTAGAAGTCCTCAATTAAATTTTTGAAGTGGTTGGCATTGCCAGAAATTTAAGATACCATATGTATATTATAGAACCTGTAAATCGTGTACTCGATTAAACTTTCAACTCCAATATCAAAGATTATTAAAATGTAATATTCTTATCTTCACTATTTTGGTCCTAATTTTCGCATTTCTCTTTGTCGTGTATTGCCAATATGTTCATAAATTAACTTGGTAGTATCATATGAGATAAAAAAAAAAAAAAGAACTCAAATTCTCACCTATCGAGAAAAGAATCTTATACCAGAGAGAGACATACAAAAAAAAAAATTACAATTAAAGATTTAGGTCTTATAAAATATATAATAAAATATTTTAAAAATTAAAATTATTTTTAAAGATTATAATTATTATAATATTTTAAGAAATTTATTATTAAGTTTAAAAATTATTATTAAATTTAATAATTTTTCTAAATTTAATATTAAATTTTTATAAATTTGTAATAATTTTTTAAACTTAATAATAAATATTTTAAAATTTTTATAATAATTGTAATTTTTAAAAATAATTTTAATTTCTAAAATTTTTTATTATAAATTTTATAACATCTGAGTTTTTTATTGTAATTTTTTTAGATATATATGTGATGGGCTTTACTTTTCATACAAGATTCCTTCCTAATTAAAAAATAATTCTATTAAGAAAAACAAATATAAAATATATAGGATTAGTACATCGCAGAAATATATATTCTAATGAATTTTAAACGATATTTTTTTTTAATTATCCTTTTCACAAGACATTCTCTTATTGCTTTTTTATCCAAAGAGATCCAGATCCATAGTTCACATGTGCCATAAAATTAGTTAACATATTACTATGTAGTTTTCTATATTTATTGTGTAATCAATGTTCATATTTGTCTTCCAAAAACATGTTTCAAACTAAATTTCCGCATCCATAGATAAAACTTGCTTATTATGCAAATAAAACTCCCTCTTCTTTTCAGTAGGCGTTGAGCATGGTTTTAGATTGAGTAAATTACACGTTGTTTTAAATTTAATTGAAATTATAGGAATTTTATTTTTAAAATATATATTGACCTTTTTTAAAATAAAAGGTTGTGTTACATTTTAATTTAATTTTAAATTTTTTGACTAAAATATTTTTATTAATCTAAATATATTTTTGTTAACTTAAATGAAAATTTTATTTTTAAAATTTTTATTTATGTATATTTGAATATAATTTTATTTATATATTTAAATTAATTAAAAATATGTTAATAAAAAATTAAAATTAAATTAAGATGTATATTTTAAAAATAAAAATTATATAATTTTAATAAAATTTAAAGAAATTTCATGTAATTTATTCTTTTAAATATGACAGTGTCTTTTCCTAAATAATTTCGCAAATTTATTTTGAGTTTTGGGTTGACAGATGTAACGTACATTTTACTTCAATTTTTTTAAAAATAAAATGCGGCCATGACAAGACCAGGTCAAATCTGACAAAGTTTTGGCGTGTGTTCATGTTTAAAAGCTACTTGGTCATTCGCATTATTTTTTATTTTTAAAATTTTTAGATAAGGAAAAAAATTTAAAACAAAAATCACTGTTAGAGATTTTTTTAAAATTAATTGTCTTCCCGTGCGTTGTACAGAAATATTAAAATGAACAATAAAAGAAAAAAAGAAAAAAATGATATTTAAAGAAGAAAGGCACATGCCCAGGTCGGAGTTATACTATAAATGATTTGTCTATAGTAAGATTCGGACAGAATTTATAATATAAAAAATTATTTATGATTCTTTTAATTTATAATCTAATAATAATTTTTGTAATTAATTTAATATCTAAAAATTATATAATTTTAAGATAAACATAAGTAAAAAAAATTATGTAAGGAAAATTTTTTAAAAATAATAAAAATATAAAATATCATGTAGGAGATCACATAATTTTTAAATATTAATTTTAATCTATATATAACATTTTATTTTTATAACAATTTAAAAAATGAAAAGAATATTAAATTATACTTTTTAAAAATTATACTGTTTCGCCGACCTGCGAACAAGAAGCACGTGACACGAGAGCACCACGTGCGCATAATCCCTGCAATGCAACGTCTTTCTCAACTCTACTCGGCTTCACAATCCCTATCCAACATCACCATCCCCTCACCGACCCGCCATCATCGTCAAATCAAGCAGAAAGCAGCTACATCAATCATGGCACCCTCGTTATTTTCTCCATTCCCGGTGGCATATCATTTCCTTCACTTCCCTCGATCCCATCGACCACGTTTCCCATACAACATCTTCTAGACTGAGAAACCAGGAATACCAAGAGGGACGCAGACCTTGTGTAATTCACAAAGTCTGCGGAAACCGAGAAAGAGAGAGAAAAGTAGTTTTCAGCGGAAAATGTTGATGATTTCGTGTAATGGGACAGATCCCATTCAAGCTCTAGCTCAATGCCGATTCCAAGCTCCGCCCAGGACGCTCTTTACTCGACGGAGGAGCGACGTCGTTTTTTGCTCGCGGGAGATCAAAACGTCGCCGGTTCTTGCCGTCGTGTCAGACCAGGACGGTGTTGGGTTGGACCGCGCAATGACCCGGGTCGAACCCGGTTCGGGGACCTTGGCGGACCGGTTGCGGCTAGGGAGCTTGACGGAAGACGGGCTGTCTTATAAGGAGAAATTCATTGTAAGGAGCTATGAAGTTGGGATTAATAAGACGGCTACTGTTGAGACCATTGCCAATCTCTTGCAGGTTTAACATTATTCTACTTGCTTCTTTTGCAATGCATTTTGATTTTTAATTGTCTTGCTCTAATTAAAGTGTGACAGACAAATTGTTCCTTTTTGGTCAAGTATACTTGTGTGAAATTTTGTCCTATCTGGGCGTACTGTTATACGTGCGTCTTTGAATTCTGTTAGATTGGAAAACTTTTAAAAGTTTAATGTCAGGTTTTTTGGCATTTCTTTTCTTTTCTTTATTTTCTTTCTTGTGAAACCTTCTAAAGTGTAAAGTGGAGATTTTTGGCATTTGGCAATTTTTTTCTCTCTGCCATCCTGGGGTTGCAGTTCTATGTCATTTGCCTTTGCCAATCTCTTGCATTTGCATTCGGCATTTTTGACTGTTTTGCTCTAATTATGTGTGACAAATTATTCTCTTTATGCCTAGTATACTTGAGTGGAGTTTTGGTATTTGCGGACACTGGTATATTTGCATTTTTTAATTCTCTTGATTGGAAATCTTTTACAAGTTCAATGTCAAGTTTTTTCTTTTTGGGCATTCCTTTTCTTGAATTTTGTATGTGAAGCCTTCTAAACTGAAATTCAAAGTTAACATTCCTGTAAGGATTTTTTAGAGGTTTTTATCTTAAAGTTTTTGCAAATTTTGAAAAAAGAGTGAGACAAAGAGTGGGGTGGATGTGTGTACGAAGTCTTCTTTTTTTCTTTTCCCCCACTTCCTCTCTTCTCTCTTCTCTCTCTAAAATCTACAATAACTTTACAATAAAGAATTCTAGAGAATTCAGACTCAAGATTTTTGGCATTTGGCATCTCTCTCTTTTGGCCCCTGGGGTTGCAGTTCAATGTCATTTGCATTTGTGAACATTTAAATGACACTGAGTTTAACAAGTATCGAGGATAAGATTTTGGATAGTTGCGATGGTCCCTTCTTCCTTGTTTCACATTTAGATTCTTGAATTCTTTATTTGAAACCTTCTAAAGTATAAAATGAAGATTTTGGGCATTTGGCATTTCTCTCTCTCCTCCCACCTTGGGTTGCATTGCATTTCTAGGTCATTTGCATTTGTGGACATTTGAATGACACTGAGTTCAACAAGCATAGAGGATAAGATTTTGGAAGGTTGTTGTGATAATCTGTTCCTTATTGTGTTTCTTTTGAGTTATTTAGGAACTGAACTTGTCTGATATTAGATGACAACTTGTTTGTTTTCTAGCATTTTATTTATGACATCTCCGTTGACTTTGTGATTATAGGAGGTTGGATGTAATCATGCTCAGAGTGTTGGATTTTCAACAGATGGTTTTGCAACGACCCCTACCATGAGAAAATTGCGTCTCATATGGGTGACTGCTCGCATGCACATTGAAATCTACAAATACCCTGCTTGGTGGGTTTTGTTCTTCACCAGATTGGTTTATATTAGAAGCTTTAGTGAGAAAAAAAGAAAATTTAACTTGAAGATTCCAACAGGAGTGACGTACTTGAAATTGAGACATGGTGTCAAGGGGAGGGAAGAGCTGGAACCAGACGTGATTTTATACTTAAAGACTATGCCACCAATCAAATCATTGGAAGAGCAACAAGGTGTGAATTTTCCGTTGTTGTGAAATTTTTCCTAATTATACATTGGATGATCAATTTTGTGCACTTCTAGTTCTTGTGAAATTTTCCAGTGAGGCTCCTTTCAGTCCATACACAATGCATGAAGATATAGTGAAACCCTGAAGGTTGGATAGGATTTGTTTATTGGGCTACCTTGTAAGATAATATATGACTTTATGAGCTAATTTTTATGGTTTTGCAAGGTAGGTACTAGGTGGCCCTTCCCTTGATTTGTCCTTTCATTATCTTTATTTGAGTAACTCATTTCTTCATTAGAACTCATAATCCCTCATAGTGATGCTTTTCTTTTGCTGTCGATTATGCATAAGCATAGCTTACTGTTCCTAGACATGCAATGCATCATTGCATATGCACACTGAAATTGTGGAACTTCTCTGTTACTGGAAATTCCTAGTTCTATAAATGACAAGCTTCATGATTCAGTTATATGTGTGGTTGAGCTAGTGATTCCTCATGATTTGTCTGCCATAAAATAGAATGAAGGTTGGAGCAGAGTTTCCAATTTCTATTGTTTTGGGGTCATAATATCAAAATTCTTCTAGTTGCTATCAAAATAATGGTTCAATATCAATTATCGAACTAAATAACTGGGCTGCATTATGCTTTATTCCTGCATATAGAAAGTTTGGAATTATTTTTTGTTAAGGAACTTCGTTTTTTTTTTTTGAGGAATTTGGAGTGAGGAATTTAATCTCTGATTGAAACTAATGTTTTTAGCCATAAATTATGCACTCTAGTTTCTGTTTTCCAAATAGTGCATATTAAGTGCTTTGTGTAATGTTTGAATGTCTGACTAAGTTCTTTTGGACTTCTAATGTCAATTTTAAGTCATGGACCCCCTTAAATTCCATTATATTTGTCTTGAAGTATAACTTTAACAAACCTGTCCGATAATTGAAATAGGCAATACAGTTGAATTTCTTCATTTGCAGGATTGTTACAGTGATTTGAATTGTGATATTTCATTTCGTGAATTGCCTGAGGAAGTGGAAATCGGACCCAGAAATTTCTCACTGAAGTTGGCTGGTTCTAGTTCTAGGCCTAGAGAAAACCAAAGAGGAGGGGAGGGGGGTTGAATTGGTTTCCTGGATGATTTCAAATTCCTCGACAATAAAATCTTAAGTAAATTACACTCACCTCCTTTAGGTTTTGTTGAAATATGTACCTCCTTTTTATTTTCAAATATACACTCTCCTCCCTTTGAAACTAAAAGTTACACTACACTTTAGTTTAATTTTAAATTTTTTGATTAAAATATCTTTCATTAACTTAAATACATATATTTTTTTAAACCAAAATACCCTCTTTCAGATCTAGCAACTCACCTCAGGAGAGTATATCTGGGGAAAAGGAAATTTACTAGTTGGATCCAAAATTATATATAAAACTAACCTTAATGAATTGGTTTTCTGATAAATCAAGTTTGTAAGTACATCAAAAAGTTATGTAGAGTTGGAAATTTTGATGCACAACAACTAACCATGAATTAGTTAATTTGCATAAAAAAAGAAGAGAAGAAATTTAAAAATTAAAATTATCATCTTTCCATATGAAAGACAAGTTACCAAACAGCATGGACTCTTAGAAAAAAATGTCACCTAATTTGTATTTAGGTGAATGGAAGGTATTTTAATTAATAAAAAAAGGACTAAAGTGTATATTTTGATAACATAAGGGAGGCTTGTGTAATTTCAACTAAACTAGGGAGAAGGGGGTGTAATTTACTCTAAAATCTTTATATTATTTTCTCATACAATCCAATAGGTTGGACTTCATAAGTAAATCAAAACCTCAAAATAAAAGCAAAAACAAACTCACACTCATTGTGAAAAGTAAAGGAGGAAAGGGATAAGAGAAGTGCAATAAGAATTTATTGTGGTTAGGCCACAAACCATGCCCACATCTGCTCCGCAAGCTCTCCTTAGGAAATTACCACCATCAATTTTTACTTTTACAACCACTTGTTGATCTGGTGCAAGTTCACCAATATTCCCAACGCTTTAATTTTTTTCCCTCTTCCAAGAATCCAACAAGAAAACTTCCCTTTTCCCTACCTAAAAATAGAGCATCCAAGCCTGAAGAACTTCCTCAAAAGCCTCTATTGCTCTCTATTCCTTAGCTTGAGTTTTTCTCACAAGAAAGATGAATAATTTGCTCCAAGTGAACTATACTCCTTAGAGTTGATATAACAATTGTGTTCATATTTTTTTTAAATTCTATTTTTATGAGAGATGAGATAATGATGGTAATTGGAGAGAGAAGAAAAGTAAATGATTTATTAAATATTTGTTTTTCTCTTTCCTAGTCAGACTGTACTGTGTGAGTATTTGATTTTTAGCCATTAAATGAAAACAAAATCAAGGGCTGGAGATTGGTGCAGCAGTTAAACTCTTCCACCAATTTGTAGCCATTGATTTCATTATCAACTAATGGCTGAAACATAGTGTGTTGTATAGTGGAGTTTGAGCATGAAAAGGAAAAAAAAGAACATTTATTATCTCATCTATTACCATCATTCTCTCTCATCTCTCAATAAAAAAAATTATTAAATCTGAACACCATTTTTTTAATCTCTTTTCTTTCATAAAGATAAAATTTATGGCAAGTAATAAAAATGAAATTTATTGAATCTGAAAAATAATTTATAAAAATTACATAAAAATTAATTGCCATTATACTTAATCACATTCATAAAAATTAAAAATTGAAGGCACACTAATAGTTGTAATTTGGAAGTGTAGATAGAATCTACCTATTTAATTACATGGTTTGAAATTAAAAAAACTTGGTAGTATTAAGATATAAAAAAAGTGATAATTAAATTAAAATACAAAAAAGGAAAATAATATATACAGTAACATACACAACCAACTAAACATGGTTGCTATTTTAAAGATTATAAATTCTTATTTGACCTTTTCCTTGTCACCATGGTAATTAATTTTATAATTTTTTTATTAATTGTCTTGAAATTCAATAATTTTTATTTTTATGAGAGATAAGAGCGAATGGTGGTGTTTAGATTTAATATATATATATATATATTTTTTTTTTGAGATATAACAGATATTACAGTAATTGATGAGAGATGAGAGAGAATAAAAGTAGTTGATTTATTAGATAATAAGTTTTTTTCCTCTTTTGTGTGTGTCTATATATATATATATAGATATATAGATATATAGCATGTGTATTAGAAATTTTATAAGAAACTAATCCTCCAAAAGTGAGGGAGAAGAAAATTCTCAAATTCCACCTATTTTGGTGGAATTTCAAATTCTTCCTATATAACCTGATTAAATTATCTCAATAATATTAATACATTCCCCATTAATCCAGACAGGAAATTTCTATTGAAGTAATTCAAATACTTCCAAAAATTGCTTTCTCAATGTACCACCCAAATACCCATAGCAAATTTCCAGACATCTTGTTCTTTCATCTAGACCATGCTCTTTATCATATTCTTCATGTTGCTCTTATCCATTAGAATGCAATTGGTTGGTTTTTGCTTTGAATCATTTAAGAGCTCCTATAAACCATTCTCAAAGGCCTCCAAAGGTTTTTCCTTCAAATTTAAATATGTCCCTATGAATCAATACCTTTCACAATGTTCAAGTTAGGGGTAATAGCATGTATTTTTCCAAATAACTAAAATTGACACCCAATTTAACTAAGGTGATGTAAGCATCTAGTTCAAGCAATTTGATATTATGTAAGACATCATCTTTAAAAGAATTAACCTTAGATTCTAAGATGACTTATACCACATTATATACGTCAAGAAGTAGACAAAAACTTCCTATCACACAGGATATCCAATATATCAATCAAAACCATTATATCTTGATTATGCTTAAACCAAAGCTATAGAGATAAACTCAACTCTGCATGTTCTCAATAATCTTACTGTCTTCAAGAAAATTAAGTGTGTTGGAAACTTCCAAACCCAACAGCTGGTCTCTTCTGTAGCCACTTATCTGCAACTGCTGCCGAGGGCAAGTTATGCTTGGAATCCGGCTCATCTAAAGTTAGAAGTTAATAAAGTGCCTTTGAAATAAGAGAGATATAGAGAGAAAAGAAGGAGTGGGTGAAAATATAGAAAGTGAGCTTTATACACACTTTCATTTCTTGTATCACTCTCTTTCTTACTTTAGAGACATTTTATTGGCTTTTAACTTCAGAGGATCCAAATTATGTAGGCATGTCATGCCACTGCCAGCAGTCTAGGATTAATGGCCTTGACTCCTGTGGCACTGACTGTTGTTATTAATTGGGCCTGAAATCTATGCGTTTTGGCCTCAAAAGGATGTGAGACCCTAGTCATGAGGATGCTAGGGATTTTATTGTCACCTAAGCCTCAGAAATAATTGTGTCCTTAAAATCTAAAGCTGATAGGAAACTATCCTATGATGCAAATCAAGAAACTTTAACAATTAATTCCTAATAGCAGTCCTTGTGAAATGTTGTTGGCCTGTAAAATTGATGCTTCTCTAGATTTTGATGTCATGTCTGCAAAACTTTCTAAAACAGTGTTGTGCTTTAGATGCTTTCATAAAGCTGACAATCTGCATTTTATTGTTTCAGCAAGTGGCTAATGATGAATCAGGACACTAGACGACTTCAAAAAGTCTCTGAAGATGTCCGAGAGGACTATCTGGTTTTCTGTCCACGAGAGCCTAGGTAGGCTGTTTTTCTACCTTATGTTGAGATGTTGATAATATGTTGCACAATATAGACCTACCAATTTTTAATTTTGCTAGATGATTGTGCTTTTAAAATAAAAGTTTTGGTAAGCAAAAGGGAAGGGCACTGGCAGCTTTGCACTAGTGCCACATTAGTGTGAAAGGGTTCACACTTCTTGAGTTTCTATGCTTCTTATTTGTTTTTATCCTTAACAACTCCAGCTATTCCCCCTCCCCCTGTTGGGTTTTTATATTTGTGTGCTTTTTTTTTGGTTTTTTGGATTTTAAGGGGAGGTTATCATGGTTTTTAAGTTAGCATATTAGAAGTAGCTTGAAGTATCCTGGTCTAGTTACTTTTCATTTTCTTATTTTTGTTCTGTGGTTTTAGGTTATCATTTCCTGAGGCGAACAATAATAGCTTGAAGAAAATTCCAAAACTGGAAGATCCTGCTCAGAATTACAGACTAGGACTTGTGGTATGATCAGTTGGCTTATATAACCTTTTCTACTTTTCCCTGGATAACTCGCAATTTGCTGCATTTTTAATGTCTATCTTATATTCTTCTGTGATCTTGTTATGATTTTAGTACTTTTATCTTATGAGGATACCTTATCCTACTCTCTTGTATTAAGAAATAGAAATTTCACGATCCTGGCTCTCACACTGTGCTTTTGAATACTGCAGCCTCGAAGAGCAGATCTAGACATGAATCAGCATGTTAACAATGTCACTTATATTGGATGGCTGCTTGAGGTAGTTAGAGGAAATCTTAATTTGTTCAAATACCTATGCATTATATATGTATGTATATATATGCATATGTATGTCTGTGTGTGTGTTTGTGTGCATTTTGATTGAGAATGAGAGGACCAAAGATTAAAAGATCACATAAAGATTATATGACACGCACCAAGTTGCATAACTTGGTGTTTTAATCCTGACCATCCATGTCAGATCCAATGGTCAAGATTCACTCCTCTAACTTCCATAATAAACTAGTGCTATGCCTTCTATAACCTTCTTGTATGTGTATTATTTCTTGAAAATGGCTGCTTGTGGTTGGGACTTGCATCTGATAAATATGTTGAGAAATCATATTTCACAAAATACTTGTTCCCTTAAAAGTACAGTTTTTTTTTTTAAAGCTTGAACATTCAAAATTTGTTCATATGTATCAGTGTTCCTCATGGTTATGCAACTTCTGTTAATTAAAATTTCTTCAGTCCAATATTTACCATTTAGAATATGACAACGACACACATGGTTAAATATGTTTCAACGAATTAAATTTCTTTAATTCAAGATTGGTTTCAGGGAATGGCTAAATGTTTTAATTCTGCACCAGCTCTACTTTAGAAGAAAATAGTTAAGTTGAAAAATTTGTAAAAAGCTTCTCCTGATTATTGAAACAGCTTCAAACTCAGATTTGGAAAGCCCCCTCCTTTTTCCCTTTTTGGGGACAAAATGTAAGATCAAGAATACTGAATACATTGATAGGAGTAAACTTTTTATCTCATTATGGGATCTGGTCGAGATATAATTTTTCTTTTCTGTTCTTTACTTGACTCTTTCTCCCTGGTTAATTTGACGGACATGATTAGTTTTGAGTGGTTGATTTAGGTTTTTAGAACCTAGAAATCGAATATGACAGAGTAAAGCTGTAGGAGTATATACAATTGGCTTATATATGGGTATAACCAGTGAAATAGGGTTGGAAACAACAGCAAGCAGATGCTTTATATTATATTGTTTTAAATTAAGAACTCAGGAAATACATCTGTTTTGGAATTTTTTTTTTTCCTTGGGGTATATTGCTTATACTATTTTTATCCAATTTTTTTTCTTGTCAGGCATACATATGCCTATGCAATAGACTGTAATCTAATTCATCAGCTCCATATCAAAATGAGTTCTTTTCTTTCAACCCTTCATCTTGGTGTCATGAGCTCTGACGAATGGTTTTATGGCAGAGCATGCCTCAAGAAATTATCAACGGCTATGAGTTGCAGAGTATAACATTGGATTACAGACGCGAGTGCCAACAAGACGACGTAGTTGATTCCCTCACAAGCTTGGAACCGATGGAGGGAGCTGAGGCGGTTGCAGAACTCCATGGTACAAATGGATCTGCCATGGCAAGGGAAGACAAATGGGACTGCCAGCAGTTTCTACATCTACTTAGGTTGTCTGGTGATGGGCTCGAGATAAATCGAGGACGAACAGAATGGAGGAGGAAAGCTCCAAGATGAGCCACATATTCTCTGCTCTACCTTTGCTTCTAGTGATGGGTTCGAGATAAACCGAGGACGAACAGAATGGAGGAGGAAAGCTCCAAGATGAGGCACATATTCTCTGCTCTGCCTTTGCTTGAACTTGATTCTACGTGTCTCTTTCATTTGTTTTTACTTCTGTTTCATTCTTCCGGGGTTGTCTCTTCAAGCGTAAAGATTTTACTTAGTATTCACGAACTTGTTGGGGATTAGAAAGCTAGATTCTTTTGTTATTTTCAATTTTGTCATGCTCACATATTGAAGGAAAGAATTTGAGTGTAGTTTTTATGTGTCTGTTATGAGGATTTTCAATATTATTATAATGTGGAAGAATTTTTTTAAAGAAATCAATATTGTAGTTTGAGTTGTAAGAAATATGCACGAGTTGATAGTTTTATTAGCGAATTTGTTAGTGAACACCTAAAGAATTAAACTCAAGCCAAGTTTTATCTCAGATTGAAATTATGCAAGATTCCATTGTCTAACTGAATAGGATATAACACTTACAAGTTGATGATCTTCTATGAACTGGTCGTAAGTTCCATGAATATCATTATTTTGCACTTGTGCTTTCCTCAAATAATTATCAATAGATGATTCAATTCGCTTTTTATCTCAACTCTAATGAGAATGTGAATAGGTATGAGAATGAAAATGGAAATGAGTTTTGATGGAATGAAGTAATTATATTTGTTATAGTAGGAAAAAGAATGGACATTTTATTTTATTTTATTTTTATGTTTAAGTGGATGAAAACAATTTAATAAAAAAGTGATTCAATGGGCATAATATCGCTGACGTAAAAATATATTAAAATATCTTTCATTATTTTTTTTAATTAACAAAATTTTTTTTACACATTGTCAAAAGTATTAAAATATTTAATTTTAATTTTTTAATTTGTACAAAAATTATTTAAATTACCAATAATAAAATGATAATTTTGTTCAATAATTTAAAAAATAATAATAAAATAATTATTTTTAATTTTTATGATAGATAGCAACAATAATAATTGGCCCATATATGAACAAAAGTTTGAGCACGTATATTTTGCAGGAGGGTATTTTAGTCATTTATCACATTTTCCCAGTATATGTTTGGCTATTTGCTCTCTAATTCTCACAAAGGATGGAAACGGGATCGATGGTTAAATAAAATAAAAAATGAATCATCAAACCAAACAAACAAAATTTTAGAATTTTAATTCTATTTCTATTTCCACAATAAACGATACATCCAACCAAGTGGACCTATATAAGCCGAAAGATCATTCCTTCAAGTATGCAAGTGGCCTTACCTACTTCAGTCCCATTTTAGAATAATAATATATGAACTTGTGATAGAAACGAAATAAAAGAACAATGTAATTCAGATAAATAATAAAGACTTCCTTTTCGAGTCAGGAAGGTGATTCCAGAAACCAATCCGTTCATTCCATACCCTCCTTCCCTTTTTATGCTATTATATAAACAAGAAAATATCCTCCTGCTCACACCTGACGCATGCTCCCCTATCCTAAAACATTCCTTTACTAATAGCTTAGCTATTCCTATGTGATTATACAAGGAATTATTTTATTATTTGGCTTACTTTTACCCATATAGAAATCACGTGACCATATTGGAGCCTTCCTTTGCCTCTTACGTGTAGTGACCGTTGTAGTATCCATTGTCCTCTGTCCCTCTATAGTATTTGTTGGTCTCTGTCCCTCTGCAGCCAGCGTCACTTCTTGAGGTGTATCAATATCCCCTACTTCGAAAAACAACCTTGTCCTTAAGGTTGAGGTCTAGGTAAATCTCTTGCAAGGTCTGATAATCCTCCCAAGTGGCTTCCTCTCGAGAACACTCGGCCCATTCTACCAATATTTGATGGCGGGTAACTTCTCTGACAATAACATCTTTGCAGTCTACAATTATTGCAGGTAGAAAGTCCAAAGGATTGTTCGTTAATGGAAGCTTTGGTAGATTAGTAAGAGGAGTGCCTATGAATTCCTTAAGCAGAGAGACAAGAAAAATAGGGTGTAACTTGTTATTTGATGGCAACTTCAGTCAGTACACTACTGATCCCACTTGTGCTTCAATTTGAAAAGGCCCAAAATATCTAGGAGCCAGCTTGAATGATAATCTCTTAGCTACCGATTGTTGCTTATATTTATGTGGTCTTAATAGGACCCAAGCCCTTGGTTGAAATACTTTTTCAATTCTTTTCTAATCTGCTACCTACTTCATACGTTTTTTAGCCATCTCCAAGTTAAACTGGAGTTGGGTTTGTAGCTCTGTTCTTCGTTGCAACATGCTATCAATTGCTTCCACCTTAGAAACCCTAGGCTTATAACCCGACAAAGTATTGGATTTGTGTCCATATAAGGCTTGGTGTGGTGTCATTTTAATGAAGGAGTGATATGAGGAATTATAGGATAATTTGGCCTAAACCAAGTAAGAATACTAATGTTGTGGATGTTGACTGACAAAAGCTCGTAGATATTGCTCTAGGCATCGATTAAGTACTTTAATTTGGCCATCTGCCTGTGAATGATACGAGGTGTTATAGTGTAAAGTCATTCCATTATTTTTGAGAAAACTCCTCCAAAAATGACTAAGGAATAAGGGATCTCTATCGGTAATGATAGTTTGAGGAAAACCATGGTGTTTAACCACTGTCTCGATAAACAAGTGTGCAACTGATTTGGCAATATATCCTGGTTTCAAACCTCCAAAATGTGCCACTTTTGTTAATCAGTCCACCATCACCATAATAGCTGAATTCCCATGTGACAATGGCAGTCCTGTTATGAGATCTATGGTAACATCCAACCATGGTTTCGAAGGTATAGGCAATGGTTGCAAAAGTCCCTTTTGTTTAAAGGTCTCATACTTTGTTTGCTGACATATGACATAGTTGTGGATATATTGCTCCACTTTTGCTTTCAAGTACTTCCAGTGAAAAATTTCAACAATCTTCCTAAGAGTCTTCAAAACTCCTGCATGTCCAGCTATTGGGGTGCAATGAAACTTGTGTAGGATTTGTCTTTTGAGTAAGGAATCATCAGGGATATACACCCAATCATTATAGTACAGAACTTCTTCCTTAACTGAAAAGCTCTTGGGTAATAAGTTTATGATGTACTATTGGTGTAAGTGTAAGAGTGCCTTGTCTTTCTTATTAGCTTGTAGTATGCTCTCCCATAAGGAATTTTGAATCCTTGTGAAATGTAAAAGCTCTCCACTTCCTTCTGCTGTTCCAGGTTCATGGACTCGTGACAAGGTATCTGCAACTTGGTTAGTTTTCCCACTTCTGTACACAATTTCATAATCAAACCCTATAAGTTTTGCTAGGTAAAATTGTTGCTCTAGGGTTTGTATTACCTGATGCATTAATTCTTTGAGACTTTGATGATCTGTCTTGATTGTGAATCTTCTTCCTAACAAGTAATGCCACCACTTCATCATAGCTTGTGTAATTGCATACAACTCTCTCACAGCAAGAGTCAATCGAGGTGTCAAGGACTTGCTGAAATAAGCAAGAGGATGACCAGCTTGAGACAAAATAGCCCCTACACTAGATTTGGAAGCATCCGTCTCTACTATAAATGATTTAGTGAATTGTGGCAGTGCTAAGACGGGAGCCTTGGTCATCTGAAGCTTTAAGTGCTTAAAAGCATGTTGAGCTTTGTTATCCCAGTGAAATGCATTTTTCTTTAAGAGATTTGTCAATGGATGAGCTAACATAGCATATTGCTTGATAAACTTTCTATAATATCCAATTAATCTAAGGAAACCTCTGAGTTGCTTCACATTTGTAGGCATTGGCCATTCTACCATAGCTTTAACTTTTTTTGGATCTGCATGTACACCATTGTAATTGATTATGTGGCCTAAATACTCCATTTCCTTTTGGTAGAAGAGACACTTTAATCTTTTGGCAAAGAAACCATTTTCCTTCAGAGTTCTTAACACAATTTCCAGATGCTATACATGGTCCACAAGTGTTCTGCTATAGATTAGTATATCATCAAAAAACACAGAAACAAATTTCCTCAAGTATGGTCGGAAGAGCTGGTTTATGATAGATTGAAAGGTTGTAGGCGCATTACTTAACCCAAAAGGCATCACAATGAATTCATAATGACCAAGGTATGTCCTAAATGCTGTCTTATGTATATCCGGATCCCACATCCGAATTTGGTGATAGCCTAACCGCAGATCAAGTTTAGAATAACATCTTGATCCATGAAGCTCATCCAGGATCTCGTCTATGGTAGGAATGGAAAATTTATCCTTCACCATGATATCATTGAGTGCCCTGTAATCAATGCAAAACCTCCAACTTTCATCTTGTTTTTTAACTAGTAGAATGGGTAAGGAGTATGGGCTTTGACTACCTCTGATGATTCCCATCCTAAGCATTTCCTCTACTAGTCTTTCTATCTCAGCCTTCTAGAAATGTGGGTACCTGTATGGTCTTACACTCACTGGTTTTGCTTCGGCGAGAATGGGTATTCGATGATCAGAGCTCCTTTTAGGAGATAAACCCATAGGTTCTGTAAATATTTCCTTGAATTTTTCTAAAACATCAGCAATCTCTCTTGGTATATTAACATTTTCAGTAGCCTTCGGCTCAGTTATTTTTTGCAAATGATATAATGTTGCAATGGATTGCTCCCCCACCATCTTATTTATTTCTCGGCAATGCACTGGATATTTCTTCGTTATAGTATTTCCTTGTAACTTTATCCGAATGCCTTTATAATGAAATTCCATAGTGAGGTTTTTATGATCAATAAGCACGGGTCCAAGGGATTCTAGCCACTGAACTCTCAACACTATGTCAGAACCTTTTAAATCTAGGGCATATAAGTCAATCTTGAACTGTTGTTCTTGGATTTCTAGTGGTACTTGTTCAAATTTTTCCTTACACAACAAATAAGATCCACTACCTATTAACACTTTAAACTTCTTGATGGCTTCCCATTTGATCTACAACTTCTGTGCTACCACATTCTTGATGGAATTGTGAGTACTTCCATTGTTGATTCAAATTCTCCGTTGCTCCTCGTTGTGATGACTGAACATCTTCAGTGTGCTAGGATGAAATTGCCCTTCTAAAGCATTGAAACTAATCTCAAGTGATATCTCATTAATATGCTCTTTCTCCTGTTCCCTTTTCTCGGCTGCAAGTTCTGGTTCTTTAAGCATTTCTTCTACTTCTTCCTGACCTACTAGTAGGTAACACACACTCTTACATTTGTGACTAGGGCTGTATTTTTTGTCATAGTAGTAGCACAATCCCTTCTATCGTTTGTTCTTTAACTCTATTGCTATTAATTTCTTATAAGGTGTAGATGTGGCTTGATTGGAAGCCTGGCTTGCTTCAATAGCTACCTTCATGGAGTTTCCCCAGTATTTTGAATTTGAGGTGATTGATAGATTTTTGCTAGTTGTAACGCATCCTATTGTTGACGACATGGTAGGAAATTTTTCAACATTTGTTTTTACTGAAAAAGAAGGTTTCAAGGTTGCTTAGAATTTTAAATGTTTTTGCTCATGCAACTTAGCTAAGGATACGACATGAAAATATGATTCAGGTTGTGCTAGTTGCAATTCACACTTGAGATGATCCTGAAGTTTGGCTATAAAGAAACTAACAAGCCATTATTCAAGGAGCCCTATAACTTTAGTAGAAAGCTCCTCAAATTGGCTTTGATATTCATCCACATTTCCAGTTTGCTTGAGCTCCTTAAGTGCTGCTTTTGAATCATCATATAGAGTAGACCGAAAGCAAGGCAATAAGGCATTAAGCAAACCATTCCATAATGAATGAAATTATTCTTCATTACTCATTTGTACCAAAAGTAAGTCGGGCCTGATATGTTAAATGATGCCATCTTGACTTTTTGATCTTCCGGTACACCGTAGGCATAAAAGAATTCCTATATTTTGAAAGCCCAGTTTTCTGCATCCATTCCATTGAAATGGGGAATATCTATCTTCAAGTTCTTTCCCATTACAAGCCCCTGTTCCCATTGGTTTGAGTTGTTTTCTTTTACCATTGAAGTAGGTGTAGATGCTAAAGGTTGATTCGGGTTTTGCAGCAGCTTGTGCATCATTACCTCCATGCTATGAATGATTATCGATGCCCATTCACCGTCTCTTCAATCCTACTCATTCAATCATCTAAAACTCCAATGATTCACTGAAGCTCCCCTTGAGCCACCTCTAACTTTGAGAAATGTGTCCCCTCTGCCATACCAGAGCCTCTCAATGAAAGCACTAAATATTGATAGAAATGAAATAAAAGAACAATGTAATTCAGATAAACAATGAAGACTTCCTTTTTGAGTTAGAAAGGTGACTCCAGAAACCAATCCTTTCATTCCATACCCTCCTTCCCTTCTTACGCTACTATATAAACAAGAAAATATCCTCCTGCTCACACCTGACACATGCTCCCTTATCCCGAAACATTCCCTTACTAACAGCTTAGTTGTTCCCATGTGATTACGCAAGGCATTATTTTATTATTTTATTATTTGGCTGATTTTACTCATATAGAAATCACGTGACCATATTAGAGCCTTCCTCTGCCTTACATATAGTGACCGTTGTAGTATCTGTTGGCTTTTGTCCCTTTGTAGTATTCGTTGGTCTCTGTCCCTTTGCGGTTAGCATCACTTCTTGAGGTGTATCAATTTGGAATATTATATATTTTAATTATAATATAATAATTATTAAATATGAAATAATATTTTATTAAATCTCATATATTTAATTAATTAAAATATTAACTTATTTAATAATTACTAGTTTTTTATAAGACTAATTTAATTTTTGTGTAATTAATAAATATAATTATAGTAATAAATTTAATAAACTAAAAATATTAGTTTATATTTAATATTATTATATTATAATTAAAGTACATAATATTCCCCAATTCATAGGATCATCGATCTTTAGAATCATGATCGTTAAGTGGATTATTTATCTTATCTAATGGCTTGTTATGAGCTTCCATGAAAATAGCATGCCTTGTTGTAAATCAGTGGAGATTCTCCACACATCTTAAACAAATACATTCTTGAGATCAAATTTGGGTCATTTAAATTTGATTTAGATAATTTAAATTTTAAATTTTTTTGTTTTTAATATAAATTATTATTATTTTTAAATTTGTAATTGGAAGACTTTTATTTTGTTATACGACTTTTATCTTATGTTTTGCTTTTTTTAAAAATAAAAAATGTTAAAATTATATAAATATATATATATATTTGAATAGTCTAAATCAAAAGTGCATTCTCTACACTTCCCTTCAGCACTGTATTGTAAATTAATTAAATGCTGGAGGAAAACAGTTCATGCTGTTATGTGGACACATAATTATTACCATTATGTTATACTATCAAAATTTGTATTCTCTCTCTCTCTCTTTCTAATTTTTTTTCTATTAGATGTAAAATTTCATATTCTCTTGCAATATATTTTGGACAAAATATAGTCTATTATAATATGGTTTGACTCTTTTTTTACTTTGTTATTTTGTAGATTAAAAGTTTACAATATAATATTATATGGTTTATGGTGAACTTTCATCAAATTTTTAAAAATAAGTTGCATAGATTTTCTTTAAATTTGGTTGAAATTCTATAGAATTTTCTCATATTTTTAAAATTAACACATACTTCCTCTAAAATCAAAATTATTTTATAATTTAGTTTAATTTCAATTTTTTTTATTAAAATACCTTCAATTAACCTAAATGCATATTTCTTTTGTCTAAGAAAATTTTAAATAGAGGATGTCTTGGTCAAAAAATTTAAAATTAAATTAAAGTGTAAAGTAATTTTTTTGTTTAAAGAAATTTTGTGTATATTTTAAAAATAAAAAATTATATAATTTTAATAATATTTAAGAAAAATTTATAATTTACTCAATTTATGACGATTCTAACACTTGAGTCACACAACTCCTTATTTCCACCACTTAAATTCTACTATTGAAATCCCTGACCCTAGCTTTCAATCATACCTCCAAATCTCTCCGGCTTTCAATCACGAATTTCTCTCGGATTGCTTCAATGAAGACGAATTGAGGATGAATTTGTATATCGGGTCTCAAATAGGATTAGGAATCTCAAAATTTCAAAAGTCAATAGAAAGAATTAGGAATTTCTTTTAATCTTACTTGATAAAAAATGGTAACGTGAATGTGTATAAATATGTCTCAAATTACTTTAACAATAGTGATTGGAACAAATTACAAAGCGAATCTCAAATGTGTTAGGGATTTGGTAATTAGATTTGGCTCTAATTAGGGTTTGAACTTCGATCTTTTAATTTTTGAGACAACTCTAACATCATCGAGCAAAAACTCATTAGTGGTGGATTTTCTACTTTATTTTGAATAATTTGTCAAAATTTAAATCCCAACTCTTAAAAAAAATTGACAAAAACATCAAATATTTGAGCTAACCCATAATCAAATCTACTTAAGATGTAAGATATAAATCTGGCCTAACACTAAAGTTAACGTTAACTATTGAACACTTTTGGACGAATGCTTGGATACATTGTATGTGTCTAAATTATACTAATAAGAAACAATTATATGAATATGGCAGATAAATTTTTAATTGACTTTAATTTTAACATGTTCAAATAATTATTTTTCTTTGAATTTTAAATTATGTTTGATAGAATAAAAGGATTTTAAGAGAAAAAAAAAGAGAATAAAAATAAGAATGAAATAGAATTTTGTGACCAAAAATTATATTTGATATAATATAAAAAAATAAGAATACTTCTTTATTTAGACGTTTAGTAGAATAGAAATAGTATATGAATATAAAAAAAAAAGAGCAATGACCAAAAATCTCTTGAACAAAAAAATATTAAAAAAAATGAATTTTTACTAATTAATGTAAAACAAAAAAATTACAATTGAAAACGTTAAATTGAAGATATTTATATTGAAGGATTTTAAATTTTAAATTTTTTTTAAAAGACCCAATAACCAAGAATTTTAATTACATAGAAAAATTATAGTTTGAGACTTAAATAAAAATTTTTTGTCCTTAAATTCTTTAAAATAATTTAAAAGTTTAAAATCTTTAAGTAGAGATATCTTTAAATAAAAATAAAATATTATTATTATTTGAAGCAAAATTATATTTTTCTTTCACTATTCATAGACAACATTATCATTCTGAAGCAAAAATGATAGAATGAGCACTGCCTCTCAAATCTATCCATAGTTCGTTTTTTTTTTTTTTTTGCTACCAAACATCTTTTTGCACACTTCCATCTCTCTTCTCTTTTTCTCTCATTCCTTTTTCTTTGTACCAAATGCGATGTTAGTCTATCTATCTTTGAGAGATGCCTTTGAATCAGGAATTATTTATATAATCATGTTTAACTACTCTCAGAGACAAACAAATAACAAGTTTCACAGATGTGCAAGTGTGAACAGAATCACACAAAAATGATGAGTAAATATGTACTCTTTCCTTTCACACTTTAAATAAGCCCAAGTGATATATGCTTTACAGAGAGCAGATCAAAATTGATTCAATAAGCAATGAAGTAATCAGGAAACTTTCTATTTATTCCTCCAATTTAATCAGCACAACTATCAGTTCCTCCGAAATTCCTACAATTAAGGTACGTGATTGATGCCATGAAAACTAAGCAAGCAAATACCATATAAGGGTAAGAAAAGGAGAAAAAAAATATGTATTTCTTAATTACGCAACTCTCTTACTGGTTTTACTTATCTATTTATTTTATTTACAAATGAGGTATTAAACCTTATAAATAAGAGGAAGAAAAGGAGTGAAATAACGATTGAATTCAGGTATATCAAAACCTCTAATATTTAGTTTCAAAAGAGGTACTATTTGAATTAGGACTCTTAGATCCTTAATTGCTTTATTTAATATGTCGTTCAATAACATTTTTTTAATTTAAAAAAGAATATTTTATGTAAGAAAAGTGAAAGAAAATTAATAGGCAAGTGAATTACAATTTTTTTTTGGAAAAAATAGAAATAATACATTATTTGGGTTAATGTGCAAAATCTGTAAAAAAAAAAAAGATTACGAACGCCAACTCTTAATATCATAAGAAATTTAACCCCCAATACAGGTGACTGTGAATCTCTTATTAGATTATTTTTACCAAATTAATCAACTAATATTGGCAAGTCATTTATGAGTTTTAATTTATACTTTGAAACAATTATAGTTTCGTAAAACATCATATTAATCCTAAATTATATACTTTCAAACAAGAACTACTCTTCTGTACCATCTTCTCACCTAAAAATTAGGCCTCTATCATCAATCTAAAGAAAAAAAAGAAAAAAGAACTTTAATGTTTCACGGAATAACCCATTAATTACTCCACTTCATTCCTTAATTATCTGTAGAAAGGGACACCTTAACTAGAATGCTCATTCACAGAATAAATCACAAGTTGATGACTACTCAATTAATTTCATTATACACAAAGCAGTAGTTTAATGAAGTTTCTTCTTTTTCCTCCTGTGGGCTACTAGCTAGTAACCATATTCCAAGACCACAAAAGGAAACCATGGCCCATAAAGTTTAACACCATAATTAAATCTTCTATTATCCTGCAAGTTAGCCACTAGTTACCTTGATTCTTTGAAATGGAGAAACACTTAGGTAAATTTGATTTATCAAAGATAAATCAATCAAGTTAATAATGAATATTAGTGGCTTAACATGCTTTAAAGTGTATGCCAATTTCTTTTCTAAGAAGAATATTGTAATTAATTTTTTTAAAAAATAAATTATAATTATTTTTTATATTTTAAAGTCAATCTCACCCATCACTATAGTTTCTTACTCTCCTAGCTATATCACAATCTATATTTATTTTTAAAAAATTATTATTTTTCACTTGGTTATTAGACCAAAAGACACCAAAAAAAAAAAAAAAAACTGTAAAGACATTAATATTTATACATATGTAATCATATATGCTAGACCCATTTTTTAATATAATGTAAGTCTCATGTACTTATATCTATATTTATGATTAAATCAATTAATCTACCTTAATTTCCCCCCAGTGATCAAATCCTTCACGGAAAGGCAAATTTAATTTGATTCCCATTCCCATCTCAGGAAACCAAATGGTCCTATCACTGTCACTTCTGGTTCTATAAATTAGGGTCATCTTGAGCCAATTATCTCCATGCAAAACAAAGAGAAAGAAACTTATACACAACTTCCATGGCTAAAATCACTAGTGCTTTTCTGGTTTTAGCTCTCATTGCCATGCCATTTCTGAATGGCATAGAAGCTGCAGGAAGAAGTCTCCCTCCAGCTGGTGCGAATGATGATCACAGTAATAAGCTGTATGGGGCTGCTCAGTTTTGGTGGGGACTTTGGCCATTTGGTTTGTTTCATCCTTGGCTGTTTGGTCCTTTTTGGTGGCTCAAAAATGCCAAAACCACCACCACAAACACCACCAAAGCTTCTAATTATGTCCATGAGACTCCTAAAGTTCCTGAAGTTGGAAGTACCCTAGGCTATTATGCCTCTACTCATTCTCCATGATATTGTCAAATGAAATGAAAGCCTGTGTGTGCTTATGGATATCACTGAGGATGTGAGAAAAAAGCGATATCTCTATATGTGTAATATTTGGGGTTTGCATGCCCCAGTAGACCTAAATAACTTGCATGCATGGCTTGAATTGGTTGTGCCCTATGTTGCTATATACGTGGGTATATGTGTTGTATATATTGAGCCATGTAATGGTTATGTTTGTTGCTTCTTAGAATAAAAGCTCTACAAGAATTTCCTGTGAGATATACTGGGGATTTGAGTCTTATTACAGTATACTATCGTCGGTGTGAAGTTGAATATATCTTGTTGAAGGCCTGCTAATTTAGTATAATATAGCAAAAATTTCAATTATAAATATCCTGTAAATTTTCTATTCCACTTAAATTTCCAGTTGAGAATGAGTACATCATAGTTCTTATTCTTCCATGTTATATAACAGTGGAATATGAACCTGCATCAAAATGGAACAAAATACAGAAGATAAAATCCTGTGCACATGAAAAAGAATATCGATGATGAGTGATGATATGATTTTCAATTTAATCATATCTATGTTGTGGATTCTTTTAAGTTTCATCCATGATCAAATTCATATTTACATATATAAAAATACATTTTCCCTCCTCAATTCAATATAGACAAAAGATAATGTTTTAGTCCAAGAGTTTTGGTTCAAGTGACATTTCCTTCTGGACTTCATTGTCAAAAGGACCTAATGTACCTAAGTTTGATTCTTATTAGTTTGTCCATTTTATCACTCCTAACTCACATGGCTTTATGCGTCCTTTGTAATCCACACAAAAAAAAGAAAAAAAAAAAAAGAAAAAGAAAACTTTTCGATTCTCCATTTCCAATGTAAAAGGCAAATGCTTGTTTATGGAGTACCTTAATTGACATTTCTGTATCTTACTTTCAATACACTAGTTCAAATATTAGCATTTATATAATAATTCAATGAATAGCTAAGAGTATTTTGAAGAAAACAATTATATGATGAAATATAAAAATTTATAACTATCAATTTATAAAAAAAATTATTTTTATAGAACATTGCAAATACTATTATAGTATTTTCAAAAAATTATATTTATAGAGTACAATTTAACATGAAGAAACAAAGCAAGATAGGAAGAACATGGCCAATGGAGAGGTTGAAAAACCAAAAAAATAATTGGGTGGGGGTTACAAGGGAGAGAAAGAAGAAGCAGTGTATGAACCTAACTAAAGCTACGGATAATTTGGGGGAACAAAAAAGAGGGAAAAGTGAGGGGGAAATGGGAAAAGTGGAATAAACGCAAAGAGAAAATAAGACTAGGAGAAAGAAAAGAAAAGAAATGAAGGGAAAAAAAATAGATTTAATAGGTTCAAATTAAAATGTCAAACAAAGGCGTATGATCTAATTTTCAAAAAATTAGGGGTATAATATCAAATTTTAACAACGTTTTGTGGCAAATTCATGTTTGGAGTGAAATATGTGATGATATTTGTTGGGAGCAAAAGTATTGCTCCAAGATGATGTTTGCTTGAGGAAATTGGTGGCACATGCAGTAATTTTTTCAAATTGAAATTTTTTTTATTTAATAAAATGTAACTTGTCAATATTGATAGTCTTTGGGCTGGCCTATGATTCAACAAAGGGTCATTTGACCTTAAGAATCATAGTCCCTTGGTTTTGCACAATAAACCCTTTACCCCTCAGAAGTTTTGGTCTCTTTACAAAATTTTGCCTGCTTCTTCATTCAACTTCTCTTCAGAAATTTGCTCATTCCCTTCCACTTCAATTCGGTTGTGGTCCACGACATGTTCTGGCTAAAAGCTAAAACTCACTGTATTTGGGAAAGTGGCTTGACCATTTATAAATTTTTTTGATCAATCTCAAAGCCTTATTCTCATTCAATTAAATGTTATTTTTTCTCTTATTTTCTTAGTATAACCCTTATCTTATTATCTCATTTTATTTGATATATGGTCATTAATTTTATGTGTACAACATATTACTAGTGTGCAACATATTTTTTTATTAAATTGATTAAAATATGATTAATAACAGTATTAACAAATTTTTATATTAATACAAAATTATTTATTAATTAAAATATGAATAATAATATTTCTATTTAAAAATCACATTGTGGGAATAAAAAATGAACAATAAGAGTAAGATATTATATATACTTGTAAATAAACAAATTTATAATGGTCAAGACAATGCGATATTTGAGTGCATCAAGTAAAAATAATTAACATTAAATCAAACATCACTTTAGAGATATTGAAATAGGTGGTTAGGCCAAAGCTATAGCTTTCCTCAAATCAATTTATGCCTAAGCTAGTATATAGGTACTTAGTGTTCTTAAATCTAATGCAATACCATGCATGTATCCTAGAAGACGATTGTGACATTTAGAAGTTGTAGCAGGTGAACTTGAGATTTCCTTCACACTTGCCTTGTGCAAAGTTATATGTATGTATCTCAATCGTTCAAGTAGATTTGAACTTTGATTCACTACTAGTAGAGGACCCTATTATATACATACTCCCGTCTACCAACAATATCCACAACACAACTAATCAAACATCTTTGTTTAGTTCAAACCTTTGAGACATTCACTTGTTTCACCCATAATTAAGCAATGCTCAATAGTATCACATCCTTCATAAGGACCAAAATTCCCATATGAGTCCATCCCATCTACAAGTTGGTAATACTATACATCCTTCTCCAGTTGCTACAACAAAAGATGTAATAGATTAATTTAAGAAAGAAGATGAATATGATTTTGCCTTAAATGTCGATTATGTTGATGTCAACAATGAGTGTGATGAAGAGAGTTAGGATGGTAGTGATGATCTAATCAATACCATTCCCTATGCGACTATAAGTGAAGATGATGAATTGGTTGTCAACTTCTTCTCAAAGGTTAATATAGTTGTGGAAAGGGGTTCCAAGGACCCTTGAGTTGGTGAGCTTATGAATTTGAGTGACAATCAAGAGTTGTCAACATGCAGTGTAAGGATAAATGAGCTCTATGCCGAGCAGTTAAATTATACTCCATTTGAGTGTACCATATGTTTAAGGTGTATTATTCTTGTTAAAAAAAAATTAAAGCATATTAATATACTAACTATGGTAGCAAATGTGATTATAGTGAATTTCAAGTCAAAAAGTTCCTGTGCCAATACGTGCTTATAGCTTATGCCAAGGTTAGTTTGGACTCATTTCAGTTTATGGATCTATTTTCCAATTGGAAATAATATATAGTGCTCACAGTAATGAGTTTTAGCCGATTGAACGTAAGGTTCATTGGCAACAATTGGTTTGATCTTAGTTCTTAATTCACCAATGATCAAAGTGAGAGGGCGTCCTTGCTCAAATCACATACAAAATGAGATAGCCTAAACACTAGCAACACAGCTTAATAAGTGTGGATTATATAAGCAAATTGGTCATAATTGTTCCACTTCTCCACATTATCACCAAGATGGTTAGTAGCCTAAATTTGATTGATCATATATTTATATAAACCTATTTCTATAACTGGCTTCCTTTGAATGTGTAAGCATAAAATTATTTTTAATTTTTCCCCAAGCATTTTTTTATCATATATTCATACAATTTTTTTTCATTGTTTTATCTTCATTTATTTAATATCTAATTGATTATTTAAACGATTGCTAGTTTATTAATAATAATCATTATTACTTATTATATAACCACTAATAATTACTAACTTATTACTAATGATTATCTTTTCTTCCATGATTGATATCAATTATTTAACTATAATTTAATATCTAACCACTGTCTAATGCTTACCCATCATTTGTTATTTAACTACCATTTATTAAAAGGATGGCTTTCATATCACTAAATGGTGGGATCATTATTAAATGATTTTTATGATAATAAATTAAGATAAAACTAGTCTTTTAAAATTATTATTTTAAAAGACGTGGTATTTCATTAAGATATGAAATTGGAATGTATTACAGTTAATTATGAAACTTAGCTATATACATTCTACTGCTTTTTATAGGTACATTGCTTGATTGTGTTAGATTGAATTAGATGACAAATCATATAAGATTGAGGATTTCAAAATTAATAAGACTTCCGCTGATTGATGACTATATTGGCAAGTTCTTAATTAGATGACCGAGATTTTAGAGATAATTCCAAATCAAATTAAAAGCAAGAACCCTTTATGACAATCTTTTGATTCTTCGTTTTTGTTGTATTTGAATCTTTTAAGTGAGTATATTGTAAAATGTCTTTTAAATCGAAAACAATATAAAGAAAATAGAGAGTGAGTAAAAAAAAAAAAAGTAAATCACATACAATTTTTTACTTTTCATGTTACTTTATTATCTATTCAATTAAAATAATTTCCAAGAGCATTTGACAGCAATCCTTTGACGAGCCTAAGGTGTTTAGGTTCCTACATATTTGTATCACTTTGTGTGAATCCACATCTAACTATCTAGAGTGCGAAAATTTAAGAGACGATGTTGTTTTGTGATATCAGCATGTTCGTCGTTTTTGTGAATGAGGCAAAACCTTTATATGTAAGCTCGACGTTAGCATGTGAAAACCTTAGAGAGTCGTTGCTTGATGCCAAATGTAAAACAAACCTGATACTGAAAAATCTTTCATTAGAAGTTTAAGAGACTAGACATAGGTTGTGTTTTGGGCCAAACCAAAAGAAATATTGGGTCAAACTTTTGTCTTTATCTTTTATTTTAGTTGCTTTTAATGTCGCATTTTATTTATTTTTTTTTTTTTTATAATCTATACGAGTTTCAGCTCAATGCATGTATCCTGAGTTAACTAATTTTAAGTAGTGTAGACCAAGAATTGCAAATTCAATTTTGCTCAACCATATTCTATTTTAATATTGTTAAATTATTTTCCTTGAAGTTTGCATCTTGCAAAACGAGTAAAATTTATTTGTACCTCAATTCACTCCCTTTCATTTGTTATTTGACTTCCACTTTGTATCAAAGCAAAGATCTCGTTTTTGGTGTGCTTAACAGCATCACGTAAAGGTCTTAGTTAATTGGTAATGCATCTTTCAGATTATTTTTATGATAAGACTTGGGCGTAATTCTTTATATATTATGTGATTTTTTAATTAAAATATAATATGACAAATGTATAATTTAATTAAAAATTATATATTTATTATATTTTAATTAAAAAATATAATAATAATAATAATAATATAAACAATTGTGTGTGTGTGTGTATATATATATATTTTATTTGTCCGAATCACTCCCCTTGACCACGTTTCTCTTATTGTGATTATTATACTCGTTGTAGAACTAGTTTTGCTGCATGGCATCTCCGAAGTATTCTTAAAAAGCAGTTGAAGATCGTGAGGTGAGAAAAACCAAAGAGTGAAATAAGAAAGATATTAGATGATTCAAGCTAAAGCATACGCTATTAACATTTTATATTGTGCTATTAGTCTCTAAAATACGATTAAATTCCAGGTTGTGACACCACAAAATAGATGTGAGGCAAATTAAAAGCCACTCATGAAGGCACTAGCAATGTAAAAGAGACCAAAATCAAGGTTGGTTCATGAATATGAGCAAATCTTGATTCATGGAGATCATATCATAGATGACGTGTTCTATTGCTTCTCCAATAACATCGAAGATCTAAAAGCACTTGTATTTCGATGATGACCAAGTGAGGAAGATATTGAAAAACATTCCCAAGGCTTGACGACCAGAGGTGGATACAAAATAAAGTGAAGATTTTAATGTTTTCACTTATGATAACCATTTGGTCGGATAAATATTAAGTATATAAGAAAAAAATATATAAAAAGTGAATAAGTAAAATAAAAAAGAATACTCACATCATTACTTTTGAAGGATAAAAAATATTATTAAATAATAATTATAAAAATATAAAAAATATTATATTATGAATTACATTGCGACGAGCAAACTATACAAGCCGTAAGAAAAAGAAAAAGAAGAGCATAAGACTCAAAGCCACTAGCCAGCGAAATGAAGAGAATGATCAAGAAAAACAATCTGAAAAAGTTTTTGAAATCACCAGAAGAGATGTCAACTTAATAACAAGAAGCTTATTTAAAAAAACAAAATGCCGGAAGCTGGGAGATGAGGATGATGGACACGGATTTTCGAAATTTTTTTCTGCTAATTTAAAAAAGAAAAAAAACGCCTGAAGTTGAAATTTTTTTTAAATTTTTTTCAACCTTTTTTTTATTTCATCCAACAACTGATTTTTTTATTTTATTTTTTACTTTATCAGCATGAAATAATAGGTAAATACAATAGTGAGTTTAAATCCTCTCCATTTATTAAATAAACTCTCTATAATAATGCATTATTTGTAATGGGAGTCATAATGTAAATGGGATCTACTTTTTTTTCTTTTCACCCAATCTTTATTTTTTATTTCTTTTCAACTATAGTCATATATTTATTTGTTAAATACACAAGATAGAGATTCTTATAGTTGTGATTACTTACTATTTCATATTGATAAAATAAATCAAACATAAATAACTAAATAAATAAGGGGTTGGATGATTGGATGAAATCAGAAAAAAAAAAATTCAGAGCCATGAATCCAACAGCTCTAAAATGAATAGGATCGTCTCTATCCCCCAGAGACAGGAGAGGATCCGTTATGAATGCAATAAAGTTGGTCTCATTATGGTCTGAATTTCCACTTCCAAATCGGAAGGAACCAAGAAGTTCAAAATGGGGAGATGATTCCTATGGTGAAGAATATGAACTTGAAGACTGTGTAGCCAACATACGTTTCGCAAAGCTCACTGTCGCAACAAATGATGAGGGATGGTGTTAAACATCACAGGTAACAAAGAAAAATATCCTCAGGTACTCTTGAAATCAAAGTCCTTCTTCATAGCTCACTATCACAACAAATAAGCCATCTCCATAATTGTGACTATAACTTCTGAAGAATTTCTTCACTTTGATCTTATAAAAATAATGATTTTAAAATTAAATCAGTAAAAATACGGATTTATAATTTATTAATTTGACTAAATTTGAATAAATAATAATTAAATATACATGTTTTTATAATTTTATATATTTAAATGTTAATATAATAAATTTTAAATATTTAATTATTAGTTTAATATTTTTAATATGTTTGAGATATTATTTTTTAATTAAAAAATAAAAATTATCAATGATAATAATTTAATATTTAATATTGAATTTTTAAGGTTTTTAAATTATATTAATATTTTACTTATCATTAAAAAACAAAAAAAAAATAGAAGATGGAAAAGCAATTTTGGCCTCATATTTGAGAGATGTTATTAGAAGATAAAATATGATAAAAAAACAAATGCTAAAAACATTTAAGTATATACTTTTTTTATGTTTTTTTTTCTTTAAATTTCTTTCTTTCAATCCCTTTTTTCTCTTGTTACTTTGTATTTTCAATTTTTTAGATTTGACAAGATGAACTATTCTATCTCATACAAAAAAATCTTTAAAAAAATTCAATAACCTAACCAGGTCAATTAACTTTTTTAGTTCAGCTTGTTTTTTTATCAATTTTTTAACATGCCCAATTTTATGAATTAACTTCAGTGATCCAGTTACCAACTTTTTGATCAAACTGATTTGCCAAATAATACTACATCGCTACCATCGATCAAAAGCCCTTTTATCCAGTAAGAGATACCCAATTAGTATTTGGAGGTAATTTACACGAAAGTAACAAATAACAAGGAAATTTTATCTTCTAAATTCAAACCAACACACTCATGAACTAGTAGTGCAATACAATTGCAGAGATAATAAAGCCATTCATCTATATTGGCAACACACTTATAGCAACGAAGTCCAGAAATCCTATATTTTAACCCATCGGGGATTTGATAGAGGTACACATATCCATGGGGGCACGACTGGTAATCAGAACATTAATGCTCAATTAAAGAACTGATCTAAAGAGGACATCTAAGAGGCATCTTCACGTATTAAAATAACACTTAATTAAATGAAGACAAACAGCTACTGAACTGTGATTATGATTGATCGGTCCACTAAGAAGATTTTCTTAACTGCACAGCCACTCAGCGATCTTCCAATCCCCATTCACATCAATGCAGAAACCCTATCATATGGCAATTCACATTTAGTCACCGGAAGACCATTAAAACAAGAAAAACAATCAAAGGGAATTAAGAAAGCAAATCTTGAACACTAACAGAAGCATGTTTACTTATTGGATAAATAACTCTCCAAACAATAAAATTAAATAGTCTTCTCTCTTGTAATTAAAAAATATATAAAACTTTCTTAAAATTAAAAAAAAATGACAAAAAATACCCTAAAAAATGATATTAATTATTTTTGTGAAAAGTATACCTTATTAAAAAATATATTTCTTAAAATTTTATTTTATTATTATTTATTTTGTGTCAAACTATAGATTTAATCTATTCTAAAATTTTAATACATTTATGATGTTTATTAACATTTATTTAATACTCATGTGATTGTTAAAAATAAATATTATTAATTATTATCTTTTAAATGGTTATTCTTAAAAATTATCCTGTTAATATGTTCCTTCTCATTAATAATCACTTAATTTTTTGTCAAATGATTTTACAATGAAAAAAAAAATTATATGTAATACTTTATATTTCATTATCAAATTTTTTAATCAAAATAAATATATGATTTTTGTCCACAAGTATATGATTTTTTAAATTAAACAATATGCTTATCAAATTTTAATTAAAAAATCACATTTTATATTTTAATTGAAAATTTAATAGTAAAGACATAAAAAATTATATTTAAATATAATATTTTTACAATTCGCTGGATTTAAAAAAGTGATTAACTTATATTGGTAAAAAATTATTTAATTCTTAATATATTATATTAACATAAGAGCATTTTGATCAAAATATTGTAAAAATCCCATTTAAACCCCTCATAAATGAGATATTTCTCAATTTGATCTCTTATAAAATTGCCTTATCATTTTTATCCTCCATAGATGAGCTAATTTTTAATTTAGTTTTTTACAAATAAAATAGTTATCAATAACATCCTTTTATCAATTTATTGTTGACGAAACTAATAGTTCATCTTCCATCAATTTACATATTATATAATGATAACTAATTGCTAACTTGTTAAAAAATATATTACTTGTAATGACATTAGTTAATTTTATTAACAATAAATTGACATAAAGACGTTATTAATGACAATGTTATTTATGAGAAGTCAAATTAGGAAAGATCGACCAGTGAAGGGCTAAATTGAAAAGGTAATTGTATAAAAGGTCAAATTGAAATACACCTCATTTGTAAGGAGACCAAATTAAATAGACAAATTTATAAGTGACCAAATTAAAAAATACTTTATATGTGAGAAACCAAAATAAAATTTTAATTATAAATCTAATTGTAACTTTTTTTTTGTTAAATATATATATATATATATATATATTATTTTTTAGTTTTAAGAAAAGGAAGTGTAATTTTCAAACAAGGGTACCCAAAAGTTAGGCATCTTTCAAGGAGGAAGTAATTTACCCTTATTTATTTGGTAATGAATTACAAATTAGACTAGGTTAAGTTCGTTTTAAAATGAGCCCACATAAAAAAGCTTTCAAATTATTTTGGGCCTAGGCCAAAGCCCGACTTGATAAAAAACAGACTTAACCTCTCCCTACCAATTTAAAAAAAATTAATTATTTTATTTTATTTTTTAAAAATTTTAAACACTAAATATTTCTATTTTATTATTTATTAGACTACTTTTTAATTTTAAATATCAAATAATCTAAAAAAATTAAACCACTTAAAGTATATATCAAATAATAAAACTTCTCAATATGATAAAATATTATTTATTAATAATATATACAAAATAATTATAATACTAACGGAGCTTAAATTCAAACCGAACTTGGGACTTTTTAACAGGGGTCTATTTTTTATTAATTTTTTTTAAACTCATCTTTCTTTTTTTTCAAACTAGGCTTATGGGGTTGGGTGGACCTTTTTAGCCCATGATCAGGTTTACGACAAACATAGAGGAAAGAGATAAAAAAATGAAAGAGAAAAAGAAAAAAGATCTCCAATCCAAAAAACACACCAAAAATAAAATTGGAGGGGAGTCCCTTTCATTTATTTAGCAAATCCAAATGATGTGTGACCTGAGCCAATTTACAATAAGGCACGTTTACATTTCACCACCCTCCAGTCTAGTCTGTCACTTGGCAACCCTAAGGTACACTCTTTAATAGCAGCCTTTTGTTGATCCACTACTTGTCACATATACAAAATCAAGAAGATAAAAAAAGCAATAAAGTCACTTGTTTTGGCCATACCTTCGACTATTTGATGGGAGAACCAAGCTCTTTCGCAGCTACCTTTGTAAGGTAGGACATTTACCCTGTGCATTGATAGTATCGTGAATACTCCGTATTCCGTTTAAATATTACTGGAAACCTACAGAATTGCTTTTATATAATTTCCATTAATAATTCACCACTTGTGCTGGAAGTCAGCCGGTAGTGGTAGCATTATTCAAATCTACCACTTGTTATATCTAGTATCTACAAATTTAGAAAACAAGGAAGCACTTCAACCAACTTAAATAATCAGTGGTTTTGGCCATACCTTACTTTCAACTAGTTGATGGGAGAAATACCCTTCTAAGCTCTTTCACAGTAACCTTTTTCCGGCAGGTGGGGCATTTACTTTGCACTTTCATCGCAGCCTTGATGCAATTCTTACAAAATATATGACCACACCTTGTAGACATTTCTTCTTCTAATGGGCCCATACATATTGGACAGTTAAAGACAGGATCCTCTGGAGGTTCAGGCGGCTCTCTTATGTTTTCCGTCTGCAAATGAAATATTCAAGTCAGCAACTTGACTTTCAGTACACATTTACAGTCAGCTACTTATAAGATTATTTAAAGGCATCAGTAATTAAAAACTAAGGACCGATAAAAATTTTAATTAGACTTAGAAAGGGTTTAGATGTACTCAAGTATGACTAGAAAAAGTTTTAAAAGATATTAACTTATCAAAATTTGAAAAATGTACGTATAAAAATTAAAAATAATAAGATTTTGTTTTTGAACGATTAGATGAACTTATGAACTACTATAAAACAAGGATGAACTAAGATATTTAAAAAATAGTATGAACTCTCCCTATAAAAATCATATTTCACAAAACTACAAAATAATAACAAAAGTTTTATCTGCTTCAGTTTTTACTAAGAACTTCAAAATTTTGTATTGATGTTTTTTGGGGGTAAAATTAAAGCATAAAATATCAAAATTAAATTAAATTTCTTAATACGTTTTCTTTACTTTCAGGCTTATGTTAATTATTGGGTAAAATCCTCTTAACCCTCCACACCTCCTACCCTTGGCCTGCTTCCCATCACGCTTTCCCCTTGCTCACTTCATCTAACTCCTACAATGGAGGGTCAACAACCCAGTCATCAATTGGCTGCCAGACCACCATGAGTTCCCTGGTATTGGAAGTTTCGCACCTTCCCAAACACTACTCCAGTTCTTGTAGCATAAATTTCTAAGTGCCTTTCCTCCCCCTATTACCAGAAATTTCACCATGGCTCTTATCCTAGTCCTAAGATTGGCATGTATGTGGATTTTAATTCATCTCCCATCTCTCTCTCCCTCTCTCTATATATAATGGCCCATTTGGTTGATGAGCTGCAATGTAATCTTTTTTGTAATATTTATTATGTTCTTATAATCATTACTCAACAGTATCCATTCCTTTTTATTAGTTTTTTAAAAATAGGGACATGAATGTCATTTTTCATCCCATTTACTCACTTTTTACGTTTCTTTTTCCTTTACACACCTAACACTGCCAAGCAAATGAGCCCTAAATGATCTTCAAGTGAGATCATCACTTTCATCAATCTGGGGCGTGAGCGGCCCATGCTGGGAATTGTGCATTTTGAGGCACAGTTCCCATAAGGGACCAATGACCCAGGTATCACTCCAGCTTATCATGAGTAAAAAGGGTGCTGGTAAAAGGATGAAGCGATATACAAACTGCAGTTTGAATTAAAATAGTGAACTGCTCTAGAAGACTAGACCACCCTGTTAATAAGCAGCACCAAAAAGCATGCAGAAAGCTCAAACAGTAGAACGTTCGCATCATTCCATTACATTAGGTCAAAAACATTTCAATTTAGAAGCAACCAACTCAACAAATTTATCTATAATAAGGACACACGATAATGGTTATTACTTAATTTCAGCACCAATGACATCAAAATGTGTCAAGAGTTTGCTGGTAGCAGCAATCAAAGTAACAGGAATTAATGCAGTTACTTCAACTAGATTAAACTATGCGCTAGATGTCTGACGACCAAGACTTAATGGCAATGAGAATTGAGAAATAGGAGACATCAAAACCACCAGATACACGGTAAGAAAACAAAGCACATTCATATGTTACATGTCCAGAAAAAGAAGCACAGAACATAAAGCAATATAGCATGAATCAAAAAATTTGATTACCATAGAACTGCTACTGTCTTCCAGGTTTATATAAAGATCACAGTTAATAATTGTTTGGTTTGAGGAACTTCTTACGCGTTTGTTGCGATTATTATTGGTTCCTGCAGTCCACTCTTCTGCAATAAACATGAACAAGAAAGAGACGTTAACAACTACCATCAGACCATACACCCGCACCACAGCCTAGAACATTTGACATTCTTGGTGTCCCAAAGAACTTCACTCCAGTATGAACTACAATTGTCCTAGGCAAACAATTAATCCACAAACACACCAGTAATCATGATTAGAATCAATCCCATTCCTCTCTCTGAGTACTCAGGCAGAGAGAGGTCTACAAGTGAAAGATCTACTAAACCGGACAATTGTTATCTTCTTAAAATAAGGTTGTGTTGGTGATAGAACCCATCGCTACCCCAAGTAATTTAATTTAACACAGAACAATAACAAAGGGATGAAAGAAGGTACTGAATAATATATCTTCAATTAATAACAACCATTTACAAAGACAAAATACTCCAAAATCCACGCTTAAACTTATAAAAACAACAACACAGCCGAAAGGACAAACAACATAACACGGAGTTTAGAAAATCAGCAACAAAACACTTGAAATAAACACTCAGCTCAGCAGCACAGCACATGAGAATTCCAACACAGCAGATCCACACACTAGCATTCGAGTGGCTAGTTTTCTCCCCAGAACTCTTCCATAATTTTTTTTCCAACACCTTTTCCATAGAACTCCCCCCACTCAAATACTTAGTAACTGCCACTTTCTCTCTCCCAACTCACCCCCATAACTTCCTTAACTCCCTGACAGTTTTTTTTAACCCCTCAAATTTCCCTCTTCCCCACCTCCACCCTCACTCCTTTTGACTCTTCTAGATTATACTGGGGATCTATCAGTTGGTCACAGGGACAACACAGTGGAAAGAAGCATAGCGCTACAAGGAGTGGACTGAATATTATGCAGTTTATGTTATATGATATCAACAGTTAAAACCCATCAAACTACCATATGCATATAGAGTTTAAAAAGAAGAGCAGCATAAGAAGATAAACTAAAGTTAAAAATAATTTTAAAAAGAAAAAAAGGAAATGCTAGAAAGGGTTATCAAAATTCATTCCCCAAAGAAATGTCATATACTTTTTCAATCCAGAAAACACATTGGAGGAAAGGATTAACATGTTACCTAAATCCACATCAACTATAGTCCTCCTACGATTTCTTCTCAAATTGTTTTTAGCCTAAGATGAGAGAAAATTTGAAGAAAAAATATTAGTTTCCAACAGATGAATCTGATGCAGAATTTAAGTTAAAAGAAAAGCAGAACACAGAAGGTCGCAGGCATACCTCAGCAAAAGCCCTCGGAGTGGATTCAACAACATCATCGTCAATGGCCTCCACATCAATCATCACAGGCTGTACAACTGGCAGTTGCTGGCCAGCTTGAACTTCTTGAGGCACCAATTGAGTTGAAGGTCCCTCTTGTTCCCGATTCTCACTAGGTGGGAAACAGTTAAGGTCGAGGTCCAAAACTGTCTTCCTCCTTCGACAACTCCTGACAGCAGGCACCCTGACCGCTCGAGTGCTCATTGCGTACAATATTCCCTTATCCAAATTATGAAACCTGAAAACCCAATATCATAGGACATTAGATTATTGTTCTGCATAATGATAAATCTAAACAGATAAAAAGGGCAAACATTAACCACTGGAAACCAGATGAAGCATAAAATAGCAAAAATTTAAGAATGATGGAAAATCAAAACAATATTAGACTTAAAAAGTGTACAAGCATAAAGCTAAATTGAGCAACATTAAGTCTACTATCAATTGTTTTTTTCTATTGAAACCTTCAGAGGCTAAATTTCTGTACCTACAAAAGTCAAAACAAAAACAGGAACAAAAGATTCCTATTACAATAGATGAGAGCACTATTATCTATGAAACCTTTTAAAAACACTAGAAGCATGTCGGCTCAGACAGCTAATTTCCTATCCAGATTTTACTAAATAAAATCAGATAAAATTAGGTAAGGTTAACTCTAAAAAGAATATGGGCTAGGCTGCAGAGAAAATTTGTTTAGCTTTTGGCAAAACACTATGATTCCTAATTCCTATACATCTATCTTTCAGAATGAATGTTTGCCAAGAGACTTTCACAGTTTATAACCTACTTGTCTAATCTATACAACTACACATAAAGCAAACACCTCTCAGTGTGTCACCCAAAATAAATAAATTGGACAAATTAAATAAACCAACTGTAACTTTCTTATTCCCACAGTTTCTTCACCCACTTGCTGAACTTTGCAGTGCTTATAGCAGTAGTTAAGAGCATCATATTTACAGAAAGAAAATAAAATGTGTTGTGCACACATATATTACTAGAAAAATCCTTCAGCCTTATAACACGTGTGAGCGCATGTCAGGGAGGCTAGTAAGATATATTTCCTATATGCAGAAAGACTGTCAAAATAACCCACATATGTGCTTGATAACATAGGTTCATACAGAAATTAATAAACAGGGCATGTATGAAATAAATTGACTTCTCTACATATGCATTTGCATTTATTAAGACACCCATACAGAATTTAATTCCAACAGCTTTAATATACTGAAATTGACTGATAATTATAAACTCATAGTATAAATACCTTTCTAAAGCAGCACACAGTCACACCAAAAAAAATAAGAGTTACAAGGCCCAAGCTCAGAGGAACTGAGATGATGCAAGCATAGATAATTTAGTAACAAAAAGGAAACGCTAAATATAACCACTAATGTTTCCATCCGCTCAACTCTGGAGAAATTAGGAATAGAAAAGCTCCATAAGGTTTCACGATTTATTTAAAGAAAAACAACAAAAAAAAACAAAACAAAAGCAACACAAAATAATCTGTAACTTAAAACATGTTCTCCTGATTTCAGGCCATAAATTAACGATAACTGCTCAGAGAAATTCTAAAGCCAGTGACTTTGGCAACTCTTCTATATTTTCAGCAGTTAGACAGAAAAACCACACATTTCAGCAAATTTTACCCTATACCAAGTTGCAAAAATGAAAAGGAATCTAGTCATTCCAATAGACAGAAAAATAAGCTTCTTCAAACAAAAATGTTACACAAGAAAAGTAAAATCATCGCGCACCGACATTCAAAATTAGAGAGAGTTAAAAGATTATTCAAAGCAATAAACCATAAACCACGGATAATCATAACAAAGCATTCAGAAATAGTAGCCGACAAACAAGAACAAGTTGACCAGCCAACTTTATCAATTCAACGACGTGGAAAGAACCCCCCAAAAAAAAAGTGAACATTCAAAGCAAAATCGGACCTTTTCACCTATCGAAGCAAAAACTAAAGCAAAAAAATAAATGTTCCGCATCAACAAAAAAATCATAGGAAGAGCGAAATTTTCAGGCACCGATATCCAAAAATTGAGAGGAACGACAAATAATGCAAAGTGTTAATAATATCAACGAATTGAAACCGAAACCAACCAAGCATTCAGAAATCGAAAGCGAAGCAACCGACCTAACCAATTGACCAAAACATGAAAATGGAAAACAAGAAATCAGGAATTGGAAGTGAGCAAACGAACCTTTCAATCGTAGAATTGAATTATGCAGATCGGAGCCACAAAGAGCTTCGGAAAGAGAAAATCGGTGGAACCTTCTCAACTCTTTCGATTCGAATGAGGAAGGTTTCTGCGAAGGTCATATATAAGGAGCAGAGAGAGGAAGAAAACGGTTGTGGACAGGGAGCGTGTGAAAGTACAAGCGCGTCAGGAATGACGAAACGTGTGTCCACGTGGCAGAGATTGCACTATACACATTATAGCAGTAATCCTAATGTCTATTTTGTTAAAGATATGCAAAAAAAATTAAGTATAAAAAAAAAAACTAACTTTAGAGATAAAAATAATTTTAATATTTTTATTTTTAATAATTAAATAATAAATAATAAATAATAATTAAAAAGTAATTACAAAAATAAAATAAATATTAAATATAATTTTTTTAACTTTTTTGTATTACCACTAAACAGAGTCTTAATCTGAACTTGAAGGGTTGTCCATACATCTGTTATCATTTGGATTTTTTTTCTTGTTTAGTATATTATTTTGAGTAAAAAAATAAAAAAAATAATTTAAAAAAAGAGTGTATGAATTCACTCTTTTATCTTTTTATTTACTCTTTTATCTTTTTAATTTTTCTTTAACAGGATAACGTTCCATATTGAACAAGAGGATCCAGATTCTTCTTCACCTATGGGCTCCACTCTTATAAAATATGAAAAAATAAAAATAATAAAAAATTTTCAATTATAAACACTTTAATTACAATAAAAATAATTATTTTTATTCAACTTATATATATAAATTATTTACTAATTATTTTTATTTTTATTTTTCATCTTTTGAATAAAACAAAATATATGATGAAGATATTTTTTAACTTTTACTAAATAAGTAATTTTGTTTTTTCTATTTAGTAAAAATTAAAAGATTATTTTTATTTTATTTTATATTTAATTTAATTTAAAATAAAAATAAATAACTGAAATTAAAAAAATAAAAATATGAAGAGTTAAAATGCTACTCAAGTTAAGCGGAAAATCCAACCACGTTATAAACAGACTTTATAGCAATTTGACAAAAATTATAATTTACTCAATGGGTAGGTATAAATGTTACCTGAACAAGATATTCAATTCCCTAAACATTGTGTAATGTCGTTTTAATATTATTTAAGAGGGCAAATTTAAAGATGAGATATATTTTCATGGGCGTATTACAATTTAGTCTATTAATTAATTTTAATTTAATTCTTTAATTTTTTTTAAATTTATTTCTTTAAATTTCAATTTGTGTTAGTTTTATCTTTTTTTGTCACATTCATTAAAGATTATTTTAAAATACTAACGAAAATTAAGAAAGTATTTTTTAGATACTAAAAAAAAGTCAAAAAATCAATTTAAAACATTAATTAAGTTAACGGATAAATATGACATAAATTAAAAATTAAGAAGCTAAATTAAAACAGGTAAATTTAAAAATAAATTAATTAAAAGATTAAAATGATAGTTAAGCCTTCATATACTTTCATTTCAAATTGATATCGGCGTTATCTTTCAATAATTATAATTGAATTTTTACAATAAGTTAGAAGAAATAGCGATAAAATCAAAAGGTTAAATTAACTTTTTGGTACAAATAGTTTTTCTTAATTTTGATTTGATCTTTATAATTTAAAAATTCTTATTTAAATCATTATACTTTAAAATTTTCAGTTTAGTTTATTGTTTGCTTAAATCAATATTATATTAAATTTTAATAAATTAATTAAGAAACTAGAATAATAATTAAGCCTACTTATAAAATATTCAGACAATATATAATTAATTACATCAATAACACTTTAGAAAAACTAACAAATGTTTAATCACAAGCACAAATTTTTTTTCAAAAAGTAAATATAAAAAATCATAAGTTTTTAAGTCATAGAATCGAAAATTAAAAATGAGATAAAATTATAACAACAACAAAAAAAGGTCAAAAATGAAAAGCCAATCTTTCAAATTGATATTGTTACCTACTACTCTTAAATTTTTTTCTCGCCATTTATCTCTCCTATGGAAATGCATCAAAAACTTTTTTCCATAATTCTCTTCTTTTAATATTATTTTTTTTTTGTAGACCAGAAAATTTTAATTAACATTAAAAAGTGCATGACGTATTTCTACTAGAAAGTTCATAAACAAAAACACAAGATAACAACCAAAAACAGACAACAACATTAAAGACAAAGATAAATGGAATAAGGAAAACCATCATATGGACAAAGATCAACCATACATCCTCTTTTTTTTTTTTTGGGCCAAAAGATTAACAATATATCCAACTAATGCGATTTTTAACTTTCTTATGCGGATGACAAAACTAACTTGAGATCATAGCTATGAGAGTCAATCCTCTCAAATATGAAAGAAAGAGACTTCGACATTGCTGCAATTCCTATTGGCCAAGTTCTTTATCAACATCATGTTCTGGTTCTTACAGTATTGTTTGCTCTGAGACGCTTCCTCTGAAAAGTCCATTGATCGTTTGTTTTTTTGCATAGCCAGTTTGCAAGGGCATTATGGCGATTGGCTGGATACATGGTTTACAAAGTTACAAGATAATAGAATTGAGAAATGTTCCATGATACTACTGTTTTATTCATATTGATTCTCAATGACATTTGATTTGCTCAGAACAAGTCATCGATAAAAGGGTTTGACTTCTCATCTCCACCCACTAGGTCGGAAAGTGGTCGAATGAGATTTTCCAGCAATGCGACTCATTCTACAGATGTTTCAACCTCCAATCATGGAGGCTTTTGACTGTTTCTATATCAAAGGAAGGTACGAGAGCTACACTGTGTGATTTCCTTAATTTTGCTAAACTGATGTGGCTTTTCCATTCAAGTGTCAGTTGCTAAGTTTGATAGTACTACTCCAGCCAGCTTATGTTTCTACTAAACGTTATGATTGTTTAATATACAGAAAATTAGAAATTTAAAAATTATTTTTTATACTTTTATTTTTAAAAAATAATAAAAATAAATATTATTAAATAATAATTATAAAAATATAATAAACATCATACCATGTTTGTTTTAATTTTATTTTCCATTTAAATACCATTCAAACCCTACCTCCTCGGAAGTTCTGCTCTTTTTTACTTAAATAAAAAAAACTCCAGTATACTACCAAACTGGTGTTTTTTATTTTTAAGAAATTAAGTCCAAGATGCCGCCATTTAATTCCCCCCCCCCCCCCCGGGGTGCAAATTATATCTTCAGAAACAATGCAACTTATATTCGGAAATAATGTGTACCATCATCTTGATTCTTTTATTTTCCTGTCAAATAACATCTGAAATACTTTTATTCAGTACATTGACATGCGAAATTTCTGGTGCCATCCAAACTGTTAAGAGGCATAAAATGACATCATTTTGAATTATATGAAAACTTTACATCGCACCACTTTTATCTCCATTAATTTTATATGATATCAACTGTATCTTTTATATAATAAATTTCAATTATTATAGTCATACCAAAAGTGAAAATTTTAAAATATCATGTATTTAAAATACTAAATGATGTCAAATAACAGTGGTAACAAACAATTCATTAAAAGTCAGTCACATGGAGGACCGAAAAAAGGTGCTTTCCTACAATTTTAAAATTTCAGATACTGGAGCTAGAAAAGAAAGCTGGAACTAGGAGGACAAGAAAGCAAGATTCAATATGATTGACAGGTTACAACTATAACTAATGGTAGGGCAGGTTTCAGATTTTATTTTACATGAAAAACCAATTGTATCTTTTATATAAAAACTTTCAATTGTCTCAGTTAAACATGAGAATTTTAACTGCCACAAAATCCAAAAATGTTAAACATTATAAACGGTATACCAAATAGCTCTTTCTTTAAAGTGAGTTACATGGACGAAGGGAAGAAAATGCTTTCCTACCATTTTAAGATTTCATGAATTACTTATAGAAGGAGCTAGGAAAGAAAACATAATACCAGCTGAAGGGTTGATCTGGCCGAGATAGCCAGAGGAGGACAAGAAAGCAAAATTCAACATGTTTGCCAACTTATAACTAGTCCTAATAGTCAGATACATTTCAGATTTTATTTTAAATAAAAATTAGTCAGTCTCGACCCTTTAAAAATGAATAGAAGTCAAACTCACGACCTTTGATCAAGTCTAATGATACCAAATAATCTGTAATTTGACTGAGATGATACTCAGAAGTGTAATTACATAGAACCAAATCATAATATATTTTCATCTGTGTTCTGAATAAATTTCTCAGGATAAGATTGCTCAACAGTCAACAAGTAGGATCAAGACACAGTAGAATACTTAGTTTTGTCTTGAAGAGGCTATCAGACACAGAAAAACTGAAAAACCAGAGACTATCAGACACAGAAAAATTAGCATTCTGCAATAAAAGTACCGCAGTAGAGATCATTTATTCCACTTCAGACAGTCCATGAGCAGCAATATGACAATATCAAGATTTCAAAGACTCTCCTGCTTTTACCAGATCTTGAAGTGCCTTAGAAATCTGTTCCTCTGTCAAACCTTCCAATCTGATGCCTTTCTCAACACCCAAGTCTGTGACCAAAAATTAAGAAGGATAAAATGACTTCGTGGACTTGTACCCAGCAGCATAGTATCATGGAAGCAATAACAATACCTAATAACCCAATGACAGAATAGACTTATACAAAGGATCATGACAACTGATCCTAATATTACAATGGCAAATGAAGTAAAGGTAGATGTGGTTTTGCATATGCTAATTTTGTCATTAGTATGTCTACTGGTCAATTAAAGTTATGATGCTAAAAAAGTAAATTACAAAATAAGAAAAATAAATGAAATTTTAGATGAACTTACTCCCATCACTTTCTCTTCTAAATATCTCCATTTCAATATATATATATATGTATATGCAAAATATACTTTAAATATCTTCTACAAATAATCTCTAATCTATATTTATTTTTCATACGAAGAAAGAGGCATTTCTTCCTTATATGTAAGCCATGATTAAAACTTTAGAAGTTTGGAACCTCGGAAGTCCCTTGGGATAGAAAAATTATGAAAATGTGAATCCTAAGATAAGACCCATAATCTTATAACTTAATGAGAAGAAATCTAACAGAAAGTTTAAAAATATTATTATCCAAAAAACATGGTCACAACCATATATGATATGCCATTACTCGTACAAATTTCAAACCAAGCATACCTTAGGTCACCACAAACTAAATAGTTATAGCTCCACACAAATATAAGACTACAGACTTTAGTATCACACAACTCCAGCTAAATAAATGAAGCTATCTTGAAACCATCCCAAAAGATAGAATTTAGCCCCAATACATTAGTTTTCTTTTTCAAACCTTGAAAATACTGATATAAAATTAAGGGCACAAAAGGCTTTCAAATAATGCCATAGAAAGTGAATACAAAACTACAGGGTCAGAAACTCAAATCACAAAAAACATAAAATGAGATTTAAGACGGATGATACCATATCTTGCCCACAATTGGGGTTCAATCCCACTGCATTCGCGGATCAATATTGGCAATTTGGGGTTCAATGTCTTTAGCTCCTTATAATTCTTTTCCACAAATGCCCTGGGATAACAAAATAAGGGCCTATATGAGATTTAAATACATACAAGGTGTATTTAAGCAAATCAGAGATATATAGATAGAGAACCTGTGAAATTTGATCAAAAGAAAGCATAATATAACTATAACCTTGCAGTTGAGCTTGCAGGTGATGTCTGGCACATCAAAAACCGAAGCTCCTTCAGGTACTTCGAAAGATTTCCTCTCCATGCCATTGCTAACCTGGAGGCTCAAATCTAGAGTATGAGAAATTAAATTACCTTGCTTGGCAAACAATGAGGAGGCAAAGCCAAATTCAGGATATAATAAAAGATCAAGGCATTTAAGGAATCCCTTCTTGATTCAAATGTCACTAGGCATCTTAAATTATAGTGATCAGAGTTTTGTCCCTGAAAAAATAATGTAAATGTACAATCAAGTTCTCAATTTTTTTTAATTATTATAATGTGGGTTCAAGGAAGTTCTAATGATACGTTGGACGAGATGAGTAGAGAGATTAGAAAAGTGGCAAAAGAAATTACTCAATGAATTAAGAGGCTTTGGACCTAAAGATAAAAAATTTTGGCGGTGAGATGCAAGCGTACAAAATAAAGTTAAGGTTAAAAGGAAATGTTATAAAATATGATCTTTGTGTAAAGGTAATGAAAATTGAAAAAAAAATATAAGGTATCTAAGAAATGCACTAAGAAAGTGGTGAGCAAAGACAAAGCTAAGACATTTGATGGATTATACTAATCCTTAAGTACTAAAGTTGGAGAAAAAAGTATTTACAAGCTAACTAAAAACAAGAAACGAAAGACAAGAGACGTAAACCAAGTGAATGCATTAACAATGAAGAAGGGGAAGCTTAGTCACAGAACAAGATATCAAAGAAAGGTGAAAGAGTTATTTTCATAGACTATTTAATAAAAGACATAGGATCTTATTACACTCATGTAAGCTAAACACTAAATAAAAGAACCAAAATTATATATTTTATTGTAAGATTTGAGAGTTAGAGAGGTAAAAGAAAAAAGAATAGAGAATGGAAAATGGCAAAGCAGTTGAATCAAATAATATACCTATTGAAATATGAAAGAGTTTAAGAGTAAAACGCATAACTTGGTTTACAATTGTTCAACGAGATTATGAGGTTTAAAAAGATACCAGACGAATGGAGAAAAAAGTACTTTAATCTCTATTTATAAGAACAAAAAGAATATACAAAATTGTGTAAATTATAAGAAAATTAAGTTCATAAGTCACACTACGAAATTACAAGAAGATAATTGAACAGAGATTAAGGCAAAAGATTCATATTACAAAGAATTATTTTGGTTTTATATCAAGAAGGTTGACCATAAAAGCGATATACTTGTTACGAAAATTGATGAAAAGATATCGAAAGAATAAAAAAAACTTATACATGGTGTCCATTGATTTGAAGAAGACATACGATAGGGTGTTAAGAGAGGTTTTGTGGAAGCCTATGGAAAAAAAAAAAAAAAAAAAGAATTCGTATTGCTTATATGTTAGCAATTTAAGACATGTATGATAGGGTTACAACTAGTCTAAGAACAAAAAAATGGGCCACAAAAGATTTTCTAATAACTATTGGTTTGTACCAATGGTCAACTTTGAGCCCTATTTTTTTCTTTAGTCTTGAATGCACTCACTGAACATATCTAAAAGTTAGTCCCACAATACATGTTTTTTTCAGTTGATATAATTTTAGTTAGAGAGTCAAAAGAAGAAATAAATGAGAAGTTATAGATGTAGAGACTAACTTTAAAAGCATATGGATTCCATTTAAGTAAAAGTAAAATGAAATATATGCAATATAAGTTTAGTAAGAAGTGCACTAATTCTAACATAGAAGTAAAAATTAGATAACATATCATATCACAAGTCACACAGGTTAAATATCGTAGGTTAATCATATAACATGACAAAAAAATAGAGGAAGATATAAACCATAAGATTCAAACAGAATGGATGAAATGAAAAAGTGTTTCAAGTGTTATTTATGACAGAAGAATACCACTTATCGCATAATTATAAGACTTACAATATTGTATGAAATTGAATGTTGGATAATAAAAAACTAACAAGAGAATAAGTTTAATGTTGCATTAGATGAGAATGTTATAGAGATGAAAATTAGAAATGAATGTATTAGAGAAAAAATTAAGATCACATGTATTGTGGAAAAGATTATAAAATCACGTTTTAAATAGTTTAGGCATGTTTGAGAAAGCCTATAGAAGCCCCAACAAGGAAAGTAGATCAAATTGAGAGTAATCCAATAGTTAGAGGTAAAGAAAGATTAAGGAAAACTATAGGCGAAACCACTAAAAGAGATTTAAATTTAAATGGTTTGTTTAAAAACATGATTCACGATAATATTTTATGACATAATTTAATCTATATACCCAATCTCACCTAGTGAGAAAAGGCTTGGTATTGTTGTAGTATAATTTGGGTTCAATTTAGTCCTTTTGTTGGCTTGCAAAATGCCTATGTTGACCTCAAATCAGGAAATTAAAGAACACAACTTTACATATTTTAGGGACAAATCTATGACCAATGGTAGTCGTTGAATTACATAGTAATAATGGTTCTAGACCATGATTAAAAAGCTTGAAAACATATGAATCATGATCATCATGAACTTTGAAAATGGTAGTCCAAAATCCAAATTGTGGCCAAAGACAAGTAATGCACTTGACATAATTAATGTTTTGGTCCTTAAAAATATAATTTTTTTTTTTTATATATGGTCCCATGGTTTTCAATTTCCCTCAATTTAGCATCTTGCTTATCATTCTTTACCAATTTGATCCATCCACTTATTATCACCTTATTACTTATCAACTCGAATACCATCTCCTTAGTCAAATTGCAGACTTACCCTATTTCACCAACACATCAATAAATGGACATGTGTACATTATGCTCATCCATGTTTGCAATTATTAAGGAGACAAAATTTAAGATAGGGGCTATATTGGTACTGAATAATAAATATATAGAATACTATATTAAGAGGGATTGAAAATAAGGGGGCTAAATAGAGAATCCTTGTAGTTTCACGGCACCTTATCTTAAGGGGGCTAAAAAGAACACGCTAACAAGAGTAAGGGCCTCAACTCAAATCATTCATAAACCTCATCTGCGGCAGAGAATTATGTCTATTAAGCATTTCTCAATTCACAATTCAACTTCAGAGCAAAGTTTCTTAAAGACCAGCACTAACAACAAGTGATACCTCTGTCTAAAGCTTCTAATAATGTTTTTAAAACCAAACCAATCATTGATATGTTGAAAGTACTAGTTCACGATTTCTTAGTATGATTGTGATCAAACCAATGTTAATTATATATATATATATATATATATATAATTTTGTATATTAAAAATTTCATATAATAAATAATAAGAAGCATATACTAATAAATTTTACAAGATCAAATATAACTTAATATTCAATTTGCATTCAATTTGCAGTAAACTAGAAAAGAAGCAAGTTAAAGTTAAATCATAATCATATACAAGCAACATAAATTTCACCAATCTCTATATTTGTGAGGAGAGAATTTGATTTCTATGTCACATCTTAAATTGTTAATTCATCAAGTCCTTCATATCTAGGCTATAGCTTTTTTCACACTTACTCATGGAGTCATTGACAAACACAAAAAGGACATACTTAGAAGTGAAATTATATTCCTATGCTTACTTGGCCGTCTACTAATTCCATTTTTCCTGCAGTGCTTTGTCTTAGATCAGAATTTCACTTTCATTATTTAGTTCAATTCAGTTGCATTGGCTGCTAATTAATAGACATTACTATACACTAGATTTACATATCTTATATGCTGATCTCACAATGACAGTGATGAGAGAAGAAAATGCAGGTTAAAATGGCTACGTGCCTCTTGTTAGAAACGAAGGAAAAGAGGTGACTGAGATAAGTACGTATTATCCTGCATTTTAATTGATTTTAATTGAATTTTGCAGTGTGTGGTGCTCCAAAACGAAGATTTAAGCCATATGCACCAGCTATGACAAAAGGTGCAAATGATACAGATGTGCGAAAGGAAAGGAAAGCCCAGCTTCAGAGAGATGAATCAATTGGGCGAGCATATAATCCTTTATCCTTCTTGTAGTAACATGATCTTTATGCCCAGCAGAAAAGATTCACCTTCCATTCCTTTTCTGTATTAACAATGTAATTATTTCTGTGCACAGGAAGGCAACTTCCTATTGCAGTGGTCTTTTGTTTTTCTAGTTCTCCTAATGCATTCACAACATTAATCCATTTCAGCATAAGCAACCAACAAGTAGACCATAAAATCGACTAAAACAAAACCGTGGAGCTCGCACGATGCAGAAGAACAGGGGAGATAAGACGACCCAAAATTTTACTTACCCAGTCCGGTTTTGTTAAAATTTTTGTCATATTAATTAAGAAAAATCAACAAATATTTATCAAAAAGAAAAAAAGAAAATCAACAAATAAATAAACATAAAAAAAAATTCTTAACAGCTAGCGAATCATCAATTTCAGATCCAAAAGCAAGAGAACCCATTATCAGAAACAAGTGTCCAGCCAAAAATTAAACAATAGATACCTCAGTGGCGATTGCGCTCAGCTCTGCACCTCAATACTGAAGAGAATTAGAGAGATGCGAGAGAATGAAAATGAGAAGAGATAACTGAAATTAAAACGGAGAAAGAGAAAGAAGGGATAAAGAGGAAACCAATCTCACGCTGTACGGTTGCTCTGCGTCTCTCTAACGCCGGTGGTCGTCTTTCCCCTCCTCAGATCTCTCTCGTCCCAGACCGGACACAGACAGGTGAAAGGGCCAACCGTTAAACACTATGACATCTGTTTGTTTGCGATGCGACGACGTTTTGCTTTTGTTTTATTAAATGAAATTTTACAAAAAATGTAAATAGAATAAAATTTTATTTTGGTTACTCATAAAAGAAATATTTTTAACTTAGTCTTTTATAAAATTATTTTTTTAATTTTTTTAATTTAATTCTTTATAAATAAACTTTTATCAATAATATTTTTCAATCAATTTATTATTACTTTCATTTATAGTATATTAATAGAATAATATTATTAATAATAATTTTATTTATAAATGACTAAATTTAAAAATATTCATTTATAAGGAATGAAATTGAAAAAATAATTTAATAAATAATTCAATTAAAAAATATTTTATTAGTAAGAAATTAAATTAAAAAAAATAACTATACAAATGACTGAATTAAAAAATACTTCATCTGTAAAAGATTTTAATAAAATTTTAATAATTGTAAATTTAAGATTATGAAGAGATCAAATAATTATAAAAAATAGCTATTAAATTAAAATTTTTATTAAGAACTAGACAGACACTAACATGTATGTCAATTTATTTTTAATTCTGCACCGATGGATTGTATGAGTGGACGGTTTGTATTTGTTATTGTTCTAATAAGTAAATCAATCATTGAATTGGAAAAAAATTAGTTTATAATTTAATGATCTTACGTAATTAAATCATAGTTAAATAATTTAATGATCTTATCATAATTAAATCATAGTTAAATTGGTTAAATTAATTTATTTTAAATATATATATTTAAACATATTAAATAGGATTTTTTTTATAAAATTTAAATTCATAAATGTTAAACCATAGTTATAAATAATATATATTATTTTAATTACAAAATAATATTTATTATTTTAATATAGCATTTATAATGTTTATATATAATACTTTGTACGAATCCAAGCGTGCTGCAATTTTTTTTTTCCAATTTAATAACATACGAGGTGCATTACCATGTAAAAATTTTAAGGATAAGTTCTAATATATTTTTCGTTATCCTCTTTAAATATTACGAAGGACGTGGCTCACAAAAATTAAATCTGTTTCTGCTGAATCAGGAATGAAAGTGAATTTCCACATTGACCAAAATTTTTAATAATAATAATAATAATAATAATAATAATAAACGCGTAGTTCCAGAAATAAGCCAAGAATTAACAGCAATAACTATTAAATGGATCAAGCAATCAATAAAAAAATTGTAATATTTTCAAATATTATGTTTGAATTGAGGAATTGACAAGAGTAAAGAAGTGAAAGAGAAATTTTAATATATATATATATATACACATCAAAGAAAATAAATAATTCACTTCTTTTTTTTTAACTCTTTCATTATTGAGATCCCTAATATGTATTTAACCTAGATACAATATAATAAGATCTATTTTTGAAGTTGGTAGCTTTTGGTAAATAGGAATGGAGGTGAAATTTATTTTTACAGGGAGAAAAAAAACTTTTGCTGAGACAACTTCTGGTAAACAAAAATGGAGATGAAATGCATTTCTTCCCAAACAAAAAAAATTCCTTGCTAAGACAACACAAAGATTGTCCCAGAGCATAGGGGTGTAAATGAGTCGGGCTAGGCAGGACTTTGGACATACTCAATGCCCGGCCCGATTTTAAAGAAGCTTCAAAATTAAAACTTATTATCTTAACTCGAGCTTGGCCCTATCCAGCCCGATTTAATATAGGGCAGAACAGCGTTAAATAATGTGGCTCGATTTTTTTTAATTTATCATAAAAATTATAAAATAACTTAAAAAAATTATAAAAATATTTATAAAATTACATTTTATCTTTAAAAAATTAAAATTTTGATATAAATTTTTATAAAAAAATATATTTTTTATTTTTTTAGATTTGATTATATTAATATATCTCTTAGGGGCAACCTAAATTTTTTATGAAAATTATAAAATAATACTTTAAAAAATTTGTATATAAATTTTTATAAAATTATATTTTACTCTTAAAAAAATTAAAATTTTAATATAATTTTTTATAATTTTTTTAAAAAAATAAATTCATTTTTTAGGCCAAACCAAGCCCTTATTGCTCTAAGGATTGGCTTGATACTCGACCCGGCCCTAATTTTTTTAAAAAAAATTCTTTTGTACTTGGCCCAACCCAGCCCAATTTGATTAGGCAAGGCCAGGCCCATCAAGCCTTTAGGCTTAGTGAACACCTCTACCAGGGAGCATGTATAAAATTAAAATGAAAAAGAAAAATTAAAAAGGGTCTAGGGAGCCAAAATAGAGGATGTGCCCCTACTTTCCAATTTCTACATCTCATTTAATAACTAGATAGCTAAAAACAGATATAGAATCAATTTCTTTTAAATAAGCATATAAATTGAAAATATATATTGTACATAGTTTATGTAAAATTTATTATATTATTATTTTTATGTAAAGATATATTTTTTCATTTTAAAATTATTTTTATTTAATTAAACATATAAATAGAATAATATTTTTATTTTTTTTATATTATATCAAATTTAATTATTCCACTTTATTCCATTCCATTTACATAAGGGTGGCAATTCTGACTCGCCAGGTCCCAATTTGCCTTACCCCCATTTGGGTTAGGTAAGTCAATACTAACCAGGGAATGGGCCAAATTCAAAGAATATTGGCTTGTTTGGTTAGTGGAGGGAAAATAAAAAGAAAATAAAAAATTGGATAAAATTTTATTTTTTTATAATTATTATTTAATATTATCTATCAATTATTATTTAATTATTAAAAATAGAGATATTATAAATATTTTTATTTATAATTTTTTTTTTTTATTTCTATCCTTAACTTTCTATGTATCAAATGAGCTATACATAAATCTTTGTAGGGATCAGATTATCAGATCTCAAAATTGCCTCTGCAGTATTTTATAAGTTTTTTTATTTTACAAAATCTTTTTTTAAAAAAATTCTGCCTCACACAAGTTTTTACTATAAGCACACTGCATATAAATCCTCACCGTAGAGAATCCATCTCCATAGTTCGAATTTGGGGCAAGTACGAGGCACCCCTGCTCCGATCCATAAAGCGCCCCGCACCTGCCTTCCTCCCATGTGTACCTTGTAAATCTGCAAAATTTGGGATAATAATCAGTGGGGGGATTCAAACCTATGATGTGAAGCATAAAATCCATTTGCCTGGCCATTTCTCCTGAGGTAAATCTTTGATTTATGAGTGAAATATATTATATATTAAAATATATAAATTAAATAAATACATATACATACATACGTATATATAATACACACTATGTAATCATTTATAATTATATTAGAAGAATTTTAAAGTTTAATGCTCTGATTCTTATTTTATTATATGAAAGTCATCTTACATATGTAGATGATAAAATGATACTTTTACTCTTACAAAAAGACTCATCAAAATTACATAACTCTATTCTAATAAATTAATAACTGTAAAATAAAATAGATGTCAATAAACTGACAATTAACATTATTTAAAATAAAAGGTAAACTTATCCTCATCAAAATTTAACTGAATGTCAATCCTATTCTAATTAAAATAAAACACTTAAATGGCTAAACACTAAATACATAAGTCTTAATTAAAAATAAATATAATAAAAGAATATAATTTAGTTAAAATTAGATACATAATTTCCAACAAAAGTCTAAACATTCATTACTTTATTTTTAATGAATTGCATAATTTTTTTTTGGATAAATTGATAATGGTACAATTTTTAAAATAATTAATTATGATAAATTAGTTATTACTCATTAGGATTTATAGATGATAAAAGATTTTGAATTTAAAAAAGTACTTGTGCATCAGTCACCATTTGAGTTTTTAATTACTAATTCCATTAATAATTTTACTTTAATTCATTTTATGTCTTGATAAATAAAATTTTAACAATATAAATTTAAGTTTTAAAATAAAATCAGGTAATATTTAAATTTTTTATTTTATCATAAAATGTTCAAACTAAAAGAAAAGAAAAAAATTTATTTTATCATATATATATATAATACACACTATGTAATCATTTTGGAACAATAATTACATTTTGTTTTCCATTCTCTATCCATTTGAATTCTATTGAAATACTGTGTCACATAGAACTTCCTAGTCTTGAATCTCCATCTACATCTTCTTTTCCTACTTGTGTTTCTTGTCTTGATTCACTCACTTGTATTGTTGGTGTAGAAGTATTAGGGCTATTGCTTGTAAGACTTTTTGCATTACTTTTAGCCAGTGAGGATTGTTTAGAACTAGCTTTTGTTTTATTAGCCATCCAAACTTAAAAAAAAATGAAGATCAAAGCAAACCATTCAAATACAAAATTAAAAGTACATAACGTAAACAATAGTTTTGTACTTAATATAAATCATGATTTTATGATCATACAGGACCAAACTTCGTTCGAATATAATGGGTTAGTTTCCAAATCTAAATAATGATTTTATGATTTCTCAACAAATAAAAAAAAAACATGTTTTCTTACCCGCAAAAAATCAGAGCATCTTGATATTAATTTAAAACCTTTGTTTGATAGGCACTAACAGTTTTAATCATCATAACATCAGCCATGTTTGCTAGCCAAGTTTATATATTTTTCTATTGGAATCGCCTAATGTTCATTTTCTACCACTAACGTGACATATTTTACATGAAAAAAAGAATCCAAAGACAGCAAATGTGAAAAGACAAGTAGCCATAGAGGAGCTAAAAGCGTCTTTTCAATTCCTATACTGAATTGTATTGATAGATCCAAGTAAAGCAAGTAGCATTAGTATACAAGCTAATGAAAAAAAAAAAAAGGCAAATCACAATAATATCAAAAATTATTAAGATACTTTTTGAAATTAAAATCCTATAAACATGCCTTGAAACCATATTGCATAATTTGTTTTCAGCAAAAAAAAAAAAAAAAACAATAGTAGCCTACAGAAGTACAGCTTCACATGTGGGTGGGTTAAACCCGGGTCCATTTCTCTACAAGGTACATTTCTTGGAAAAGGGACGTGGACAGTTTAGATTTTAATTTTTTATTTTAATTTTAATTTTAAATATTATTTTTAAAATTTAAGAGATTATTTTTATTGTATATTTTATATTTTTTAAAATAAAAAAATTAAAATTTTAAATTAAAAAAAAATTTGTGTCATCCAAATCTGGATGATCTAAATTAAAAGTGCATCCCCTGTACTTCTTTTGGAAAGTGTAGCGAATTGGTTCGCAGATAAAACCATATTGCATAATTTGAAATCAGATTCACATGTGGGTGGGGTTGAGTTTCAGAAATTTCCTATTGAAAAAAAGATTCAATATCAAACAAAATATCGGGATTACTTGCTTTTAATAATTCGGCCACTAACTCTTCTTCATTTTCTCTTTTGTTCTTTTCTTTGTTTTCTATTATAATGTTTCAAGTTCCTATTTTTCCCTTTTTTTCTCTTTATTCTAATCACCAAAAAAAAAAAAAAATGGGTGGGGATTAGACTTGGTCACGGGCCGAGCTCATTTAAAAACGGGTTGGTCTCATAAAAAAATTTACAAATTTGTTTGGACTCGGACCTGGGTCAGCTTGTTTTATAATTTTTTTTTTTACATTTTAATCCTTTTTCTAGTTATATATATATATATATATATATTTCATTACTTGTTAAGCATATTTTTATTTTTATTTTAATTTTTAAATAACTCATAAAAAGATTATAAAAAGTTTAAATAACTTAAAATAAATAAATATATATATACATAAGATAGTAAAATCTCTTAAAATAATAATTTTTTAATAATATTACTATTAATAATTTATTTTATTTGAATTATAATTTATTCTTAATAATATATTATATAATAAATAAAAATAATAATTATATATGTTATATAATTTTTTATTTATATTTATAATTATAAATAAATATTTTAATAATATTATTTATTAATAATATATAAAAATAATTATAATATGAGTGAGCCCAAATTAAACTTTAAAAAAAGCCCAACTTTGACTTTTTTTTATTCAAATATTTTTAAAATGAGTTTATTATATTTAAAAAAAAATTTTTGGGTTCATATCTTTTTTGTTTAATCGAGCGAATTTCTCAGCTCATGGCTCATAATCAAGTCTGATGATGATGAGTTTTAGAAATCTCTCTCTCTCTCTCTCTCTCTCCCTAATCTTTCATGTTCTTCTCTATCTTTTTATGACTAACAAAACACATCAAGAGAACAAAATGCATGAGACAGGTGAGGTGGAGCCAAAAGTCCCTAAACCAAGGGTGAGACCAATTCAAAAGTCTCAAAATTCGAGTGAGACTAGATTAAAAGTCTCTAAAATTTATTCTTGGTATTGCTCTAATAACAAAAATGTAACACTATAATGATTTAACTCTAACTAATCTCCCTCTAGCTTTGATATTATATGATTTCCAATGAAAATAACCAAAATTATGATATTTTATTATTTTAAGTTAGGATTTAATCAATCATATTTTATTTCTCGTGAACCTGTCATTCACTTTCTCTATTCAAATTCCATTTATACAACTCATACGGGTTTTTAATCAGGCAAAGTGAATCACTTAGATCAAGAGAATTCAAGAGTAGTAAAACGCACCACCTAAATAAATTGAGTGAAACTCCTTGTCTGTGGCCCAGAGGACTTCGACTATCTGGCTGCAAGTGAAGAACGGAGAAGCCCTCCTTGTCTGCGGGTGAGGATGTCGAGCAGAAGCACAGAATAATAAAACGCACCAAGCCATGCGTTTTGCGTGTTGGAGGGCACCGCGCGTGACATTTTTTTTTCTTTTGGCTTGAACGTTTTGTGATAAAATAAAAGTTTGTGCTAAATTGAAAATTAAAATATTAATTGATTTTATTTTAAAACTTAAATCTATATTGTTAAGATTTTATTTATCAAGACATAAAATGAATTAAGGTAAAATTATTAATGGAATTAGTAATTAAAAACTCATTGGTGACTGATAAACATGTACATTTTTAATTCAAAATTTTTTATCGTAAATAAATCCTAATGAGTAATAACTAATTTATCATGATTAATAATTCTAAAAATTGCATCATTATCAATTTATCAAAAAAAAAGTATGCAATTCATTAAAAATAAAGTAATGAATGTTAAGACTATTGTTGGAGATTATATATCTGATTTTAACTAAATTATATTTAGTTATTTTATTGATTTTTAATTAAAACTTATTTGTGCAGTGTTTAGCCATTTAAGATTAGGATAGAATTATCATTCAGTTAAGTTTTGATTAGGACAAGTTTACCTTTTATTTTAAATAATGTTAATTGTCGGTTTGTTAACATCTTTTTTTCTTTTGGATCAATGTTAACATCTATTTTATTTTGTAGTTATTAGTTTATTAGGATAAAATTGTTCTATTTCGATAAGTATTTTAGTCAGAGTAGAGTCTCATTTTATCATCTATATATATAACTTTCATGTAATAAAATAATAATCAAAGCATTAAACTTTAAAATTCTTCTAATATAATTATAAATGATTACATAGTGTGTTATATATGTATATATATATGTATGTATGTATATGTTTATATATTTATTTAATTTATATGTTTTAATATATAATATATTTCACTTATAAATCAAAGATTTAATTTTGGAGAAATAGTCAAACAAATGAATTTTATACTTCACGTCATAGGTCTGAATCCCATTACCATCATAAATTTTGCAGATTTACATGACACATATGAGCGCTGGGCTAGTTCGGGGTGGGTTATGGATCAAGGCATGCCCCGTACCTGCCCCAAACCCGAACGACAAATATTCAAGTATTTGCCGAATTTGGCCCATTCCCTGGTCAGTGTTGACTTACCCGACAGTCATCGCAAGTATTAATGACAAGTGGACATTTAACAACTACATTAGTTTCATATTAAGCTACGTCACTTATTTTAGATAACTGTTTGTTAATGAGCTTAATATAACATTAAAGATGAAATATATAAAGATAATATTAAAGATGAAATATTCTTTGGAGGACTGAAATGATATGTTCAAATTTTAGGAGACCAAATTGAAGATGTATCTTTTGAGGACAAAAATATCAATTCAGTAAAAGAAAAAAAGCACAAAGTAGTTATGATAAATGCACTTCGTTGATGTTTTGCCGCAGGACGATAGCCTTGGATATTTACAAGTTCTACACAAACCTCATGATCATTCACAACAATACTTTTTATCTCTCTTTCTGTTCAGAATCCAACCCATCTCGTTCGAGAAATCATTATTTGCACCACCCAAAGCAGCAACCCTGAAGAAAACCATGGGTACAAATAGAAGCATCAGTATAGGGAAAACTACAAACTTTCAAATCTACTGTCTCAATATAACACAAGTATTGCTGGCTATGTTGAATAGGTACTGATATGAGTGTTCTATCCGATACGGGTAGCGGATACAATAATTTTTCCAAAACATAAGTAACGGGCACATCAATATATACCATATAAATAAGAAATATTTTATAATATACAACAATTCTTACGACAACAAAAATAGATAATAAACCTTCTATAATATATGATCAACCAAAATAGTAATCCAAGTTTCTAATATGCTTTCAAAGTTCATTAACTTTATTAAAAGTAAGTCAAAGTAATACACCATATCAAAGTTGTGCATACTACTCTCTGTATACTAGTTTTTTTAAATTGTTGAGTTAGATTTAATTTCAAATTTCGAAGTATAAATTTGTTGGTGAGCTTACAATTTACCCAATATCTACTCAAACTTATTAAAAAAAAAATACATGAGATGTATTTTGAAGTACCCAAAGAGTATCGGTACAGTATGTACTGGTACAGCTTGATTCTAGCCATACCCAAGCATCATAGATTGCTGGCATACCTGGGCTTTGTCATTGGTAGCTTGGTTCCGGACAACATATGATTTCTCATTAGGCGTGCCGGGTGGTTGTCCAGCACCCTGTCTTTCCTCCCTCACTTTGTTGAAAATGTGAGTGTAGCCATCAGCTGATGCAGGGTCACTCTCATTCCACTCACCAAATTTTGGGACAGCAGCGCCTGTATCTGGCTGCCATACCAGAACGCTAAAGATCACAATTTAATTCTAAGGACTGAGTTTATTTGTGAAGAAAAGTTCTATAGAGACTCAACAGTCAAATCCTTGGAAATACGCCAGCTGATCATCAAATGAAACCCTTATTTTGGTCTTCCAAAAATGACCCTATTATCAAGTAGCTTCCTTAAAAAATTTTTCTATCACTTTAATACTTGAAAGTGTAATTTTTTTCACCCCTCAATTTCATCCTTCAATAGGTACCAAAATGATACTATACAATCTTTCATGGAATCAATATTCTATGGAGTTAAAACCAAATCAAACTTTCAAGCACTGAAGTGATGTAGAAAATCATTGAGGTAGCCAATTGATACTGGGTCATCTTTGATGACTAAAATGTGGTTTTACTCTTGACGTGTAATATATTAAGATTTTTCATTCTTAAAAACACATTACAATAAAACAGCAGGACAGAAAAAAAGGAAAACTAACAGATTCATCGCCTCGATTAGCTGATCTTAGTCGGGATCTTCCTGTTGCAGCATGGCTGCTGTCATAGGAATTCTTTCCTTCCCAAGAGGGACTATCTCTGCCTGGGGTCTTTGCCTGTCGATGAAGGGGTGAGCGTTCAATGCTGTACTCGGACCCAGTATTTTGTCTTGCAGGTTTTCGATGGGTATCAGCAGAACCTACTCCATGGCCTCCATGACGATGTGCAGAATCACTGCCACTTCTATTGCCCATATTGTCATGGCGAGCTGGAGAGTCAATAAAAGGCTTAGGATCACCATCCTCCTTGCTCTTTTGTAACTCGTGTGTTAATCCTCCTGATCGTTTTCCAGCTTGATCCTCTGAATTAACTATGGGTTCAGTAGGTGGGAGGTCAGCAGAAGATGAATTATCAAGAACTAAATCTGAATTTTCCTTGGGATCATTTGGATTTATCATCTTTGAGCCAGTTCGACCTTTTCGTGCCTTGTCAAAATAAGCTGTATAAGGAACGCTCTCTTCACTTTCCCAATTGCCAAATTTTGGTACATTAGAACGTTGCTGTCACGTTGACACATTAAAAAGAGCCTGTTAAGTCTAATATATGAATAACTACAACCCAAAATACAAGTTTTAAGGGCAAATGAATTTTCTTTCACAAATCAGAATAAGAGTCATCAGTAAAGAAAATGGTAAAGAAAAAGAAAAATGAAAAGATAGCTCGCTCCTTCTGCTTACCTTGCAATGAAGATCATATTTTGGCACTTAAGGGAGATATATCAAACCAGACCACAAAATTCAACATGCTCCAAGGTTACTTCCATAGAGAAAGGGTGTTGTTGATGACATTCAGAGTTTACTATGAGAAGAATTTATACAAGATCCTTCCCATTTGGCCAACTTGTGGCAAAATTATACTGTTTAAGTATTAAATTATAAAATGCATTCTGTGCATAATTAAATGAACAATGCATCCATTTGAGTAAAAACAGTGAAAAGTGGCATCTTTGACAACTGCTGATAGTGGATAATTTAGTATCCCAATCTAAATCCAAGTCTAGGACATTTCATACTAAAGTTTTCCTCATAAATTAAGAAAGAAAGAAAGAAATACAGAGCACCACAACAAAGCCAAGATGACAATCTTTGCCAACTAAAATAAAATATCATATATTAGACTTCAAAATTCAAGTATTTCTCCAACCAAGTACAGCAAATTACTACAAACATGGCACATTGTAATCAGAGAGTGAGATATATTTCTTGTGAAGCAATACATTGATTAAATTTCCTGCATCAGTATTTATATACACGAAAAATAGGGTCCTCAGAGTAAAAATAGCTATCTACTTCAATATGTCTCGTCCTCTCATGAAACATTAGAGACAACAAAATATGCATGGCAGCTGAATATTATGCCATAATCTCATAGGGCAGGTGTTGTCCAACCCAACCTCACACAACAAGAGTCAAATCCTTAGTTTACAAGTTGGTTGTGCCAAGTCACTATACTCAGCTTCATAATAGACCTTGCTATCACATTCTTCTTCTTACTGTTTCATACCATTAAGAGATACTAAGAATTTAGGAAAATCTTGTAGGTTTAAAAAAAAAAAAAGTCACCCCATCAAAGGGTATTAAGAATTTAGAAAAGTCCTTGTGGGTTAAGGAATTAATTACTTATAGTGCACCCAAAGTAAAGAGTATATGTGTCTCAGTATGATTACAATATTAGTATAAATAGAGATTGAGAGTTTAAAGTTATCCACATAGGAATTGTGTCTTTCAATAAATATTGTTTGTTATTGCTTCCCTTTCTCCCTAACTTTTGCTCTCCCTATTTTCTCAACACATACAATTAAATTCTAACCTACAATAACACAATACCCAGTAGTAGACTTTTACGGATCCATCCTAATTACTATCAGTAAAGGCTTCAAGCCTTCAACCTACATATGACAATGGTCCTTAAAAAGCACATCTTTCCGTTTGCAGTGGGATAAGAAATATATGGACTCAAAACAATCACTAGAAAAGCAATGTCTAGGTGTTCACTATTAAATTCAACTTCCCCACTAATCTCTTGGGTTTCTCTGTATCAATAAGTGCTGCCTTGTTATTTGCTATAAGTTTCAAATTCAACTCCATTGTTGTCTCCCAAGGCTTAGCCCCATTGATCCAATCTCATTCAGGCTCTAATGTCATGTTTAAAATCAAACTCCTGACCCCTTTGTTATGAAGGCTCATGTTAAGCAACTAATCCTTTAAAAAGCTAAAACGGTAAGAAGCAAGCCTACTCATGGTTTTATAAATGCCTTTAATCGCCAACCCATCAGCTTGGAAGACAGAAGGCAAGGCTCTATAACATTATGATCCTGGTCTAGCTAGTGGGAGAAAGTAGTCCTAGAGTTGGCAGAAAGAGAAGAAGAGATTAAGAGGGTGATATTAAGATATAAAAAGGTTTATGCTATGTGTACTTTTATTTTAGCCTTCTAAATTACAAATAATTAATAATATCTTTCCTAATCTTTTATCATTCTCCATCACTTCAACTATAATTATATAAGATTAAAAGTTATAATACAATAGTTTCCAGAATATTCCCCAAAAATTGCTTGATTCCTTCAATTAAAGCCTTCATAGATCAAGTCCCATATCTCATCTAATCATATAAAAGTTTCAATTCTCATGCAGAGCAATATTACGTTCATCAGTAACTAAACTTATCACTTCAATACCAACTAAAACTCAATAGAGAGTAAGTCAGGCAGGCTAGGGTTGACCACTTTCAAGGTGTATCCCATATCGAAGTACTTAGCCAACAACTAGCTGGAAATGGTGTAAAGTTATTTCCTCTCAGTCATTATACTTTATAGCCAAATGGCATCTATGAGAAGACATATAGACGAAGAATACTTGATTTACTACTGTCAGGCAAAGAATATATTATTTTCTAGAGGTAGTCTTTTAGAAATTCCCTCAACATCATCCTGCAAAGGGAGTGTATATAGCCACTTCACGAATTTGGATGTTGGAACTTGTTCATTTATATCAATTACTAATCAAACTTAAACATGAAAATAAACAATTTAATCTTGATTTCTTGATTTCAATTTCATGATGAAGCTAGAGCCAGCTCAGAGTATTATTTTGTTTAAGATACCAACATGCTATAAGTTTAGTTTACAAACTTAACTATTTTTTCTTCTACTGACACATATTTGCAACATCAATACAGTCTAAATTACAAAAAGATATATTTATTTTGACTCTCATCTCTTCCATCAGACCATCAGCCTTTATAACAGATTTGTGTTACAAAGCAGTGAAACTACTGATGCCATGACAATCAACAGCCACACTAAAGTTAAATTTTCACTAAGCAGTCCAATTCACTCTTGCCAATATCTACTACAAAGTAATATTCTTACCTATGATACCAGAGCTATTGGCAAGGTACCCAGCAGAGAAAACAAATACCTGCAACTTTAGAAATACATCCTAAATACTTCACCAACACAGAGAGTGCTTGCAAATTCCTAAAATAGGAGAAAGCACCCCCTATTTACTTAACTCAAGCAGAGAACTCAAGATTCATTAATGCCATGATAAACAGTATAATATAGTCAAATTCACACTTTCACTTCTCTTAATTCAGTCATATGATCAGTGTGTAGCACTCATTAGCATAGCACACCAAATTCAGGATTGATCCGAGTTGTTTTAGCAAGTTGTCAAAAACACAGTTCAGGACACCTTTCAATGGGCTTAAGATGTTCAGGATTAGTTTGACTTGTTGTTTCATCTCCCCTGAGAGGCAAAATCATGTTGCAGTAATGTTCGATTTTATAAATATCACTTAAATTTACTCTGCATTGTGTGCAATATCTTTAAGGAACTGACCATTCAAATTGAAATTTCTAAACCAAAGAGCACTTAGCCTAAACTGATCAATTAACTTTAGGCTTAATTGCACAACTGGTCACCCTGGTTTCAATATGAGCAACGTTGTCTCTCTAATTTACTCATGAGTCACAAATGAAATTTAGTGCCTTTAGTTTCAATCAGAGCAATGTTAAGCCACTAATTATTAAATTAAGGTGATTAAAAACAAAAATTAAGAGGGGAAAATTACAAAAGCATAATTTTAAATTGTCTTTAATTACTGCTTTTTTCTAATAATTAGAGGGGCAATATTGCTGTAATTGAGATTAGCAGGACTGCAGTGTTCTAATAAGAAAGTTAGAGAACTAAGATTGCTCTATGTAAAAATATATGGGCTGTTTACTTTATTGAATAAATTAGAGGGACCAAAAGTGCATTTGAGACTTAATTTTATTGTTTGCTATTTTTCCTGATCTCTAATTGATTTGTTTACATATTCTTCTATCACAATTTGTCTCTTTTGGGTGGGTTTTACATGCTCAGGAGACACAGCAAGTCTAAGTAATCTTGTGTGGAACATAAACCTCAATGGTACCCCTTTACTTGTTAAGGAAATATATATCTCCTAGTTCTTTAGATATTCCAGATACTTATATAATATAGCGGAAAGTAGATCTTACCAGATGTTGTTATTTATTTGCATGTGTGTGCTTGTATCAATCTATCACATGAACCATAATTCCCTCATCATGTTCAGTATTTATTTGTTGTTCCTGCCTTATGTTGCAACACTCCAGGAGTGAAAATTTTTCCTTTTGTACTTTTTTCAGATCCTTTTTTAATTTATAAAAACATGTAAATAACATTAACATGATTGCTACAAGCTAATAGAAGAACAGCAAGGAAAAAGAGATTAGCTAATCATATAAAGTTTCCATTCCTCCTGTTTTGAAATCTGTTCAATTGATCCTACCTCCAGTGTACTTTTGTCCAAATCATCCATAATTTTTCTTTTATTATTTTGGTTGTCATCATGCTCACTTGGAGGATTATGTAGCAAGACCTTTTTTTTAAGTTTGAATAAAAAACCCAATTTGCCCCTCCAAATATGAACCCAGTATCAATTGCCTGCCCAAAAGATTTATCCACGAAAGTCTTTTTTTTTTTTTTTCCAATTTCATCCTTCTAGACATACTAAAACAACACAAGTTTTTGAGGAGCAAATATTATATAGAGTTGAAACAAAATCAAACTTTCAACTACTGAAGTGATAAAAGAATTCTTTGAGGGAGCCAATTGAGGCAGGGGTCATTGTTGCAAGACTAAAATGAGGTTATAGTCTCTTAAATTTGCTCAATCATCTCTAGCGAAGATATTGAACCTATTCAAGTCATTAAATTTTGCAAGAAAGAGATACAAAATAAAGGTGAAATAATCTGCGTAAGTATACCAGACATCTTACTATATACAACCAAAGACTCTTGGGAGCTTAAAAAAACCAGCAATCCGGTATATAAGTTTTCCCCTTCTATAGATAGAATACCTATTAAACCAAAGAATAAAATGTAGTCTTACAATGTTGTTGCTGCCTAACATTTAACTTAGATTCCTAAAAATCCAGAAATTGAAACCCAAAACAATATAGCTCCATCTACACAAAGTCCATTCAGTAACATAATCGCACTGTGACACTTCATGATTTACTGTCACATGTTGCAAGCTACTGTTGTAATCATTTGGATAGCCAATTACTAAATCCAATATATATGCATCCCAATTTTCTTTATTTATTTATTTATATTTTTTTAAGAAAGCAATACGAATAGCACATATTATACAACAACTTCATTGCAAACATTACAGCTCATCCAAGCTATTCTTTGAAACGAACATGGGATTAAAGCCAAAGATCAAACTTGTACAGCTTAACAAGCAGCTTATCTTGATTCAATAACAAAAAACACCAAAGGATTTAAGGTTTTCCATTCTGCTTATGCCCTCATAGCTAGAATATCATGTTTATTGATTAATCAGATACTTGATCCATACATCACGAAAAATTTTAATTCAAAAAATATTAAAAGAGAAGAAAAATAAAAATAAAAAAGAGGCCCGGATTCACCAGGCTAAGCAAAATCTAAACACAGCATATATGGTTGTTGAATATGCTCGACCTGGCTGTTGAGAATTAATGGGAAGACAAAAATGAATCCAATTTAGTTCAACTTGATCAACGGATTAGAAGATGAAGAAAAAGACATTCTTAACATTTTTGTTTGGGCGGGGGGGGGGGGGGGGGGAAGCAACATAATGCAGGTGATTGAAACTCTGATTTCTCATCAATTACAGAGAGAAAAAGCGTGGCGAAACTATGAAAAAGAAAATTTACCCAAGAGGAGAGCACAATACTTACCGCCATTTCCTTCTAAGCTAAACTCGGAAAGAAACTCAGAAATTGCAGAGAATTAATTCTTCGAGAAAATTAAGCTTTTCGGATCAGACCCTCTAGAGAACTCAGAGAACCCAAAAGGCTCCTCCACAGAATTGAAGATCCCAGCAAGAGAGAGAGAGAGGTTTAACCACCATTGACCGGCGCCACCGGTAATGTTTGACCATTCTCTCTTCTTTCCTCCCTTCTCTGTAAATTCCGAGTTTCTTCGCAGTTTCAAATCTCAGTCCCCTCACGCGGCCATAGATTTTTCCAGCAGTAAAAATACTCCATTTCGGTTGTAAGTTGGGAGTTACTTCCAAGATTTTTAGTAGTATAATTAATAATTTAGATTGATCAAACTCATTTTAGTCTTGAAAATTAATAAATGCATAAATTAATTTTTAAAAGATAGCATATTTATTACAAATAAATTCTTTTTAACATTCTGGATTAAGAATCATTCAATAAAGGAAAAAATTTATATAGACTTTTGTAATATAAATATAATAAATATAAAATTTTTTAATATTATTATGATAAGTATATAATTTTTATAAATAATTATATAATTTTTAATTAAATCATATATTTATCATAATATTATTAAATAATTTATATTTTAATTGAAAATTTTGATAATAAAAATATAAATAATTATAGTTAAATCTAATCCTTTAATAAAATAGCTGGTATATGAGAAGCTAACTTTTAACATTTAATTCATGTAATTATTATTTTTGTAAGAATTAATTAGCTTCTAAATTAAATTATTATTTTATTCTTTTTAATATTATTTTATTATTTAAATTTTATCTAAAATTTTATCTATGTTCTAAGTTCATCTTTTAAATAAAATTATAGAATATTTTCAAAAATAAATTTTATCTGGATTTGAAAAAGAAAATAGGATTTTTAGGTGATAAGATAATTAGAAAAACATGTGGCAGAAGATGAAATGATATTCGAGTGATAATTGGAGATCTTTTAGTCATTTTCTTTAATTTTACAGAAATTACTCTCTTTGGCCAATGCTATTTCTACTTCCTCCAAGGCATAAAATTGTTTGACTCTCAAGTAAAATCTTCTTCAAGTAAAAAATAAGAACTTATGAAAAAGAGAAAGGAATAAGGTTTAACGAAATTCACTCATATGGGGTCTACTTCCAATGTCTTTTTCTCCAAGATATTTTCTTATAGACTAAAGAAATTCTGCTAGCATGAAAATGCTTGTCGTTTGTGTGGAAGAAGCAAATTTTCCCCTGGTTGTTGGGTTAGGCATTTGTGACAGGCTGGTGCCAAAAAGGATGTCACATGAGAGAATTAAATTTTAAAATATGATTTTTGTTTTTTGGGACATTAATAGAGTTTCTATATAAAAAAAATCACATAAATAATAAATTATTTGGTTCAAATTTTATTTTTAATTTTTTCTTCAAAATATCAATTATTTAATTTTTAGTTCATTATCACTAATTTGAAAATTTTAAAATATTCACAAGGATAAATAAAGTTGGATTCTTGATTTTAATAAAATACTATTTTACAAAAACTATTATAGTGACGTGGCCACTTCTCCGGGATTAAAGGTATAATACTTGGGGTCTTCTAAAATTACACAAAATTGTCAAATAAATTAAAATAATAATTAAGTGAAAATGAATTTAAGTATTCGAAGAGATTAGGTAGAATAAGTTGGACGAATGATAAGAAAAACGTGGAGCTACAATGCATTGAAACATTATCTTGTTTAGAAGGAATACAAATGAGAGATTTTTAATCAACTTGTCCAAATTTTCTAAAGCACTTCAACTTAAATTTTCAATTCCTTTAATTTAAAAATTTGGAAATTAAATGAAATAATCCTATTATGTTATTTATTTTCTTAGTGTTAAAAGGGCACATCATTATAAACAATTATAAAAATATATCATTATTATTTATTTTTATTTAATTATTTTAAATTTCAAATATAAATAAATTAAACTTTTTATTATCTTGTTTTTCAATTTTCATTTTTTTAATTATATATACGCACAATTGAGTTTAAATAACTAAATAAACAAATAATAAATAGGATGATGCTACAGTTAGTAACAGCTTATTGTAACTTTTGAATCCTTGCAATAAGGCGTTTTAGCACCTTTTTTTAACTTTTTTAGGGTCTAAGATTTAATAAAAAATAAAAATTATAATTGCGAAAGATAAAAATATGCCAATATTATTTATTTCTATTTTATTATTTTAAATTTTAAATAAAAATACATTAAACTTTTTATTATCTTGTTTTTCAATTTTTATCTTTTTTAATTATATATACGCACAGTTGATATAAATAACTAAATAAATAAATAATAAATAGGATAACGTTACTGTTAGCGACAGCCTATTATAACGTTTGAATCCTTGAAATAAGGTGTTTTAACACCTTTTTTTTAATTTTTTCTTTGGGGTCTCAGATTTAATAAAAGAATAAAAGTTATAATTGTGAAAGATAAAATATTTTAAATTTTTAATTATGCTTAATTTTTTTAAAAAATAAAAATGCATTAAAACACCTACTGTACCGATCCCTTCTACAGGGTTCCAAACGCCTCATCATATGTTTGTCATCTCTTTTTGTCGGTGAACGAAGGCAGCGTAGGTTTGCTTTAGCATTGACCACCCAATAACAGGTTTTTTGGATTGTTTAAGATATATTTTTCTCACCCAACAGCAATTATAAAATATCCAGATATTTGGATCATGAGATATGGAGAAAAATGAAAAGGATAAAAGATAAAAATTTAAATTTGATATTTGTTAATTTTAATTTAATATGTTTTGTTTAGGATGTATTTGAATGAAAAAAAGTATATATAATTTTTATATTTTTACTATCTAATTATTCAATTAAAATATAATAAATGCGTGATTCTCTAATAGTATCATAATAAGTATATATATTTTTTACAAATGATTGTATAATTTTTTAATTAAAGCATATATTTGTTATATTATTATTGAAGAATCATATATTTATTATATTTTAATTAAAAATTTTAATAGTAAAATTATAAGAAATTGCATATAAGAATTTTATTTGAAATGAGTAAATAGATGAAAAGAAAAGAAAATATTAAATTTAAAATTATATAAAAATGTCAAAATTAAAACTTTTTTCTCTTTTATTTTCTTTATTTCTAATATACTTTAAGGAATTAGTTCTCTTGATAGAAAAAGATATATATTTAAAAAAAATTGTTAGGACTTCTTATGAAAATTCTCATTAGTGGATCAGTTAAAAATATATAATTGTATGAAAAAGTCTAAAATAACTCCCTTGAGGTCCTATTTTATAAACAGATTATAAGACGAGACATGACTCTTTAAAAAAAATCCTCATAGATCCTAAACATATTTAAACTAAGATAAAAGAAGGTTTTGAATAGAAATAAATTGAAAAAGGCAAAGATAAATGAAATTGGAGGCCAAAAATATATTGTTTCAAATGGATTAAATATTAGTACAAATTCAACCAATAATAAATGATGACAACAACAAAAACTCCAAAAAAACTAACAACTCTGATAGTTGGTTAGAAATAACAGTAAAATGTTGAAAATAAACTAAAAGTAAAATGTATAAAGCAAATAAATAAAGCTATAAGCAAAGACTAAAAAATAAAGGTGCAAAAAGTAAGTTGTTGAATAATTTTTTAATGTGATTTGGCTATGTCTTGCAATTTATTCCTTCTTCTCATTTTATAGTAGTTTCTTCAAATGATAATTGTTCTCTATAATAGGTCATCATCTATATTTTATACCTTCATTAGCTTTATGGCCTCCATTAGCTTTGTAATGACTTCCTCAATTGGTAACTACTCCTATCATTCCATTGATTTCATAGTCTCATTCATGTTTAAACACAACACTTTAAGTGGAAAATGTTTGAAATTAGTTAAGCCTATATTCCCTTTCTTCCTGACTCATTAACTGTCAAAATTTCAACTAATTTAGTTAAACTCTCCGCTAATTTAGTCAAACTCTCAATTAGATAGTCAATTCCTTACCCAAGTAGTCAAGACCTTGACTAGGCAATAATATTTTATGCTTCTGCTAGCTTTGTAATGACTTCTTTTACTGATAACTATTCTATATAATTTCGTTAACTTCATGGTTTTTTAAATGTTTAAATAGAACACTTTTAATGGAAAACATGTAGAAGTAGTTAAGCCTACATTTTTCTTCTTTCTAATTACTTAGCTATTAAGTTTTTAGCTAATTTAGTTGAACTCTTCACTAGTATAGTTAATTTTTGAGTTATACAGTCGATTCCTTAACTAAGTAGTTAACTTTTCACCTAATCAATTGAAACTTTAACTAAGTAATCATAATCTCAACTAGCTTCTTAGTTAGACAATTAGGATCTTGATTGGGCTCTTGACTATGTAGTCATAATCTCAATTGAGATTACAACTAATTAGTTAATCATAATGTAGGTCAAATTATTATTTTTTTGAGTGCTAACATTAATAAATTAAGTTTAATTCTTTGAAGAATCCTCTAAAAATAAAACTTTAATACTTTAAATTAGTATGAAAGAATACATTTTTAAAATAATCATAATAAATAATAACTTTAACAAAGTTTGGGAACACTTTAATTATAATAATTAAAAATAAATAAATGTTTAACCATATATTATTGAGACAAATAGCATCTAGCATACCTTTTGATTGATTAAAAGGGAATATATAATTGGTACAAGTAGCATTTGCACGCCCATGTATTTCTTTATTATTTTAAAAGAATCCATTTATTCATTACATTACATCTTTCAAAGGTTGAAATCCAACTCGTGGTGTGTGAATTTTTTGTCAATTTCCTTCAAATCCAACCATTAATTAAATAAATGTAGGACAATCAGCCATGTCACCTATACTTTCTCAAAATGGATTGTTTGGTTAAATAGAATGATGTATTAATGATGTGGTTTGAAAGATTAGTCATGTGTTAAAATATGAAGGTCATTTTAGGGAATAGCTACAAACATAATTAAAATATCCTTTTGATTTCATGTATAAATATTTTAATTAATTTTAACAATTATTTTATATGATTTAAAGATTCACATTATTTAAGAGACAGAGATAAAAGGAAAATAAGAAAGAGAATTTTGGAGTGAAAATTAAAATTCTCTCTCATTAATATCCCAATATATTTATATTAAAACTTTTTCTCTTTTTCTATTCTTTTTATCCAAATTTATTTGTTTCCCTCTTATATCTCTTTTTCTCTTTCTTAAATTATTAATCAAAATCTAAACATTAGAAAAAATTGTAAGATTCATTTTAAAAGCAAAATAAAAATATCATTTTAATTTTATTTATAAATATTTTCATTAATTTTAAAATTTTAATTATTATTTTATATGATTTATATGCATTTAAACTCCCTCACTCTTTCTCTCCAAAATTTTATCTCTCTCACTCTTCTATCTCTTTCTCTCTCTCCTAATATTTTTTTGAAATTAATTAATTTTTATAAAATTATTTGATGAAATTAATTATTTATGAAAATATTAGTTGATCGCATTGAAATTCTCTGATTGATGGTGTCATCTGATTTTCTCAACCAACTTTATTTAATTGTATCAAGTTAAATTATATTAAAATAAATTTAGGTACAATAATTAAAATATTTAAATTACAGCTTAAATAAATGAAGACATAAAGACAAGTAAATGAATGTTTCAGTATACCTACAATTATTATAACATTTTCTAGTGGCTTCAGCAATATATTCTTTCATTTATAGCATTTTATCTTTTCACCAAAAAAGAGAACACTTTCATGTTGTGTAAATTATGATACAAAAGCATAATAGAGTAGATAAAGATATTCTATAGTCAGATATCTTTGTTTAAGAATTTCAAAAACAATAATATTAATTAAAAGAAATTTTACAAAGTGAAATAATTATACGATTGTTTTTTATGATTCAACTTACAACTATTTGTTTAAGCACAACTTTGAATTTTTATATAATATAATTAGCCAATACACACGCTGATTGTTTGTTTAAGTGATTGCAAATCAATCACGCAAAACTAGCAAAACCGAAGCTAAAAATAATAATTTAGAATCAATCATAACTATTTGCAAATTGGGATATTAATGTTTAGTAATCTACTAGAAACATTTAGAGCAGATTAGCAAATTAGCAACTTGGATTGATTGTATTGTTGTAAATATTTTGTAACAAAAAATTAAATTGAAAAAGTTTAAATTTGCATCATTAAAAATTTATATTTATCAATAATTTTGAGTCTTAAGAATTTTTTTTCTAATATCATAAATGAGACAAGATAATTTGCTAATAATTAATTCAATACATATAAAAAATGATATATATGAAATAAAAAGAGTGAATAAATTAAAATTAAATATTATAATATATAGGATATACATAGGTTAAACTAGATTTCACCTTAACTCAGAACTTGGCTTGGTTTAAAATTAGGCTTGAGGCTCAACCTAACATTGATCCAAGCAAAAACTAAACTAGGTCATTGGATAAGAAATTGAACCAGACTATTTTAGACTTTTTAAAAAATAAAATAAAATAAAACTTTAAATGTTTATATTTTCATAACTATTTAATAGTTTTAGATATATAACTACTTATTTTGATATATTTTTATAGGGTTTATGTTGTAAAAATAAAAGAAAAAATGTGAGTTTAAAGGAGAATACATTGAGAAATTACAATTTTAAAGGGTGAAATTTCAAAATGTAATAATTTAGAATCTAATGATCCCATTGAGGTATTTTTTTTATTTTAGATATTTTTTAAAAAAGAAAATGATGCAAATGCCAAGGGTAATTTGCTTGTTTAATCTACTTATAAAAGATTATGTATTACCTCAATTTTAAATTTTTTACTTTTAAATAAAAAAATATATTTTTATTTCATTTTTCTTATATAAATGTGATAACTATACTTAAAAGGGGTCAAGGTTTTAATCCTCATAATTATTTATAATTTATAAAATATGTGTTAAAAATGTTTAGCTAAAATTACAAAAATGACCTTTAAAATTTTCTTTTTATATATACCATTGGGCTTGATTAGTTAGGGCAGCCAACCCAAGGCACGACTTGCCTAATTTCTTTTTTTAAAAAAGTCATCTTGACCCAAGCCAAGCTAGTTAGATAACATTAAGCCAATTGGGCTATTAGGCCGGATGAACACTTTTGGTGTGTATGTATATATATATTATAAATATTTATCATTGCTAAACACTAAATAGTTGATAGTTGAAACATATGATTAGTTAAATTTTGAAAACTTTGTACAATTGATTAGTGGATGATATTTTTCACCTTTTTGCTTACCAAGTCCATCAACAAGAAGATGTCCCTTATTGTTTGGGCAATCTTAATCCCACGAATTTTGTAGCAAGATGCATAAAGTGTGTAAATAAATGCTTATATTTTAATTGGGACTAAATATTTAATTTTACTTATAAATATTTTTATTAATTTTATAAAATTGAAAATTTTTAATTATCATTTTATATTATTCCAAATTTCACATTATTTTGAAAGAAAGAAAAAGAGATAAAAGAAAGGTGAGAGAAAATAATATCTAATTTATGTGCATTGGGTATATTTCATTAAAAGAAGAAGAAGATGCTCTTTCTTTTAATTTTCTCTCCTCACTCTCCCAATATTTCTCCTCTCTCTCTCTCTCTCTTACTTATTTTGTTAATCAAATTTTAGAAGTTAAAGAAACTCATATAGTTTCTTCTAAAAACTAAATAATAATATCCTTCCAATTTTATTTATAAATATTCATTAAATTTAAATGTTTTATAATTATCATTTTTCATGATTTAAAGCTTTACATTATTTGAGAGGGAAAAAGAAATAGAAAGAGAGTGAGAGAGACAAATTTGGAGAGAGAATTGAAATATTCCATCATTAATAATATTCCAATTTATTTGGATTAAGACCTCTTTCTTTCGATTCACTCCCACCCCCCAATTTCTATCTCTCTCTCTCACTTTTCTTATATCTCTTTCTCTCTCTTAATTTGTTAATCAAAATTTAAAAATTGAAGAAAACCTTATGATTTCTTTTAAAAACAAAATAAAAATATCCTTTTAATTCTATTTATAATTATTTTATTAATTTTAAAAAAATTAATTATCATTTTATATGATTCAATTTTTTTTCAAGCTTTGCCCAAAAAATTGACCAATAAATTTTTAGGAGCTTATGGTTTTAAAATTAGGGTTTATGTTAAGGTTTATCATTTTATGATTTTGGAAGTCTAAGATTTTATGTTTGGATTTAGTTCTATTTGCATTATGAGGGTTTGGTTTATGGGTTTAGTCGATCATATTTCAGGATTTTCGGGTTTAGACTTACTATATAAGGCTTGGGTTTTTTTTTTTTAAATAAGGGTTAAGGTTTTTTATTTGAAGGAAGGTTTTATGGTTTGGGGTTTATAGTTATAAGTTTAATGATTAATGGTTTAAAGTTTAGAGGATAAGGGTAAAAGTTGTTTGTAATTTGGGATGTATAGTTTATGGTTTACATTTTAGAATTTTTTTGCAATAGGATTTTCTAATTTATGTTTAAAGTTAGAAAAAGGGCTTCAAGATGTATGGTTTCAAAGTTTATTATCTTATGATTTAGTGGGTTTTAGTTTAGGATTTGAAGGTTTTAGAGTTTTGCATGTTTAAAGATTAAAAATTTTAAGGGCTTAGATTTATGGTACAATTGTTAGGTTTAACTATCTATGGTTTATGATTTAAGTTTATACTTAAGAGTTTATAGTTTAAAGATTAAGGTTTATGGTTTTTGGTCTTTGGCATATAGTTTGCATTTAGAGTTAGGATATAAGCTTTAGGGTTTACTATGTCAAGGTTTACTATTTTATAATGTAGGGAGTTAGAGATTTTATGTTTAGATTTAACATTATAGTTTATAGTCTAAGATTTAGGTTTATGAGTTTAGTCATTTATGTTTAGGATAGTTTTTGAGTTTAAGGCTTAGTGTATAGATAATGTTGAGATTTCTGTTTTGTGTTTAAGTGTTTATAGTTTATTTTATAATAAGTGTTATGCGTTTAAAATTTTGAGCTTTAGGTTTTAGCCATTTAAGTTTTATGGTTATATGGTATAGTTATTTGGCATTTTCGGTTTTTGAGTTTAAGGGTTAATTTTTGTGGTTTGTAGTTCTAAAGTTTTAGTAATTTAATTTTTCAAGTTTAATTATATTAGAAGAGCCATACTAGAATCCTAAAGTTAAACCAACATAAAAATAATAAACATGTACTTGGGTCTTGTCAAAATTCAAGCACACTTGATAAAGTTTAAGCGAACTTATTTAAGTGTTATCAAGGTCCAAACACCTTTACCTAAAATTCTTGTTAAGTTTAAGAGTATAAACCTATGTTCTGTTGAAGTTCAAGTCCAACTATACTTATTGAATCCTATTGAAATTGAGGTGCCTTTACTTAAGCCTATCAAAATTCAAACACACACATTTAGGTTTTGTTAAATTTAATTGCACTTCCTTAGGTCCTATGAAAGTCCAAGTTGAAGACACTTACCTTAGTCTTATCCATATTTAGACACATGTATTTGTTTAAGTTTAAACACTTCTACTTAAGAAAACACACATATCTAGGTACTATTGAATTTAAGAGCACTTCTTTATATCTTATCAAAATTTAATTTTAAGGACATTTATTTGAGTTTTTTTAATATTTAGACACACATAGTTATCGAAGTTCAAGCCCATTTATTTGAGACTATGAAAATCTAGATCTCCTTACTTAAAAGACATGTTGAGTTCATAAATATATATGTGTTTAATTGAACTTCACGTATAATCATACTTACTCAAATCTTGTTAAAATTTTAATGTCTTTATTTAAGTTTTGTTAAAGTTCAAAAATACATATTTAAGTCTTGTTGAAGTTTAAGAACATTTACTTGGGTCCTATTAAAATTTTAGTTTAAACTCAAATAACTAAGTCTTGTTAATGTTTAAACATATCCTACCAATCGAAATTCCAGCAGCTTTAGTTAAGAAAAATGTCAAAGTCTAGATGCCCTTATATGAGAATCCTATTAAGTTTAAGAACACATACCTATGTTTTATTTAAGTTCAAACCCAACTATACATATTTGAGTCTTATTAAAGTTTAGTTACATTTACCTAGGTCTTGTTAAAATTTTAGCACATGTATCTAGGTTCTCACAAAGTTTAATAGCACATACCAAGGTCCTATCAAACTTCAAATTCAAGTAGACTTATTTAAGTCTTATTAATGTTTAGACATACATACTTATAGAAGTTCAAACACCTTTACTTAAGAATCCTATAAAGTCTAGATCCCCATACTTAAGAGCTCTGTTAAGTAGAACATACATATATGTCCCTGTCGAAGTTCAAGTTCGGTCATGCTTGGATCCTACCAAAGTTCAAGTTCAAACAAACTTACTTGAGTCTTATCAATGTTTAGACATACATACCTACAAAAGTTTAAACGTCTTTACTTGAAAGTCCTGTCAAAGTTCAGATACCCTTACTTGAGAGTTTTGCCAAAGTTTTACCTAAGACTTGAATCTTATTGAAATTTAAGTATATTTACCTAAAAATTGTTGAAATTCAAACATACCTTTTTAGATCCTATCAAAGTTTAAGAGTACGTACCTTAAAGGGACTTTTCAAATGAATTCCCTTCTTAAGTCTAGTCATGCTTAAATCTTATCAAAGTTTATGTTCAAGTAGACTTACATGAGTCTTATCAATGTTTAGACATACATATATGTTGAAGTTTAAGCATCTTTACCTGAAAGTTATATTAAAATTCAGATACCCTTACCTGAGATTTTGTTAAAATTCAAGTCTAGTCTAAAGACTAGCTATGCTTACTTAAGTCTTATTAAAGACTAAATACCTTTACCTAAGACTTGAATCTTATTGAAATTTAAGTATATTTACCTAAGAATTGTTGAAATTCAAACATACCTTTATAGATTCTATCAAAGTTTGCGAGTATATACGTTAAAGGGACTTTTCAAATAAATTTCCTTTTTAAGTCTAGTCATGCTTAAATCTTATCAAAATTCATGTTCAAGCAGACTTACATGAGTCTTATCAATGTTTATACATACATATATGTTGAAGTTTAAGCATCTTTACTTAAAAGTCTTATTAAAATTTAGATATCCTTGCCTGAGAATTTTGTTAAAATTCAAGTCTAGCCATGCTTACTTGAGTCTTATTAAAGACTAAATACCTTTACCTAAAACTTGTTTAAGCTTAAACACACCTATCTAGATTCTATCAAAGCATATAGTTAAGAGTGCTCTTTCAATAAATTCCCTTCTCAAGTGCATTGTAGTTGAAATACTAATGTCCTTATCAAACTTCAAGTCCAATCATGCTTGGGTCCTATCAAAGTCTAAATTCAAGCAATCTTATCTAAGTTTTGTCAATCTTTAGACATACATACCTGTTGAAGTTCAAATGTCTTTACTTGAAAGTTTTGTCAAAGCTTAAATATCTTTACCTAAGAGTTTTGTCACAGTTCAAGTCTAGCCATATATACTTAAGTCTTATTAATGTTTAAATACCTTTACTTGAGACTTATTGACGTTTGAATACACCTATTTAAACCCTGTCAAAATTTAAAAGCACATACCTTAAGAGGAGTCTTTAAATAAATTCCCTTCTTAAGTCTAGCCATGTATGAGTTCTTTCAAAATTTAAGTTCAAGCAAACTTACCTAAATCTTATCAATGTTTAGATCAATGTTTTTAAAACCGGACCGGTCATTGAACCAGTGAAAGTACTGGTTCACGGTTCATTGGTCCAACCGTGGTCGGACCGTGGTCGAACCAGTCATAATTAATTATATTTTTTAAAAATTTTATATATTAAAAATTTAATGTAAAAAATAAATATTGGTAAATTTTAACCATTTGATTATTAATTTAATATTTCTTAAGATATTACAAAAATTATTTTAGAGTTTTTAAATCATATTAAAATTCTACTTATTATTAAAACATAAAAAAACAAAAACTAAATAATAATTTTAGCTAAATACATTTATATTTAAAAGAAATGTTATTAGGAAATTGAATATAAACATAATAGAGATCAAATATAAAAAATAATAAAGTATTCATATTATACTTCTTTTATATTCTCTATTTTTTTAATATATATATATATATATTTCAACTCTCTCCTCCTTTTTTATTTCTTTTTATTTTTAATTTGTTAAAATTATTTGGGATAAATTATTTTGTTATATAAAAAAATTTAAAAAAAAAAAAGAAAATAGGTATGGACTGGTTCAAACCGGTTTTGACTAGTCCAGTTTTGGCCAATTTTGACCGGTTCTTTAACCAGCCGATTTCTTGAGTCAACCAGATCAGACTAGGGACCAGTTCCCGGTTGAACCGATCAAACCGGTCCGATTTTTAAATCATTGGTTTAGACATACATACCTATTGAACTTCAAGCATCCTTACTTGAAAGTTCAGTTAAAGTTTAAATACCTATACCCGAGAGTTTTATCAAAGTACAATCATAGCCATACTTACTTAAGTCTTATTAAATTTTAAGTACCTTTACTAAATCTTATTGAAATTCAAATACACTTATCTAAATTCTGTTAAGGTTTAAGAGCATATACCTAAAGAGGACTCTTCAAATGAATTACCTTCTCAAGTACATTATAGCTAAAATGCATGTTCCTGTCAAAGTTCAAGTCTAGCCATGCTTACTTAAGTTTTATTAAATTTTAAGTACTTTTACTAAATCTTGTTGAAATTCAAACACACTTATCTAAATTCTGTTAAGGTTTAAGAGCATATACCTAAAGAGGACTCTTCAAATGAATTACCTTCTCAAGTACATTATAGCTAAAATGCATGTTCTTATCAAAGTTCAAGTTCAAGCAGGCTTATTTAAGTCTTGTTAATGCTTAGACATATATACCTATAGAAGTTCAAGCGTCTTTACTTAAAAGTTTTATCAAAGTTTACATACCTGAAACTTGTTAAAATTCAAACACATACATAAAAGAGACTTTTCAAATGAATTCCTTTCTCAGTGCACTGTATCTGAAATGCTTTTGTCCCTGTTAAAGCTCAAGTCCAACCATATAGGGTCTTATCAAAGTTCAAGTTTAGTAGATTTACCTAAGTCTTGTCAAAGTTTAGATATACATACCTGTAGAAGTTCAAGTATCTTTACTTGAAAGTCTTGTTAAAGTTTAGATACTTGAAACTTTTTAAAATTCAAACACACTTATCTAGATTCTGTCACAGTTTAAGAACACATACTTAAAGGGGACTATTCAAATGAATTCATTTCTCATGTGCACTGTAATTGAAATGCCTATGTCCATCAAAGTCCAAGTCTAGTTATGCTTGAGTCTTATCAAAGTTCAAGTTCAAGTAGATTTACCTAAGTCTTATCAATGTTTAACACATACACATAATTATAGAAGTTCAAGCATTTTTACTTGAAAATCTTATCAAAATTTAGATACCCTTACTTGAGAGTTTTGTCAAAGTTCAAGTCTATTCATACTTATTTGAGTCTTGTTAAAGTTTAAGTACCTTTATTTGAAACTTTTTGAAGTTTAAACACACTAATCTAGATCCTGTAGAAGTTTAAGAATATATACCTTTAGGGAACTCTTCAAATGAATTCTTGTCTTAAATATAGCCTGAGTCCTATTAAAGTTCAAGTTTAAATAGACTTACCTAAGTTTTATTAATATTTAGACACATGTATTTGTTAAAATTCAAGCGTTTTTACTTGAAAGTCTTGTCAAAGTTCAAGTCTAGCTATACTTATGTAATTTCTATTGAAGTTTAAGTACTTTTACTTAAGATTTATTGAAGTTTAAGTATCTTGTCAAAGTTTAAGAGTACACACCTTAAAGGGACTCTTCAAATTAATTCTCTTCTCAATTGCACAGCAGTTAAGATGCATATGTCCCAATCAAAATTCAAGTCCTCATGCCTGGGTCCTATCAAAGTTTAAATTCAAATAGACTTACCTTTTGTCAATATTTAGACATACATGCTTATTGAAGTTCAAGTGTCTTTAGTTGAAAGTCTTATCAAAGGTCAGATACCTTTACCTTGAAGTTTTGTTAAAGTTCAAGTCTAACTATACTTACTTGAGTCTTATTAAAGTTTAAGTATCTTTACCTAAGACTTGTTAAAATTCAAACACACTTATCTAGGTCTTATCAAAGTTTAAGAACACATATCTTAAGATAACTATTTAAATGAATTCCTTTCTTAAGTGCACTATAGTTGAAATGCCTATGTTCTTCTCAAAGTTCAAGTTCAAGTAAACTTACCTAAGTCTTTTCAATGTTTAGACATACATACCTGCTGAAGTTCAAACATCTTTACTTGAAGTCTTGTTAAAATTCAAATACCTTTACCTGAAAGTTTCATTAACATTCAAGCCTAACCATACTTACTTGAATCTTATTGAAGTTTAAGTGCATTTACCTGAGACTTGTTAAAATTCAAACACACCTATCTAGATCTTGTTAAAGTTCAAGGGCATATATTTTAATAGGACTCTTCAATGAATTCCCTTCTCGAGTCCAGCCATCCTGAGTCTTATCAAAGTTTAAGTTCAAGCAGACTTACCTAATTCTAATCAATGTTTAGACATACATACATATTGAAGTTTAAGTGTCTTTATTTGAAAGTCCTATCAAAGTTTAAATATCCTTACCTAAGAGTTTTATCAAAGTTCAAGTTTAGTTATAATTACTTAAGCCTTATTGAAGTTTAATACCTTTACATGAAACTTGTTAAAGTTCAAACACACCTATGTAGATCATGTTAAAGTTTAAGAGCATATACCTTAAGAGAACATTTCAAATGAATTTCCTTCTCAATTTATGCCTATGTACTATCAAAGTTCAAGTTCAAGTAGACTTATCTACGTCTTATAATATTTAGACACACATACCTATTAAAGTTCAAGCATCTTTACTTGAAAGTCTTATCAAAGTTTAAATACCTTTACTTGAGAATTTTGGCAAAGTTTAAGTCTAGCTATACTTATTTGAGCCTTGTTGAAGTTCAAACACACCTATTTAGATCCTGTTAAAGTTTAAGAGCATATACCTTAAAGGGACTCTTTGAATGAATTTCCTTCTCAAGTTATGCCTATGTACTATCAAAGTTCAAGTTTAAACAGATTTATCTAAGTCTTACAATGTTTAGACACACATACCTATTAAAGTTCAAGCATCTTTACTTGTCTTGTCAAAATTCAAATACCCTTATTTGAGAATTTTGTCAAAGTTCAAGTTGGCTACTTACTTGAGTATTATGGAAGTATTTTTACTTAAGACTTGTTGAAATTCAAATATACCTATCTAGATCCTATCAATGTTTAAGAACACATACCTTATAGGACCCTTCAAATACATTCCCTTCTCAAGTGCACTATTGCCAGAATGCCTTACAATTGCTAATTAGGATGATAAGATAAACTGCCTTACATTTACTCTTTTGCAATAGTTATCTAAAGCTCTATCTTTGTTATACATTTATGAAATGTAAGCTATGTCAACCCATAAGTTTCTTTTTACAAGATCCTAGAAATTCCTATCCAAGTTCAGGTTCAAGCAAAATTACTTATGTCTTTTCAAGATTTAAACATACATACTTGTTGAAGTTCAAATGCCTTTACTTAAGTCCTATCAAAGTCCAAATGTCCTTACCTGATATTCTTGCTAAGTTCAAGAACGCATATATACTTATGTTCTATCAAAGTGCAAGTTTAGTTTGTCAAAGTTAAAAAATATGTACTTGAGTTCTATCGAAGTTCAAATGCTTTTACTTGAGTCCTGTAGAATCATACCAAAGTTTATATATGCTTATCTTAGTCTTATTGAAGTTAAGGTGCACTTACCTATTAAAACTCAATTGCATTTATATGAGTCCCCGTAGGTTCATAAATGATGGATAGAATGCTATAAAGATAACTTAAATATGTCATAGGGTATTATAAATGACAAAGTGGCTTTGTTGCCAAGATTCACTAAGATTCAACCCCAATTTGTGGGATACAAATCAGCTAATGCATACTTGCCAAATTACATTTTGACTAATCTTAACCATGAAAATATGTTGCACGACCAACCTTGTCCATGAGCATGCTTTCTCAAGGAGTCAAATGTTAAGGTTTCCAAGTTTGCCATTTTTTTAAAAGTTTCATAAAAAAGTACATTTATGGAAAAAAAAAATTTACTTTTAAAACTACCATGAAAGAGTTTAACTCAAATGAATGAACAATGGAAACATTTTAACCACATGTTAAAAGAAGATGCAAGATAATAAAATTATTAACCTTTTAAGCAAAAAAGGTTGAGACAATCTCTAGGTGGAATTTTTAAAGCAAATAAATAAGTCATATATATGCATTTTTGAATTTGCCCATTTCAAAAAAATGTTACATAGAAAAATGTACATTTGTGAAAAAAAACTAAAATTAGTTTTAAGAACTACCATAGAAGAGTAAAAGAAATTTTTACATTAAACGAAAAAAGTTAAGACTTAAATGAAATGTAAATAAAAACAAAAGGTTGTTTTTAACAACATATAAAAGAAAATGCAAGATAATAATGTTAGCAACACTACCATGTCAGAGATTTTAAAATTACCTAATTTTTGGAGATGAAATTATACATATGTAGATAAAAATAAACTTAGAATAAGAATTTTGTAACTACTACCATGAAAACATGTATAAAAAAAAGAGGAGCAATAAGAACCCTATAAATTCATTTCAAGTTTCCATACTTTGTGAACTTAAAGCATTAGTGTTCATTTAAATATGCATATCAAATTATAATATTTCATCTTTTTACACCAAAACCAAACTTTGATACCCATTGTTGTTTACCAATAATAGAGTTCAAAAGTAATTAAGGGTCATGAGTTTAAAAATTCTTCTACAACAAGTAATCACATGAAACTTGAAATGTATTGATTTCCTCCCCAACAATATCTTTGTTAATTGTTCAAATAAGGGAGAAACAATCATAAATATTGGAGTCATCATATTTATCAAACAAAAGTGATAGATTAGCATGACAAGAACATGATTGCATTTATGTTGCTGTACTGCATGATGGGACTCGTTATTTTTTGCACCAATTCATAGATTATAAATGTAATACAACATTGCAAGTAGAATAAATAGAATTTAAGATTCTTTTTATGAAGTTTAGCATTGTAATCAACAAAAAGGAAAATAAACTAGAAAATACACTTAAGTAATCGTCAAAGCTTAATGCAAGTAATCTAGAATCAAAGGATATAATCTTATTGTTTTGTTCTTTGGTCAAGTATACGATGCGATTGAGAAGATAATTAATTGTTTACCAAGCATAACCAATCGCAAGGAAAGAGAGATTAGTAATCCCACCACTGCAAAAGAAAATATGAAACTTTTAAAATTATAGATTTTATTAATTATAATTTTTAAAAATTGTGAAGAATATATTTAACTAATACACATCTTCCAAAAGAGAATTTGAATTCCTTAAAGCACCTTTGTACTTACATATTTCAATTAAGAATATGTTATTAATTTTGCATCATTAATTAATTGAAAGATCAAAACTATAGACATCCACAAGGCCCAGGGTTACCATTTGGCTATGGTCTAACTGAGAAAATGAGTAGTACGCACTATCCCTAATACTAATAATATGCTAGCGTGTAATGTTTCATCAAAATTGAGTCATGTTTAAATTGAGCAAGGCTGGGGTATACTATATACCATTCTTTCCTTCGTGTAATAAAAACGTATATGTAACAAGAATTTACTTAACCCTTTCATTGAAAAAGAAAACCAAGAAGTTACACAACCAAAAATAGCGAAGAATACTAGTGACACTAAAAACAACAAAATCTTAAAAGACATGGAATAAATTCAAAATATCATACCTGAGGCTATTGACTGTACTGTTGTTGAAGATGTAAAGAGCACTTGTTGGAGACTTTGTATAAGCGTGCACCTACAAAGTTTTAAAAAAAAAATATAGATATAAAAGTTTATTTATTTATTTATTTGTTCATACCTGTCGCATAGTTGCATTTTTCATCTAGTTTCTCATTTGTTCTAGCAGATCAGTGCTTGAGGATGGGAAGTTTGACTCTGAAGCATTTCTCATTTTAAAAAAGCAGTCGCGAAGAACCTGATTCGCCAAGAGCATTACTTCCACCGGAACTTGAGGAGGGCATGTCTGATTGAGAAGCATTTCTCACATTCTTGTCTGCAACTGCGAACGATGGAATAGATGCTTTCCTTGTCAATGAGGATGCCATTTCAAACATCTTTTGAAGATCCTCTAGTGACATTTTACTTATCAGAAGCTGTTTTAAATATGTCAAGAGTCACGTTGGGAGGAATTGTTTCGGGGTTAAAAGTAGAATCAGGGGAACCTTTTAAGAATAGGTTGTCCCCCTGAAATGAAGAAGTCATGTCAAGCATCTTTTAAAGTTCCTCAAGTGACATCTAGCTAATCATATTTGAGGCAGTCTAATCATATTACGGACACATCTCTGGATTGTCCAGCATTCAAAGAAGCTATATGGCAGGATCCGCATTTGAAATGAAATTTTGGAATGATCTATAGAATAAAAAAGAAAATAAAATTAGTTTATAAATGCCACTAAAAGAATAAAAAATTAGATGGGAGAAGAAGGGGATTTAATGCATACTTCACGTTAAGATAGTTGGAAATCTTAGGTAATCAGAACTATCATGTACCAAAATATAAGAGTTTGCTAAACTTGCTTTTTAGCCAAGGCATAGCTTCCCATCCTTATAAGAAAGACAAGCAATGCATTGAAATAGCAAGTTAAATTCATCCCAGTCCTCTTTTTTTTGGGGGGGGGGGGAGAGGAGAGGAGAGGAGGTAAGTAGAAATTGGTGCTCGAACTTTAAATCTCATACTTCTGGTTTCTTGTTATTTTAGAAGAGTAATGAATGACATAAGAACATCAACTAATACAACCAACAGTAAGAGGCCTCATACAGAAAACAAAATTGTAAACACATCATATACTTAAGTTAGAAGACAATATGTTGCTTACATTGTCTTTATAGGAAGATTTAATGAAAATAACTTGTATCCACATGCTTATTAATCACAAAGGCCATAAATATATACAAATAGCAGTATGTATCATATATGCGAAAGAGGAACTTTTATTAGAAGACAGGTGCATGCATTAGCAGCATTAAACTGTAAAAGCTTTGCAATTTTATCATCATCAGGGCAAACTTTTATTAAAAGACAGGTGCATGCATGCTCAAATCATTATCAGAGAAGCAAGAATGTCATTAAATAAAATTAGTAGAATGACAATAGCAATCTAAACACCAGAATCTTAATATAAAAGTAGGAGCTCACCTTCAGTAGACCTAGTTCCTTATACGCTTGATCTATAAAGAGCTTTTAAGATTCTTTACATCATATGCCAAAACCTACATGAGCAAGCAGCTGAGCACATTAATGCATTACTGGGATAAAATAGCCAATTAAAAGCAATTAATTATAATAGCAATGATAATGATAATATAAGATAGTACACTTGACATGTTACATAAGCAACACAAAAGGGAAAAGAAAATTCTTACATATTACAATTACAGTGTAGGTTTCTTCTCTATCATCTTTTAATCTTCTTGCCAATTATTATTCCCACAACACTACTACTTAAATATTACACCTGGCTATTGTAATAATACACAACAATGTAACATTATACTTTGCAATGATAAAAGAATAAACATTATAGATAACTCAGAATCTTCTTTCATGCATTCATCATACTGCCTTGTCTTCAAGTAACACAAGACATTATAGATACCTCAGAATCTTCTTTTATGCATTCATCATACTGCCTTGTCTTCAAGTAACACAAGACATCAAGTTGAGAGAACATGCCAAAAGAAGCTTTCTACTTTGGGAAGATAGGAATTCTTTAATGTTTTGCTTAGCCTACAATAGAATTTGAAAACAAGATATCAAACCTTTGAAACTGACTAGCAGAGGCATTCCATGAAGGATCTCATGCCGCAAGTAATCAACAGAAAGAAAGAAGGGAGAAAAGGGGTTGGGACTTTGGAGACAACTAAACAGTCACAAAAGAGCACTTAAAGAGAATACTTCTGCCAGAGCAGTGAAAAAATATGAGCAAACTACACTTCATGGCAACAAGCATAAGTAACCATAAACCAAGATTATCAAAAGCAAGAATTAAAATCATATAGCTTTAACTTTTAGCTTACAATCCTGTATGTAAATTGTAAACTACTTTAGCTGTTCAGGGCAGAAGCCAAGCCCTGGATAAGTGTCAAAATCATATTTAAGTCTGAAATAGCCCTTGACAATTTAACTATGGATAAAGGGACCTCAATGTTAAACAGACAGTGAACAATATCTGGAAATTACCCAATGCATTTTTGAAATCTTGGGCTATTAGGAGTTAGGAGGCAAAATGCTGACCACACCACTTCCCTTTTATTTTCTGTTTCTCATAAAAAAATGTAACAGTCGGTGGTGGAGAAAACTTCTTAAGTTTCTCAAGTTTCATCTTTTTGTAGATATAAAAGGGAACAAATTTATAATTTGCAGTCTCCAAAAAGAACATTCCCATATAAACCTCAACCAAACACACCTGAATGGTTGAAAAGTTAAACAAACGGCTCTTAATTCAAGAAATTGCCATAATACACCAAATTCCCAAAAGCTAGACTAATTTATAAAATTAGACATTGAAAACCAGAAAAACACCATATACTTCCTATGTCTCAGTACCTCCACCATCATCCAAAGAGATTAGATTACTAAGACAATCATTGGAAACGGAGGGGGGGGGGAAAATGGACCTGCACTCTTTAGCTCCTCAGAGCAATTCCTGCATCTGCAAATAAATACACCCAACTTCATCATCAGTAACAACTTATTTTAACATCTTTATCTCTAATGAGAAAAAAAGAAAAAGAAAACAAATGGCCTAAAAAATGCAAATTTTGCTCTAGAAAGCTTACTTTGTTGAGCTTTTTTAATTGTAAATTATTAATAAAGTTAGAAATTGCATTTCATATAGCAACCGTGTTTGAAAATTAATAAAGTTAGAAATTGCTTAATTATGTTTGTCAATAATGCTTTAGAAAATTAGATTTTGTTTCCTTCTTAAAAGATTAGTATAAAACATAGGAGGTCATACATAAAATTAATTTATATTTTTCCTCAAATTTTCTTATAAAGGAGTAAGGGGTGAAGATAGTAAAGGACATACTTGAAGATGAATTAGAATCTTTTTCATGTCATCAATATATTCAAGAAGAAGAACATGAGGACCCAATCTAGATGAGTGAGGTCCTATTGGATCATTACCTCCAAAATAAACTATCACAAGGGAGGCTTTGTACCTAGGAAGAGGGAAAAAGGAGGATAATATTATCCGGACGCAACACCAACGAGAGGTAAACATAAAGGCAAAGCAATGATGTTCTAAAAACTATATGTTCTCAAAAATATTTACTTTAGTTGTCAGCAACATGTTCTCAACAAGTTAATACAAACTACAAAAATAACCCTTTTAAACTTAAAAAAATATGCTAATATATTTTTTCAATAAAGAAAGAACACATTATTTCCTTGTCACAGATGAACTCTACTACCATTGTAAGTCTATGAAGTAAGCAAGACATGACAACAAATCCTTTTTAACACTAATCACTGATTTTGTTAAACCACTCCCCATGGGATAATTCAAAGATTCAAATTAAAACTAAGAGGTTGTTCTCTAAAGTAAAATTATTTGTGTTGAAACAATGACTTAGAGAAGAAGATAGGAAAAGGTATTGGTCAAACAAAAGAAACACTAATTTAACTCAATCGTAGTGTGTACCTTCATGCCCCCATTGGTTGCTATAGCACTCAGTGATATTGAGGTAAGGAAAGTATAGAAGCCACATAAAGCAACAAGCCTCATATTTTTATTCACATTTGAGTTCCAAGGTTGATCAGTAGTAATAGTTCCTAAAACTCTACATTTAGAAATTAAATGTATTGTTATAATACTTCTCTATTTGTGTCTGTGTGTTTTTCCTAGTTTACATCCTTTCTTAGGACAATAAAAAATGACAGTATAAACTAGTCTGTTAGAGATGTTCACAATGGTTATATTTATAAAAAATGGCATGGAAAAACTATCTATGAAATACATATTTTGAAACAATATTGAAAGAAAGAACCCTCCATTATTGGAGCATAGAAGCAAAGCTTGATTCCATGGATTCACACTCAATAAGCTTCTTAATATATGTCACCTTTAGTGGTCAAAGAAAAATACACATTTCTTTTAGAATATCTAAAAGTCAACCTTTTTAAAGGATATTTTCTCACACTATCAAGAAATATATATCCTAAAATTATATAGCAAATATACCATCATTGAACAAATTAATTGTATCCAATTGTGAATATAAAGGATACCAATATCTTAAACATATATAGGTAGAAAATGCACGCACCTCATATACACCAAGATAAAGCCACAGCACTATTGACCAAGATATACATCAGGTTATGGCAGCGTTTCAAAAGGCAAGTCTGTTATGTGGAAGCAATAATGCAACATACTTCAATTATTGCTAAGTCATGATATTATAAAAGAATCTCATGAAGAGATCGTTAAGCCAAAAAAATAAAGATTTATTTATTTTGTTTTCCACAAAGTCTAAAATCTGCATTGCACATCAAGCTTAGCAAAAGTATGGGGAAAAAATTACAAAGTCATGAATCTTTTTCGTTTGGCAATACAAACAGTTTAACCTCATTGAATAACATTGAAGAAATTGAAATTAACTAATAGGAAAGTTTCTGTTAGGTAAACTGATTTCATATTTCTTTTTTGACTCATATCTTTTAATTTGGGGATCCATTAAAAATTCTATGGAGAATACTACTTTGTTTTAAGTTACAAACTTCTGATGAGGATCAAACTGAAAACTAGAAGCTAACAATGAGGTAGAGTGCCCACTACACAAAGTTAAAAGGCTTTCCATATTTGTAAAGTCTGTGAAACTCTTTCCCCCCATGTCTAAAAATTTGGATAAACTAGTGAATCGCATATGGGTTGGATTATGGAATTTAAACTCTATGTGCAAATTGTGAAAAAAAATAAATGACAACTTTCAATGGTTGTTACTAATCCGTCACCAATTGATATATTTAGTGATGGATTTTGACCTGTCCTAAGATTTCCATACTAAATTAAATTTTTCTAATAGTAATATATTAGAAGACTAACTATAACTAAATTAATTATATCATTTTGATGCATGTAGGCCTTACTTGAATAAACTTTTAGAAGATCTCCACTAACATGCTGAAAATTATCACTGTCATGTACTCCCCTTTGTTCTTGATCAGATGCAGCTTGAATCAGTGCCAGGCAACAACCCTGCAATGATTATAAAGACTAGAGTCATCGACATATGGAGATTCAAAATAATAATCACAGCCTGCATGTAAATATGCAATATAATTCTAAAACTAGGGACATAAGTGATAAAATAAAATATGAAGAATGCCAAGATAGCAGAACTCATATCCCAATTAATTTTGCATTTAAAAATCCTAGTTCATGGTTTGAAAAAAGAGTACGTTAAAATGTACACTCATAAGCAGAGGATAAAAAAGAACAATTATTAGTGAACTATACCTTAGTATGACATTTCAAAATCCCCATTAAACTCTATTCACGTTAACCAATAAGCTTTTTTAAGTTTTGCAAACAGCAAGTCATGCACACATTAGTTAATAATTAATACAATTAAACACATATATATACATCTGTATGTATGTGTCTACATATATATATATATATATAAACAACGTGTGAGATTCATATACAATGTTAATCTCCCTCCAAAATTGACACTGTCAATTTTTTTAAAACATGCATAATGTGCCAGACTTGGGACACATCAATTGTAACAGTTCAACAAGTTTATTATACTAAATTTGATTTCCTCTCTGCAAAAAAGGAGAGGAAGAGAAGCTAATCAATAATGATATATGGAAACACATGACCCAAATATTCCCATAAAAAGGCTAAAAGGTAACGAGGAATGCAAGATCATATTTGTTCTGAAAAATCACACAAGACTTCTCAATACTTTCTGCATCTTTTGATCAGTACAAGAAAACAATGTGGAACCCATGATTTTGCAATAAAAAGAATGTCACAGTATAGTTAAAATAATGTATTTGTAGTTGCAAATAGTAGAAATCATAATAAACAATTTATATAATCCAAGAAAGAGAAAGATTAACAAAGTACTCTATTGTAAGCTATAATTACTGGGTTTACATGTCTTGAGTCCATAAACTGGCACAGATGGTAGATGACAAATTTGACAATAGAAATTTAGCATTCTTTAGGACTTCAACACACTCCTAAAATAATAATAAAGTTTTCCTAATAATCTGCATACAGTTTTCATTCACATTAGATTGTTCAAACAAAAGCAATCTTTGCAAAATATTATTTTTAACTCTCATTAATTTTTCGGTTAACATTAAAAATGTGGCCTTCACATCTAATAGTTAACAAAAAATAAAAAAGAGACATATAAGAAGAGATTAGCTATTAGAAAAACTAAGTATATGAAACAATGAGGGATAGAAAACTAGTCACAAAGTATCTGTTGTGAATTGACGGTATTAGGAAAGTAGAGAGAAAAAGAAAGAATGACATAGAAAATTAACATGGTTCGTCCAATGTGACCTACGTCCACGGATAGGAAGCAAAAAACTTTACACCATTGAGACTGAATGATACAAGGTATTAGGTATAACTGTAGAAGCCCTCTTTATATACATAAACAATCTCACTCTTAACCCAATTCTATTTGATGTGGGACTTGTCCCTTCTTTTATATATGAGGAATTCCCTTCCTATTTGAGTTCTATCTGATGTGGAATTTGGGTTTTGAAATTTAAAGGTATCATCACAATTCTCCACCTTGACTTAAAATCTCCAAATGTCTGATTTGATCATCTCCCTACCATTACGCCTCGTAGGGCCTCATGTTGCTCGTACTCTTATCAAGTCCAAGTTATACTTGAACTTATAATAGGCAATGGCTTTGTTAACATGTCTACTGGCTTCTCTGCTGTTGGTATCTTCTCTATGGTCACCACCTTATTTTCCAAGGCATCCCTGATGAAATTCAATCTAATATCTATGTTCTTGGACCTTTTATGGTATATTGAATTCTTTGCCAGGCTCAACGCACTTTGATTGTCACAATACACTTTAGGTATCTGAACCTTCAATCCTAGGCTTCCAATCAAGCCATGTAATCACATTGCTTCTTTCACTTCCTAAGTCAAGGACATGTACTCCGCCTCAGTGGTCGACAAAACAACTGTAGACTGTAAAGTTATTTTTCAGCTAATAGCACATCCATACAGAGTGAAGATATAACATGTCAATGATCTCCGCCTCATAAGGTCTCCACCATAATCTGAATCTGTATAACCTACCAATCCACCAACAAATCTATCAGTATCATAAACTAGACAAATATCAACTGTACCTCTCAAGTATCACATAATCTACTTTACTGCTTCCCAGTGAGTCTTCCCTGGATTTTCCATGAGCCTACTCATAATACTAACTGTATGAGTTAAGTCTGGTCTTATGCATACTATCGCATACATCAGACTCCCAACTGCACTAGCATAAGGGACCCCACTCATGTAGTCTTTCTCCTCATTTGTACTTAGTAGTGTACTAACATCCAATTTGAAATGTACTGCCAATAGGGCACTCACAGGTTTGTTTTGATCCATCTAAAAAGATCGCAACACCTTTTCAATGTATTTTGATTGTGACACATACAATTGGCGTACTTTTCGATCCTTCTAGATTTTCATACCTAAAATTTTCTTGACTACACCCAGATCTTTCATCTCAAACTCACTGCTCAATAACCTTTTTAACTTGTTGATTTTAGCCTTGTTCTTTGCCGCTATTAACATATTATCCACGCACAGCAGTAAGTAGATCTAAAAATCATCTGACAACTTCCTGGAATACACACAGCTATCGAACAGGTTACGAGTAAATTCTTTAAAAATTATAAGAGTATCAAACCTCTTGTATCACTGCTTAGGTGACTGCTTTAAACCATACAAGGACTTCTTCAACAGGAAAACATACTCCCTTTTTTCAGGATCTTGAAACCCCTCATGTTGAGTCATGTAGATGTCCTCTTCCAGATTCTCATGTAAGAATGCCGTCTTCACATTAAGTTGCTCTAACTCCAAATCAAGTGTACTTATACTTCACAACTGGAGAGAATACTTCATGGTAGTCTATACCCTCCTTCTGTAAGAACCCATTCGCTACGAGTCTCGCCTTGAACTCAGGAATCCCTTTTTTCTTTTTGTACACCTACTTGCATCCTACAGACTTTACACTCTTTGGTAGATATACCAGCTCCTAAGTCTCATTCTTTGATAAAGACTGTATTTCTTCATTCATAACTAGTAACCAGTTAATTGTCTTCTTACTTTGGACCGCCTCCTTGTAGAACTGTGACTCTTTAGCATCAATGCTTTCTCCCACCGCCAGTGTATATGCAATAGGGTTAGTATCAATAAGATTCACACAGTCTACATATCTAACAAGTCTTCTATTTTCTTTTTTTTCTCTCCTTGTTGCTATACTCTGCTGCTCTTCCTGCAAATCTCCAGGTTGGTCTACAGAGCTCTTGTTTGTCCTTGAAGTCTCCACCTCAAACTTCACCTTTTGATTAGCACCTAGATCTTTTCTTGCAAGATCATCAAGTCTCTCCTTCTGGTTGAACATAGCAAATTCATCAAATATCACATTTCTACTAATAATGAATCTCGGGGTCTTGTCCTGTTTTGTGCACCACAATCTATACCCCTTCACACCAGTTGCATACCCTAAAAATATGCATTGCATTGCCCTCGCCTCTAGTTTGCCATCATTCACATGAGCGTATGTCAGGCACTCAAATATCTTTAAGCCATAATAGTCTGAAGGTGTACTGTACCACACCTCTTGTGAAGTTTTCAAATCAATTGCAATTGATAGAGATCTATTCACTAGATAGGTTGCAGTGTTAACTACTTCAACCCAAAATTGCTTAGGAAGATTAGCACTCAGCCGCATATATCTTGCGCTCTGCAGAAGTGTTTGGTTCATCTACTCTGCTACACTATTTTGTTGTGATGTGTGTCATACAGTATGGTATTTCACTATACTTTATTTCTTACAGAACTCATCAAATAATGTATTGCAGAACTCCAACTCATTATCAATTCTGAATATCTTGACTTGTTTTTCAGTACGCTTCTTAATCATAGTTTTCTATTCCTTAAACTTCCTAAACACCTCATCCTTCTTCTACAGAAAATACACCCACACTTTTCTGGAGTAGTCATCAATAAATGTCACAAAGTACCTGCACCCTCCATGAGACTCAATTGGAGAAAGATCCCAAAAGTCTGAATGTATATATTCAAGGATATCAGTGGAGGCATGCTTTCCTGAACTAAACTTGACTCTGCAGTACTTGCTCTTGACACAAGTTCCACAGAACTTCAACTTTTCAGTTTTCACACCCTCCAACAACCCTTGCTTTTACAACATCGCTAGTCTTTTCTCACTCATGTACCCCAGTCGTCGATGCCATAATTTTGTTTGATCATTGTTCTTCTCCAAAATACTAGAAACTGTCACAATGCCCATTACTGAGTTTCTAATGAGTATATAAACCCCATGCTGAAGTCTACCCTTCATTACTATCAGAGCATCTCTAGAAACCTTCATCTGTCCACCCTTGCCAGAAAAATTGCATCCTTACTTGTCCAAGGCACCCAAAGAAATTAAATTTTTTCGTAACCCAAAAATATACCATGTATCAAATGTTCTAACCATACCATCAAACATTTTTACCTATACTGACACACTGCCTTCAACATTAAGCTTCTGATCATCTCCCAAATTCACATTGCCTTTCTACTCCTTAAAAGAAGTAAACAGTTCCTTTGTGAAAGTCATGTGATAAGAAATTCCAGTATCCATTACCCAAGTATTTACAGAATTTGAGATACTAACTGTCAGAATATCTCCACCATCATCCTCATCTGAACTGTCCTGAACCACTGAGGCATTTACTTTACCATTTGATTACTTCTAATTATTTTCCTTTTTCCACTGTGGACAATCCTTCTTGATATATTCATTTTTCTTACACTTAAAGCACCCTAGTTGCCCCTTGGACCTTGACTTCGAACGAGACTTATTTCGATTACCTTCATCCTTCTCCTTACTCTTGCCTCTATTCACTACAAAACCCATATCTGATGCTTCCTCACCAGACTCAAACACCCTCCTTTTCAGTTTCTTTGATTGTAAAACATCATTTATATCACCAACCGAGATAGTGTTTCTCCCATAAAGCATCGTGTTAATAAAGTTTTCATATGAATTAGGCAACGAGCATAAAAGAATTATTGTCTGATTTTCTTCCTCAATTTTAACCCCAACGCCTTAAAGATCTAAAATAATTCTGTTAAAATTGCCAATATGATCTCTTATCGGTGTATTTTTTGACATTCTGAGGGTATATAACCGTTGCTTCTGATATAACCGATTCGTCAAGGATTTCTTTTGACACTTGCTTTCTAATTTCTTCCATAATGAAGCTGCAGAAGTCTCATTTACAACCTCCCTCAAGACCTCATCCGTCAAACTCAATAGAATGGTGCTATGAACATTCGCCAAAATCTCCACCCTTTCCTCTGCCTTTAAACTCTTGGGCAACCTTCCCTCTCTATCTATCTCCGTCGCATACCCTTACTGAACCAGAATTGCCCGCATCTTTACCTTTCAAAATGTGAAATTATTCAACCCATTGAATTTCTAAATATCGAATTTGTGAAACACCATCTTCTTTCAGCAAAAAACAAAACTTAAGCAAAAAGCCTAGCCAAGTACCCAGATATGAACCAAGGACCCTAGCCAAGGAACCTGGCTCTGATACCAATTGTTGTGAATTGGCGGTATTAAAAAAGTAAAGTGAAAAAGAAAGAATGATACAGAAAATTAATGTGGTTTGGCCAATGTAAACTAGGTCCACAAGCAGGGAGAAAAAACTTCTCACTATTGAGACTAAATGATACAAGGTATTCGGTATAACTGTAGAAGCCCTCTTTATATATATAAACAATCTCGCTCCTAACCCAATTTTACTCAATATGGGACTTGTCTCCTCTTTTGTATACGAAAAATTCCCTTTCCATCTAAATTCTATCCGATGTGCGACTTAGGTTTTGAGATTTGAAGGCATCATCACAGTATCCAAGTCAAGTTCGGAATCAATAGAAGGCTTCATTTCATGCCAGAAAAGGCATAACGCCTGCAGAAAAAACACAATATGATAATCCAAATACAAGAAGAGAACATAAAGAAAGTGCGAACCTGGTGGATTTTTTGTCGTTAAATAGAAAAAAGCTTGATTGAATAAAATTGTAACTTCATCCAATGAACCATGTCAAGTTCTCACAATTTTTCTTTGTCACCAAAGCCTTAGAACTAAGAATGAGGGAGTGAGAACACAATATGGATTAAGGAGACATTTTAATCCCGACAACAACACCAACAAAGGTTAGTAGGTCCTTTTTTTTTTTTTGGGTCAATCCTTCAGATCATAGTATAAACAACCAAAAGTACTAATACTCTAATATATGAGAACATTATATTTATCATATGAAAGTAATAGATTTTAACAAGATAAAGACATAATTGAATTTATGTAATGGTTATATACAATGACATTGAACTTGTATTATTTTAGTTTAACTATCATTTTGATCCCTTAATTTTTAATTGGCATCATGTTTATCCCTTAATTTTATTTGATATTCCAAAATGGTCCCTTTTTCCTTTTTCTTAGTGTTCTAAAATGGTTCTTGACGGATATAAAGGAAAAGGACAATATGCCATAAATTAAAAGTTTAGAGATTAAAGTGAAACTAAAAAAGTTAAGGGTCATCTTGAAACAAACAAACTAATCAAGGGACTAAAATGATAGTTAAACTTAAATAATTTTTTATGCCCCAATTCTATGGTTTATATATGCAACATAGCATTGTAACTAGAATAAATAACATTTAGTAAATTTTTATGAAATTAAAGATTGCAACACCTTACTGAAAGAAATTTCATAGATCTTGACAAGAAACGAAAAAGGAGAAAATAAAAAATAAAAAAACCTAATGTGAAACAATTAATTATAAAAAGAAAGATCATTAATCCCTCTAATTATGTAAATTGGGCATCTCTCGAGAGAGGAAAGAGTAATTTATCTTTTGATTAATCATGATTTAAAAAAAAGAAAAAAATTATGAAGCATGTATGTAGCTTGTACACATCTTCAAAAAGATTGTGCTAGCTGACACCCCAACAAAAATATTATACTAAATTTGACTTCTATGGACAAGTTGTATCAACATCCTAAACCATGACGCCAATCCCCTCTGGAAAAAAGGAAAGGAAGAGAAGCCAAGGAAAGGAAAGGAAGACATGGCCCAATTATGTTCTAGTAATGCTGGAATATATTTGTTTAAACATATTAGACAAATAACTACTTCCCAATGCATCTTTTGACATATACAAGAAAAACAATACGAGAAATTTCATAGATTAATCATCTTGATAAGAATTGAAAAGAGAGAAAAAAAATAATGCAAAACAGTTAATTATAAAAAGAAAGATTACTAATCCCTCTAATTATCTAATTTGGGCATATCTCAAGGAAGGGGAGAGTAATTTATCCTTTGATTAATCACAATCGAAAAAGAAAATTGTGGAGCATGTATCTAGCTTATACACATCTGCTAGCTGACACTCCAACAAAAATATTATACTAAATTTGATTTCTCAATTTGGACAAGTTGTGTCAACATCCTAAACTATAATGCCAATCCCCCTCTAGAAAAAAAGGAAGGAAGAGAAGCCAATGAATAATGACATAATAACCCAATTATGTTCTTGTAATGCTATAATATATTTGTTTTAAAATATCAGACAAATAACTACTTCCCAGTGCATCTTTGGACATATACAAGAAAAACAATAGATTGACCAAAGCCATACCACTACATATAGTTGGATGCAAGGATCAAATTACAATTAGAATAGGTATAACATGAGAAACACATGATTCTACATTAAAATCAGTGTCACCAAAGCTACAGTAATGTATTTCAAACTACACATAGCATAAATCATGATAAGCAATATAATCCAAGCAAGAGAGAAAGTGAGAGATTAACAAACTACTCTGTTTTATGCTATAATTACTTAAATCACATGTTATGAATCCATAAACTAACACTGGTGTATTGATTCTGTGCAGCAAATCTGGCAATTAAAATTTTCAAATTTACATCAACCCTTTTTGCCTCAAACACTTCAATTTTCTGATTGTAAAAGAATCTTATAAACACAAACATTTTCTTTTTAAATTCTAAACCCTAGAATATATAACTTGGAAACCTGATAGCCTTGAACTTAGTTACTTACTTTAGTCAGTATGCTGAGCTTTATTACAAGCTTTTTTACCTCTGTTCTTTATGTCTTTGTTTGTGAGAATATCCTATTCTTCTCTCTTTGCACTTACTCTATTCTTTTTTTAATGAATGTTAAAAAGGTTGGAGCTTAATAATTGTTAGTACAAAATTATTTTTATGTTGAAAAGATATGCAAGTTTAACCTTACAGCAACATTGATTCTAGATTTTCAATATAGCCTTTGAATGCTTTTAACCATTCAGCACCAATTGCGCCTGAACAAACAAAACAAAATGTACCATTAAGATCTAACGTCACTATTTTATATACAACAAGCTTGATATGTCTTGAGTTCTAATGGAGAAGTATTACCATCTATTACACGATGGTCACAGCTTAGAGGTACAGACATGAAGAAAGCAAACTTAAATTCTTCAGCACCTGAACCTGGTATGACCCGCTTCTCAGCTGTTCAAGTAAATGATAAAGTAGCCAGTGTGAAGATGAGAAAAAATGACTGGTTGAAAATATAGATGATAGGAAAACCCTATAATATTCTCACCAGATCCAACTGCAAGAATGCCTAATTGAGGTGGATTAATGATGGCACAGAACTGTTGAACACCGAATGGCCTCTGGCAAGTTAGAAACTGTAAATGTACCTCCCTGCAAAGTGAATCACCCAAAATCCAGAAGCCAAAATGAGGTCATCATTCACGGGCCAGTAAGTATTCACACACAATTTCTATTACCTCATAGTCTTGGGGTTTCAAACTGTTTTCTTTGGCTTTTGATGCCAATTGTTTGACCTCTTCTGCTATCTTTGAGAGGCCTTTCTTGTCTGCATCCTGCAAATATTACCAATATTGGGCAAGTGAGAGCCCATAATTGAAACTAAAGCCAAAAATGTTTTATCATTAAACAGAGAACATGGCTCACCCTTGATGACAGGGACAAAATGTCCATGATCAGTTTGCATGGCAACATTAGCATTCACATTATGATACCTGCATAAAAACAAATTAACACGTTACATTGAATGGGATTTGCAAATTTGATAGCAACACTCACATGTAAAGCTGTCGACTTACTGGCGAATATAATCGTCTGTCCATGAACTGTTACATTAGGGAACTTTACGGAGAGCCAAAGCGGCAATTTGAAATAAAATACGATAAATAAAACAAAGTTAATATGAGCATATCAATCTACATTAGTATTCTTTTGGACTTTAACACACTCCCCAAATGAGAATAAAGTTTCTCTGAAATTTTGCATACCGTTTTTTTATTTGATTATCACAACAGATTGCTCATTCAGAAGAGTTGAAATTTTTTAAAACCAGTAGTTAGTTCAAAACTATTTTCTGTTGGGTTAGGGTAGGTTCAAACAAGATCTTCAATCCCTAAGTTGCATCCCATAAGCTACCACAAACAAAATATTGGGGTAAGAAGTAGAAGAAGAAACAGAACAATATAAAAATTAAGACAAAATGAAGACGAGAAGGAAGCAAAGAGGAAAGGACAAAGGCGTATCTGAACAAATAATTGAAGACAAACTAAGAGGAAGAAAAAGGGCAGGAACCTGAGATTGCATTAACCCCATGAAAGCAGGTCTTGAAAACGGACGTATTGCCCACAGGAACAGCATCGTGTAGATCGCCATCTTTTGCCATTAATCACTTGTTGCTGCTTCTCTTCGAATGAAGGGGTATAGTAACATTAATTTTATTGTTAATCTTTAAAATGTAGGTTTCATGTCTAATAGTTAACAAAAAATAGAAAACACCCACTAAAAAGAAATGAGCAGTCACAAATACTAGAAGGATATGAAAGTAGCAGAAAACTTGTCAGAAATTATCTTAGTCAACTTCAGAAATGGTAGAAGGGTTCGTTTCATATTACAGGAGAGGAAAATAAAAAATATTTCATTGTGTAATACAGCAGATACAATATGATAATCAGATAGAGCAAGAGAACAGAAAGAAAGGAAGTTAATCTCCACTTTTAGATCAGCGGAAAAAAAAAATCGACAATGAATCGAAATATTTGAACAAATAATAGCATTACTTTTTGTCCCAGAATATTATAATTTATACCTTTTTCTCCACTGTATTTGACAGCAAAAAATGCTCTTTTGTAGGAAATTCTCTGAACCAAGTTCTTTCAGTGGCTCACTGACTGAAATAGAAACAGAGATAAATGAATTAACTATATTGAAAGAAGAATAAACAAAGATAAGAAGAAGAAGGCAAAAGAATAAAACGAAATTCGCTGGTCGAGCTGCTGGTTACAGAACAAAAATAAATTCAGAATACAATTCAAATTTACAACAGTAAAAGAGCAAGTTCAGGGAAATGAATCAAGATGATTACAGATTACTTTGAAAATAGAGGATTAAAATGAGGGGGAAAAGTCCGATCAATTATCAGAAGGATTAGAGCCCTAAAGCTACAAGTGGCACAGAATCCGAAATTCACTTTAAGGAAATAACACGAATAAACCATTGCACATAGAAACACAGAACGTAAGACAAATCTGAAACAGATCCTCTGAAGTTAGTTCGGAGAGAGAAAGGGAGCGAGAGGTGGGCCTATTCTGAAATTAACTTCAGAGGATCTGGGTTCAAGACAAATCAAACTTAGAGTAGGGACTGAGTGATGCAATGTGGACCGTACTACATCACTGAGAAGGAGAAATGAAAAAGAGCGGAGCCGAAGTTCAACCGGGCAAGAAAGCAGCCCGGACTCGACGCGAGCCATATCGATAACATCTCCTAGTGCTTGACAAAGAAACCCGGAAAGGGATTGCAGGAAAAAAATTGAAAAAAAAAAAAGATTCAGCACCAGTAGCTTAGAAGAAAAACCCAGATTTGTGAAGAAACTCGAGGGAATGAGAACCAACTCCAAATGCCAAAACCCACATCATACCTGTAACATTTATGCCAAGTATCAGAATGAAGGCTGCTCAGCAATGGATATAATAATAGCAAAAAATCTTGGGGATAACATACCTGTACCGTCAGGCTTCGCCCCTCTACGTACAGGCTTCTTCCTTCCGGGCCTGTTCGGACATATGGTTCCCGCAGAAGATGAAGTTGGTGAGTTTGGAACTCAAGAACAACAAGCCGTAAAGGCTTTTCTAGAGCGTTAGACACAAACGCAAAGCCCGAATCGCGAGGAAGAAGAACTCCAACCATCTCCTCCGGCCAATTTGAAGGGCCTTGTTCATGCAGCGAAACAGAGACTTCTTAATATAGCCGTTTATATTTTTCTTTTAAATTATATATTGCCGTTGTTTTTCGGAGAGAGTTAATTCAAAATTACTAAAAAACAGCAAGGAATTATAGTGTAAAAATCACTTTAGCCAAAAAAAAAATCACAAAAAAAATTTAATGTTGAATAATTGATTATGAAATAATGTATATCTTCTGCACCAAAAAAATTACATTATTTTTTATTTTTATAATTTTATTCAATTTTTAATATTTAATTTATGTATTTTAAAAAATTATAAAAGAGTCATATAATTTTAAAAATTTTAATTTAATTTCTCCCCTTAAACTTTTATTTTAAATTGTACTAATATTATCAAGTATATATCATTTTAAAACATTTAATATATTGATTCAAGCTAACTAATTAATAATCATAGTCACTTATTATTATTATATATGTATATGTGAATTAATTTTATTTTATTACCTTTTTTTAATACCTTTTTTAGACATAAATTATTTATATTTAAAATATCAAAATGAGATATAATTGATTATATCAGTGGTATTTAAAGGTATGGTAACCAAAAAATAGAACTAAATAAGAAATTTTAAAATTTTTAATTTTTAATTTATAAAAATTAAATTTAAAGTTGAGTTAAAATTTATTTAACAACTAATTAGGTAATTTAATGACACAAAACCAAGAGTCCATCGACCAAAAAATAATCATCCTTTTACACGTTCCTCAACTACTATTCCTAATTCCCAAATGCTCAAAACTTGAACGCTCTATGTATGTGGCCATCGTCTTCGACCTCTGCTTTTTTGCTTGATTACTCATCTTTCTTCTCCATGAATACCTATTACAGATACATCCTTCACCACTGCCATTTTAGAATACCCTCAGGCCTTATTTGATATGAAAGATTAATTTTTGATGAAATAAGAATAGGAAAGGGAATGGGAATGGAAATGAAAAAGAATCTTATTGGGTATAGTTATATTTGGTATAATAGAAAAAGGAATAAAAATACTTATTTTTTTATATTTAGTTAGATAAAAATGACATAAAAATAAAATCAACAGAAAATTAAAAAATTAAAATACTTTTAATAATTATAAAATATAATAAAATAATTATTTTTTAATAATAATAATAATAATAAAATAATATTTTAATCTAAAATTTTATTTTTAATTTATTTTTAATAAAAAAATTTAAAAAAAATAAAATAATCTTAATTTTTATTCTTCTATTAAATAATATTTTTTCTTATCACAAAGTAATAGAATAGATTATCCCATGTTAGTGGGAGACAGCTCACTCAAAAAAAGAAATTCTTATTTACCAAACATATCTTTTTCTCAATCTTACTCTTTTTTACTCTCTATCACTTACCTTTTTCACCAACCAAACCAGTCATCACTTCTCCCCAAGATTACCATCGTCACTTCCTTCTCCACCACCGCCGCCGACTACCTCAATCCCACTCTTCTCAAATCCTACGTCGTCACATCGCCAATCATACGCTAGCCTCAATGTCCCACCCTAACCCCTTGTTTGGTTCGAGGGGAGGGAAGGGGAGGGGAGGGATTTTCCTCCCCTCCCCTTGTTTGGTTTGCATTTTTAGAGGGGAGGGGAGGGAAAATTTCATTAAACTTTCCCTCCCCTCCTCCTCCCCCTCTCCCTCTTCCCTCCAATTTGGGGGGATTGGGAGGGAAAGTTACATTTTGGATTAAAATGCCCTTATATTTATTTATTTAGTTTTATTTATTTATAAGTTTTTTTAAATAATTATAATTATAAATAATTTTTAATATTTATTTAATTTGATAATAAAAATATTAAATTTTTTTAAAAAAATAATCAATTATATTATCATTACTTTTAAAACATATAAGAGTAAAATAATCTACATATTATTATTTTCCTTCCCTTCCCCTCCTGAACCAAACAATGTATCATTAAAATCCCTCCCCTCCCCTCCCCTCCCCTTCCCTCAGTTGAACCAAACATACCCTAAGTGTCTCGTATCAATGATGATGCACCAACATACTATTGATTCGTATAATTTGTGAGGTAAGTAAGTCAGAATAGTTTTAATTAGAATATTATATGAATCATAAAATTTAAACCCAACTCATTAAAATGATAAGTTAAATGAGAATTGGAACCATGTTTATGATTCTAAGAAATTTTCATTCAATCTATTCATTTTTTTAAAATTTATTATCAATTATTTCATCTTTGTTTCAATTCACATAATTCAAAATTTAATATAACAACATTCAATTACACATAAGGTAAGATAATTTGAGGTAATTGGTTTAATCATTGAATTGAGTTCTTACAATAATAAATCCTCATCATAATATTACACCGTTTTACATTTAAGCTAGGCAAGAACAATGGTGCATCGTCAATATAAAAATAACATGGTGATTGAATATAGACTCGAGATTTTTTTTAATTAAAAATAGCATGATTATTAAAAAAAAAAGGCTCGTTGTACTATTTTGGACCCAATAAAAGTACATAATTGCTATAACTTGCTTGGGCTTCAAAGTCCTATCTACAGAGCACTGCTTTACTTTGGAATTTTGACCATACATTGCTTTCTTTCTCATTCAGGCCCATCATATAAATAGGTAGCGCAAAAAATTACTAAAAAAAATCTGTTATTTGGGGGCCTCACTTTTTGGTATTGCTTCCCCCGAAAAAAAAAAGTAGAATAAAAATGTAAATAAGTTAGCAACAGATTTGATTGAATATAAATTTTTCCTTAGCTTAGTGTATATGGACTGAATTTATCTTAAAATTATTATTGTCCAAATAATGAAAATGTTGTAGGTATCGGGTTCCGAAAAATTTGTCATAAAAACTCAAGGTTTTTTGTGAAAAATATCTCCTTGTCATTGCAATTGATATATGTTCTCCAAAGCTACTTTTTTGCTTTCGTTGCGGAAATCAAAATTTTTCACTATGCCTTGTAAGATAATGAAGTTTTAAGCAAAGTGCGATATAAAATATGCTATTCGACAACTAACAATTTATGAGCCCCTCAAACACTTGAAAGTCAATTTAGCTTCAGCAGATTGTTGTTGGTAAGATTACTTCACATACTAAATCATAGTTCTGTAGATTCATCTGAGTGCAACATAGCTTTTGATAACAATAATAGACATTCAATTGTTATCAATTGAAGTTTTCCCCTGTTTCCAATTGCAATGGTGTTAACTTTGGCAGAACGAGCCAATTCTGCCTGGTCCTTGGAGTGGAGGTCGTTGGGTCAGCATATGTATCACTGCATCGAAGAACAAAAAGCATAAATATGGATATTATTTAAGTATGATCAAATTTTATAATTTGTGATTGACTTTCAAATATGCAATAGAAGAAAGTGAACAAACCTAAATGGATCACATCTTCTTAAATGATCAAAATAACTTACATGCCCATTAAGTACTATATGCAAACCATATGAGTATAGCAGTACTTTATCTTCACCCTCATGCACTCTGCTTCTGTATAGCAGTTCTTGCACAAGGAATAAATAAAATCAACTCAACTTGAATCAGTTTATGCATCAATTCAGAAAACAAAACATCTGTAGTTCAAACCCAAGAAAATCTTGAACACTAAGTGATGTAACATGTGTAAAGAAGAGAAGGAAAGAGAAAGGGAAGAGGGTAGGGAGAGATAGAAGAGAGGGAGACTGAAAATTCTCAATATTATTAATCATCAAAAGGCAGTATATAACAATAAAACTAGGGGCTATTTGTAGAACCCATAGCTAATCCTAAAATAAATTTAAGGAAATAAAATTAAATAGGAAACCTAAACTTAAGGGAAAAGAAATAACTCTAATAGGAAATAAAATCAAATAGTTAATGACTCTAATTAAAACAAAATATGCAAAATCCTAAAATATAAAATACTTAAGATAAAATCACAAAATCTAAGATTTGTTTCTCCTAGAGTAAATCTTCTTGAATCTTCTATCACTAAGACTGGTAAACATATGCAACAAGAAAGAGTTTAACACATGAAACATTTCATTACTAGCTTGTCCTTGAGAAGTGTTCAATTGCTACAAGAACAAATATATAACAGTTAAAAAAAAAAAAAAGGGATCATGGGCTCCTTTCTTTAATAGACATTTAATAATACTAAAGTAATTATATAGCATGATATACTTTTTTATATCAAATTGATCACCTTAGCAAGCAAAAGTGCATCAGCTCAATCACTTCTTTTGCTTCTTCCAAAAACCCTGCTCGGCCAAGCAGATCCACTTGGCATCCATAATGCTCAATATTGGGTTTCAAACAATGGTAATGAATCATTCTATTGAACAAAATTTCCCCCTCAAGAACTAACCTTGCATGGCTACAAACCTCAGCTGACTGAATATGCAGATCAGCAATAGAATATCCTGACTTAATGTTCAAATTTCTCTGTTTAACAGATTGCCAAGGGAATTCACAGGTATCTGGCTTAATCAGAGGTAAGCATGGCTTCAACACAGAAATTAGTCCCCCAAAAAAAAAGCGCAGAAATTAATCAAAAGGGTCAATGCATAATCAAGGAATCAAGCATGGAAAAAGACATAAGAATCGGTCTATGAACATACGTGAGTGAATCGACTGGACCAGGCTTCTGAAATGAAGGATTTCATATCCAGAAAGGTGATGGAGAATGGTGAATTTTGAGTACATTATAGTTTATTCCCTTGTGGTCACTTTGGCCTAAAATTAGTTTGTCTCCCTGTGGTTTAAAGTGTATGATTCAACACCCTTGTCGTTTGTTGAATTATCACTTAACCATCATGTGATATTTTACATTCAAATTATATCAAAAATAATTATGCGAATGTTAAACAATGAACAATTTTATTATTAGATGTCATTTTCACTTATCTCTTGAACATTTCATAGTGTTTTGAGACGATTATTGAGATTAAGTAAACAATTTTAATTTTCGAATGTCATTTTAATCACAGTAATAGTTTTAAAGATTATAAACTTGTTTAAGGTATAAGTAAAACATACTTTCAATAATGAAATTGTTTATCATTTTAACATTTACATAATTATTTTGTTACAATTAAGAATAAAAATACCGTGGGGTGGTTAAGTGGTAAGGGAAGGGAGTTGAGACACTTTAAAGCACAAGGGGACAAACTTATCTTGGGCTAAACCACATAAGAGTAAACTATAATTTACTGTACATTTTTTCATTTGTGTCCTCTTCAAGATCAAGCAGCAGAAATTCGCCATGTGGGACCAAACCTGCAGCTCTCATTTCATGATCCAAACTATCCAAAAGACAAACAATATTCTTATAAAGATGGTGGCTGTTATCTTCCATGAGAAAAGCATGCTGCTTTCCATTCACTTCAACCACACTATATCCTGGGACCTTTTTCACCCCAGACATATGCATGATTTTTTTCACTTCAGCTACTTCATCCCACTTGCGTGCCTTGGCAAAGAAGTTAGAGACTAGGGCATATACACCTAGGTCATCTGGATTTAACTCAAGGACCTTCTTTGCCACCTTCTCTCCAATCAAAAACTTTTCGTAGTTGCAGCAACCACCAAGGAGGGCAACCCAGACAGCAACCCCAGGTTCAGCATTCATGAGATGTATCAGCTTTAGAGCCTCTTCAACTTGTCCTGCACGAGCCAAGAGATCAATCATGCAAGCATAATGCTTCTCATCTGCAGGTATCTTGTATTTATTGATCATGAGATCAAACCAATATCGACCTTCTTCTACAAGACCTGAGTGGCTTAAAGCCGAAAGAAGAGCAGCAAAGGTTGCATGATCTGGTTCTATATTTGTTTCAGTCATCTGTAGGAAGAGCGATAGAGCTTCCTTCCCATTCCCATGAATTCCATAAGTAGAAATCATTGCATTCCAAGAAACTGCATCCTTAAATCTTATCTGATCAAAAAGGGCACGTGCACAAGAAAGTGATCCACATTTGGAATACATGTCAATCACTGCAGTACCAGAAACTCGCTCAAAATCTAGTCTCTTCACAATATATCCATGTATAGATTTTCCCAACTTGAGACACCCAACTTGTGAACAAGCAAGAAGTGCACTAACAAGACACACGAAGTCAGGTTGATAGCCATGACTCTGCATCTCTACCAACAATCCAAGTGTGTATCCTGCAAAACCATTTTGAGCTAAGCCTGAAATCAAAGCACCCCAAGATATGACATTTTTATGAGTCATTATCGAGAACAGCCGAAAAGCAAGTCCTGGATGTCCAGTTTTAGCATACATATCTACAAGACTAGTTTGAATTACTACATCCATTGGTATATCTCTCCGAATTAAATACCCCTGAACTGAGAGACTCAATCGGGAGTCACCCAGATTTGCAATAGCTTGAATCAACCCCAGCATGACAACCCCATCTCCACCCATTACCTCTTTTTGCATTTTTCTGTAAACATCAAGAGCTTCTATTGCCCTTCCACACTGAGCATAGCCAGATATCATAGTTGTCCAACAAACTATATCCTTCCTTGGCATTTTATCAAACAGTTCCATTGCTTCATCCATCATCCCACACTTAGCATACATATTCAACGCAGAACACCCAACAAACACGTCATTTCCATACCCACAATCCACGGCTTTACTCCAAATCTCCTCCCCCATTTTCAAATCGCGCAACCTCGTACTAGCCTTCAATGCCACAGTAAAAATGGAGCTATCGGGTCGAACTCCTTCCAAAATCATCCTATGGTAGAGACTCAGAACTTCATCTGGGTACCCTTTACGAGAATATGCAACAATCATAGCGTTCCATACATCAACGCCTCGTCTAGACATTTCATCGAACACTTGGCGGGCTGATGTGATATCAGCTACCCGTGCATAAGATGCTATGAGCTGTCCGTTTATATTATTTTGGGTGAAGGTACCAGTCAAGATTATCAAAGCGTGGAGCTTCACAATGGAAGGCTTTTTTTTACATGCTAAAAGGAGAAGCTTGAAGTGATTAGCCCATGGACGCAGCAATCGCATCTCGAAGCTAAAAGCTTTGAACCATTTGCTCAGATCAAGAACTGGATGAAAGGGAACAAGAGAAGAAGGTAAAGACTTAATGTGGTAGTGATTTTTGTGATTTCTCTCCATAGCATAGCACCTGTTTGAAAATGGTGGCCATTTCGGTTTACAGCGGGAATCTCCATAGAGTACCAGAGGTGCCTCGTCGATGGCCAATGCCAAGTCCGAAAATTTCTCTCAAACACTTCAGATCGTTGATAGTTCCATGAAGAAACCAGTTGATGGGTCTGATTCGTTAATCGATTCTCAGGCCGATGTGTCAGAGACTTCATGGCACGAATTTTGAGCCAAAAGGAAAATTCAAAAGCTGTAGTAACTCAAGATATTGCGTTCATATGACGTACTTTTGTTGGAACTAGGTGCTTTCCCTGTAAAATGCAGGGATTTAAAAAATGCTTTTATGGATTTTTTAAAAAAAATTAAAAAATTAAAAATAAATAAATAATATTTGTATAAATATATATAAGTATAAATAATATTTTTTTCGATTTAAAATATAAGTTATTTTTAATAAATTTATTATTCTTAAAAAAAATTAGTTACATTTTTAAAATTTTTAAATATTATTATATCTTTCTTGTTTTGTTCTTGCTGCCAACATAATTATTATCATTAAATAAAAATTTTTAATAGAACTGTTGCTATTAAACACAGATGACTTATATTTTAAATCAAAGGGAGTATATAAACAATATCATCACACAATGAAAAAAGCCGCACTCATATGAACAGTATCAACACATAATAAAAACCCGCACAACAAATAACCTAACTATAGTGTGACGTCACCAAAATTTATATATATATATATATATATTCCACCAAATTCTTAAAAAATAAGTAAAAGTTTTGTTTTTCAACATTTTGCTTGAAATTTTTGTTTGGGGGAAGACTGACCCCAAGTTTCAAATTTGTGTTAATTTTTTTGTATAATTATTTTATTACAATTAAAATTTAATATAAGTTAAAATAAATAAAATAATATATGATAATAAGCGAAAATAATTATATCACTTTGCCCAGAAAATGTGTAACATAAAAATAATAATAATAATTTTATTAAATTATCTTACTTATCTATACTAAATGATTTATAAAATATGCTGTGTCTAAAAGTACAACAATAATATTTGATAACCTGGCATATTTGATAGGTTGATTGCAAAGTATCAATTACAGGGTATAATGTAGTTAATTTCATAAACCTATTATTTATTTCCAGATACAACATATTTTGCAAGTCATCTAGGGTAGACAAGTAAGATAAGTTGATAAATTTGATATTTTTATGTTACATATATCTAGTCCTTGTGATATAGTTATTTTTACTTACTACCACATACTCTTTCCCTTCCGGTCTCATATATAAGAGATTTTTTTGAAATTTGATTTGATCTTATATATAAGAAACAAACTGCCATATTAATTATAATATTTCAATTATGCCTTTCATTAAATAAATCATTCAAATTATAAGCAGTGGTGGTCATTAATTTCAAGGAGAAAGTGTACGTATTAAATATGGGTATTTTTGAAAAATAATTTTTATTTGAGACAAAATTAAAAAGATTAATTATTTTTAACTAACTTGTTTAGTACTCGTAAATTAGTTATTGTTTCTTATATATGAGATCGGAGGTAGTATTATCTTACTCATTTTAATTGATAATGAATTTTAATTTTAATAAGATAATCATATAAATAAAAATATTAAAATAAAAATGTAAAACTTCAGTGGCAAGATCACAAGTTTCCAGTAAAATGTCTGAAACTGGATGGTAATTTTAAAAAAAATTGTGAAATTCTTTTATACATTTTTTAAGGACTTTGCTGCAATGTTCAAATAAACAAATATCAATTTTTAGGGCAAATACTATTAAAAAATTATAATGAGCCAAATCCTATTGATAAAAAAGTATTGATCATAAATGTTAATTTTTACCAAACTTGAATTCAATAATTTCAATAAGTGTTATAATTACACGCATCTCAAATCAATTCAAGATGCAAGTAATTTCCTAGCATCTCAGATTTATTCAATTCAAGATGTTAAATTTGGTAATGGTTAATTTTCTAAATTTGTTTATTAAAAATCATTTTTTGTTAAAAAATAATGAAATTATAAATAAATTGACACGTGTTATTATTATTATGATGCAATTTGTTTATTAAATATGAATTAAAATAGAAAAATAAAATAGATGAAATAAAATATGATAATAAACTAAAAAATCATATCATATTTGATAAAAATACATAAGTTCTAAAAAAAACTATATATAATTACCCTTGATGTCACAACGAAACTTTCTTTTTACACACTGTGGTCATTGTTGCTCCAAACATTTTTGTTGTTGTTGCCCTTGAATTGAGTTGTCAATATTAACAATTGGAGTAGAATTTAAATCTAAGTTTAGGGATTGAACCAAAGAAATTGACTTATGCAGTTTTACAAATCTTGTTGTGATGATCTCTTAGCTTCAATACCAATCGTCGTATATGGCATTAAATGATAGATAAAAAAATAAGTCAAAAAATGACCTAAAAGTACAAAACATACATTTTGGGGTGAATTTAAATAATGACACCTCAAGTAATCCCAACTATAACATCGTTGAATGTGCCATATGGGGTCCATGGGTGAGGATGGGTTAAGAATTGCCACAAAGAGTTCTAGCCAGATTTTGAACTTGGGATAAAATTTTTGTTTCTAAACCTAACCTAAGGCTAGAGACGAGCCAAGTAGGTTAAATTGAGCCAAATGTCTTTTTTTTTAAGAAAATTTTTTGAAATTTTATATTTTTATATTTGCTTAATTATTTTGGGCATATACCCACTTTTCTTAATATATTTTTTCAAAATTTATGCAATGAACATAAAAAAACATGGGTTCAAAAGAAAACACAAAAAAAAAACACAAATACAATTGCTAAAACTTCCAAAAAAATTTATTTTTTAATTTTATTTTCTTTTATATGAATATGATAATTATACTTAGAAGAGCCATAACATAGGCCTTGATTTTTTTAGTTATTTTAATTTATAAAATATATTTAACATTTGTTTGCTAAAATTATAAAAAGTCCTTAAATTTTTTTTAAATTTAGTCCATTTATATATGTATACCTCAAGTCAAGGCTGGGCTTGACGGGTTAGAAGGTTGGCCCGAAACTTATGTCATTTTAACATTTTCTTCTAACTAAACCTTATTCAATTTTTTCTTTTTTAAATTTCCCTACCCACCCAACCCAATATTGGTCAAACAAAGGTCAAGCCCATTTGGCTAATTGGGCCTTACACACCCTTAGTGCCCATAGTAAATGTCACATTCGAAAATGTGACAGCGTAACGCCTTTAAAAAGAAAACTTTCAATTTTCAAAGAAAGATAAAAACCAAAATCAAAATAGAAAAAAGAAATAGGTAAGAGTCGCCATTAAAATTTTATTTTTTGAAAAGGCAAAATTTTGAAAAAATCTTTTTAGTTTAAAAAATAGTCTGCAAACTAAATTTGAATTCGAGAGTCAATTGTGAGTGGGGAAGGTATTAGGCACCCCACTACACTCGTTACTGAGAACGATTACCCTAAGTTAGTTGTGCAAAATTAATATGACCTCTATTCTATTCTAATTTTCCCTAATAAATCACATGCAAAACGGAAGAAAAAACTTAAGGAAATAAAAAAATTAAGAATAAAATAGAAAAAATTCAAAGAATAAAATAAGTAAAAAAGGAATAAAATTAAAAATAAAATAAGATGAAAAGAAATCAAAGAAATAAAACTAAAAAAATATTTATTTACAAGGGAAGACTTGACCTAGGATGAGAACCTAGGACCTGCATATCCTTTAAGAGGGATCAAAGTCCATGTAGTTCGGGTAAGAAACTGTATTAGTTGATATTTTTTAGTTTTTTGTTTGTTTATATGTTTTTTATATTTCTTATCTATGTTTTTTATTTTTTTATTTTTAATTATTTTTTTTGTTTTGTTAATTTTTGGTTTGTATGTTTTTTTATTTTGTTTTATTTTGTTTATTTATTTATTTTTTGTTTTATTTTTTTTGTTTTTGTCTTTTTCCTCTCTTTTTTTGTTTGTGTGTTGTTTTTTCTTTTTTTTTTGGCGAAAAGACAAAAAAATAAAAATTACTTTTTCTTTTAACAAATAAAACGAGTTTTGAAATCGATTGATGTGTTTTGATTTGCAAAAGGTAAATTTAATTTTGCTTTCCTTGCATTTTCAATTTTTTCCTCTCTTTTTTTTCATCATTTTTGTTTTTTTTTTTCATTTTTCTCTTTCTATGTCTCTTTTTATTTTGTTTTGTTTTGTTATTGTTTTTTCATTCTTTTTTTTGTTTTATTTATTTTTTATGACATTAAAAAGGATTTTCATTTTTTCATTTTTTTCTTTTTAAATTTTTTATATAATTGATTTTTCTTTGCTTTTTTTTTAAATAAAATTTTGGTTTTAATTAGATTTTGATTTTTTTGTTTCTCATTGTTGATTTTTGATTTTTCTATTTTTTTAATATATATTTTTGTACTTTTTAATTTTATTTATTTAAACAAGAAGGATTTTTTTATGAAATATTTTTTTATTAAAAGAAACTTTGAGAAGAATTCATAAGTTTCAAAAGGTTCAATTCTTACTTTCTATTTTTTTCTTTGTTTGATTTTTTTTTTTTGCTTTTTTGTTCTCTTCTTTTTGGGTTTTCTTTTCCTCTTTTTTATCCTTTTATTTTTACTTTTTATCTTTTTTCAAAAGGACAATCTCTAAAAGAAAAACTTATCTTTGACTTTTTGGAATATTACTTTTCAATCATTTGCAAAGTAACCTTTGAAAAAGGAAAAGGTAAATCTTTGAGACTCAATTTAATTTTTTAGTAAAAATATTTTTAATCTTTTTTTTTGTTTTTTTCTTGTTCTTTTTTTCTATTGACAATTTTTCTTTAAGAAATCATTTGATGAGAGCTATTGAAATCCAAAACTTATTACAATGTAAATTTGAGACCCAATAGGTACCAAGGTAGCTTTATTGCCACACATGACCTATAGGTTTGTTCTTACGTGCTTGAGGGGACAAAAAATCCCACACGGCTATTTTAAAAAAGAAAGTAAAGTAAAATAAAAATAAAAACATGTACAAGCACAAGATAATTTGTGATAGTGTGTATTTTGTATACAAGTAACCAAACAGCATATTATTTCGAACAATATTTACAAAAAGGATGGGAATTTGAAAGACACCACTTGTTTGCATTTTTGTTTTTCTCCATTTCCTATTCCTCTCTCCAGTCAAATCAGCATTGTCTCACATTTTTATGCTTGCCATGCCATATCCTCCAACTATCCCACTGAAGCTTTCTCTTTAATCTTCTCTTCGAATCTCTATGCTTCCGATGAGCCTCCTTATTTCCCCCACACTCCTCAAATGGAGCTCAGATGCAACAGAAATACAAAGGGGGGGTCAGAAATCAATCTAAGATTTAAAGAAACCAAAAGCATTTTCATGGCATTATCTAAAGTACACACAAAGTTATTATTTCAGCCTTAATCAATCTACTTTTCACAAATCACGATAAAATTTCTTTTACATAGGAGCATAGGTTCCTTCAAAACAATGTTCCGTGTTTTAGCAAAAATCAGATCACTTATATGCATCTATTGAAGAGCCTCATTCAATTAATCAAAATTCATCAAGGTCACAGACAAAAATAGATCATCACTTGAATCTCAAACTCCTAATTTAGGGTAAACCAAAATTCAAGCCAATCAGAGTTTCAATTTCCTAGGTACAACATTTGCAGTTCTTAATGCCAACATAGGTGACCGAGTTAAAGCTGCATACAAGTTGCTATTGGTAAAACCAAGTCATACCATATAAATGAATACCTTTAATTCATAAATTGCACGTGTATTCTAATCCCATTTCCTAATCTACTTATTCAAACTTGACCCTTTTATTACGCACAATCCAATCTAATCCAAATCAGCAATAGTGTCAGGATTCATTCAAAATTTAGAGCCATTTTCAACAAGTCAACACAACAAGATGCATCCCTTATAAAACCCAGAACATAAAAACTCATATATCCTCCCTCACAAAACTCTTGGGTAGTCTAAAGTAAGACAAGCAACATAAAATTTCCAAATTACTCATGTCCCATCGTGTAGTAGGATGCACCATGATTTTTCCAAATTTCAAATCAGAAGCTAGGCATGACAGCTCAAGTTCATCAGTAGAGATTTAAACCTAGATTTTTTTTTTTGCTAGGGATAGAATACCATTATGGACATTAATAAAAAAAATCAATTTCATTATAACATCATGGTACAGCAAGCCAGAATGGGGATAAGCATCCGGATTCAAACTTATATCAGTGGCACGAACATTAATAACTCAAATCCAATTATGTTAGCCCAATTCCAATGCCAGATCAAACCGACATTCATCAACAAGAAGTTAAATTGGAATTATCATGACAACGGTGAAGCAAAAATAGTTCATATCAATGGTAGAGCAAATTATAATCTAATCATAAGTAATGTCCTTAGCATTCGAATCAAATAGCCTTAAACAGAGTACATAATTCCCAGATTTTTGAAGACGAAAGACAAATACAAATTGTAATAAAACATACATTAGTGAGTTTACTTTCTTTGCCAAACCACAGATACTCTTACCTTGCTTTCCTGCTGTGCCAAATCTGCTTCCTCGGCTTTGCTAGAAACCCGTTCTTCTTCTCTATTGCTCTTTTCCTTTTATCTAAATCAATCAATTCATCGCATTAGCAGAACTCAAAAAGCCCTCAACCGCAAAATCCCATCTCAGTCTTGATCTCCCTCGCATTGAATCACCGAAAGCATCCCAAAAGTAAATCTCCCACCCTCACTCTCTATATTCTGTTCTCCTCTCGCAGACTCCCTCTCTGCCTTTTTTCTTGGCTCTTCTATTACTGGGTTTCGAAAACATCCCCTCTTTCAATTTTTGAAAACCCCCATGCCTCTCTTTCGCTTCCTCCAAAAAAAAAACCCCTGTTTCTCCTCTTTTGCTCAGCTTCTCTTTCTCTTATTCCCTTAAACTCTCTCCTCCTATGAACTCTTCTCTCTTTGTCTCCATTCTCCTTCTCCCCCTTGTCCTCTCTTGCACCTTGCCCCCTTCATCCTCTTTGTGATTCCCCTTTATTGCTGCAGGTGTGTGCACGATGTTGCTATCCGTGCCTTCTTTAGTCGTGCGTGGAGTAGGCGTGTGTAAGTGTAAGATTGCCAGTGAAAGACCAGGGCCAGAGGTGCAGATAGGGTTTAATAAAAGTGTATCCTGGGCTGGGGCTCCATTTTTCTCTGATGATTTTTGTTTAGGTTCAAATGGTTTTTTTTTTGGGCTCTAGTGGTTGGGCTTTGGATTGGATTGAAAGTTTTTTTGTGTTTGTTTTATTTTACTTTATTATTTTCTTCTTTTTTTTTTGGTTTTCTTTTTAGTTATTTTTTGTTTAATTCCCTTTCTTTTTTCCTTCTTCTTTTGTTTTTGTTTTTTTATTTTTTTTTGAAAAACTTTTAGGTTTTAATTCTTCGATTTTTTTTGGGAAAAAGTGACATTTGGTTTTTTATAATTTTTTATTTTTGATTTTCTCTTTTTTTGTTGAAAAATATAACTTTTGATTCTTTCATGATTTTTTTATTTTTGATTCTCTTATTTTTTTACTTTTATTTTTTATTTTTTGTTAGTCTAATTTTATTATTATTTTGAAGTATACTCGGATAAAATACGATGTTCACAGTTACCCATTTTTACTTGTTTCTTGAGCAAATAAATTGAAAATATAAATTTTTAATGTTTTTGCATAAGGAACAAGTAAAGATAAAAAATATGTATTTTGTTCGGGATAATTTGATTACCCCTTGATACAGCTGAACAATAAACAAAAGAAAACAGAGACCCAAACAAAATATGATGTTTACATGTTGTCCCTCTTTACTTGTTTCTTGAGGAAGAAAATTAAAAAATGTAATTTTTGATATTTTTTTGCATAAGAAACAAGTAAAGATAAGAATATATATTTTGTCCGTATTGATTTGATTACCTCTTATCAATTAAACAATAAAGAAAAGGTAAGAGCGACCTAAACAAAATATGGTGTTTACAGTAAGAAGGCTCGTCATTATCTTCATCATTATAATTAAGATTAAGTGCAGCATCATATTCATCTTTGTTTTTAAAGTCATCCATTATACATTTGTTTAGTCTCCGAGAAATCATCTTTTGAGATAATTATGATGAAAATTATTTTTTGAAATATATATTATACTTAAAAAAAGGAAAAAGACATAGAAGTTATGATTACAAACAAACTTTGATGTTAATTGTTTCAAAATTTTAATTTATTTTCACTTTATTTCCAAAATAGATATATTTGTGATAACTTTCACCTTTTGAGTTGAATTAATAGCCTTAAAGGGCTTGATTAAGAAATTTTAAAAAGTTGAGTAAATAGAATACAATGGAATCGGGTGAGAGTGACAACTCGCTCCACTTGTTAGAAGTTTAATTAATAATTTTTTTTTAAATTGAATCAATTTGGAGAAATTTGGTCAAATATTAAGGAAATTGGGAACAATTTTATATATAAACAAATACAAACATCTTACACTTTGGTACATATAAATATATTGATTTCAAGTAACACATATTATTGTCACTTATTTAATTTAATGAAATCCTATATTATCATAGGGCTTTATTAGACGAATAGGGGATTCATCCAACATTATTTTACCTATTAAGATCATGAGTAAACATATCAATAGCAGGGAAGAAAGAATAAATAAAAAAGAAAGACAAGTGTGATAAAAAATTTTAGGCAAATGTCAAAAAGTTTCTATGGATTTAAGGAGTATTGGGATATTAATTTATATTAATTAATTTATAGTGTTTACAAGATGTTTAAGTAAAATTCTTAAGAGATTTAGAAGTGTTCTAAGAGTGCAATGGTTCTAGAAATATACCCAATGACAAATGGATCTAGCTAATGCTACTATTGGCTATACGGTAAACTTTTTAATAGTTATTACCATTGTTTGTTTCTCTTTCCTTATTAAATATTATGTTGACCTTTAATGTTTTTTGTTTCTTTCGTTTATGTCGATTTGGCAAAGCGACCATTTAGGTTGTATTTGCAAGCACTTCTACCCAAGGACTTCTAAGACACTGTGAGCCAAGACTATAGAAATATCTTGCTTTAGAAGAACAATGATTTGCAATGGTGTCCTAATCTATTAAAGCGACATCTAATTTGTTAATGACTCAAATTTTGACAAGTAGGTCAAGGAAAAATGCCAAGGCTATATGTCAATCAAACAATCCAATTTTGCAAATGTGTGCCAACATCGTGACACTCATATAGAAACTTCATATATCCCGACACTAGTGTAGCATGATCTTGACATAACTAGTCCATCGTCTTTAATGTTAGGTAGATTTGATGACTTTGAAGGAGTTAGGCCCTTTTATTAAGTGCCACTTTCGTTGATGTCAAAATTGGGATCATCTGAGGCCACATTGATTACATTCATCTTATACCAAATTTCTTGCACATTTGCGTTACTCTCTAACCTATTTATTGATCCATCATTTAGTGCTATATATGACAATAGTACTTTGAGAGCGGTAAATCATTGCAATAAGAGTTTGTGACACCTCATAAATTAATTCTTCCTATTTAATCCTTGAACTTATATTTAAATTATACTCCAACTATCAATATTGATAATCCATTTTAAGAGTAGCAATAACAAGAACATTTGAGGTTACATTCACCACAGTGTACAAAGAGCAATTGTAACATTAGGAGTCACTGTGAATATTTTGTTTGCTTTTTAGAACTAGTGTAATATTATTAAATATGATAGAATTTTTTTTAGTTTATTATCATATTTTATTTCTTGAATTTTATGTATTTTTTATTTAATAAAAATTACATAAAAATATTATTGAATAACAAAAATATTATTATTGTCATTTTATTTATAATTTTAATATTTTTTAACAAAAAATTGATTTTTGGTTAAACAAACTTGATTTGATGAGTATTGCTAGTGGAATTAGAACTCGGGGTGCATATTCCCCCATGAACTTGGATTTATGGTAAATAAGCCATTTTCGGATCCTATGACCAAATTTGACCATTTCGTAATATTTACATATTTTGACACTAGGATTTGACACTCTTTTTTCCCCTTAGGTAGCTTTCTGATCAGCAAGCCAAAAAAGTATAATATATGATGCAATATTTTTAACATTGTAGCATTCAAATCATTAAATTTTTTACTATAGCATCTTGCTAAGAAACTTGGTTAGTGCTTGAAAGGGAAATGGATTGCATGCAATGATCACTTTGGGTGGGTGAATTTAATGCGCCAAGAACCATAAGGTGGTTGTAACAAAAACTTAAGCCAAACCTTTGAAGTGAGTCATCTATTCCACTCGGTTCATAGAATGGGCTGGCTCATATTATAATTCCTTAGGGCCCGTTTGGTATGATGTATAGGATAAGATCTGATAGTATAAGATCTAATAGGATAAAGCTTGATAAAATTTTAAGACTATGCAGTGTTTGGTATGATACTGTATAAGATAATGTATTGTATAAGATAATAATATCATTTATTTGATAATACATTACATAATGTTGGATAGGATAAAAATTAACTCTTTTGATAAAAATATCATTTACTTAAAAAAATATTATATTTATCTAAATTTATTATGTTATATTAACTTTTAGAAAAAAAAAAGTATGGGTGAATAGAGCTACACATAATGCATGGTTATCTAGTAACCTGGGTGACCTGATCTCATTTGGTTACATCGAGCTAAATAACTAAAAAATAATTTCAGCATACTAAATTAGGTTGATCATATTAGCCAATTTCAACTAGCCTAGTGAAAATTTTATTTTTTTAAGGATAAAATATAATTTTTAAGAACTTATGTGAAATTTTTATTTTTTAAGAATCAATTTATAATTTTTATTAAATATAAAAAAGTGGCGTAGCTAGTTTAAAAAATCAATCTAGCCAAACCTCATACTAAATCAATTAGATTGAGTTTGATAATAAATTAGTTTTTACGTCATTTATCCCAATCCTATTAATTTTTTTAAAATTATTTTATAAGGACTTATATAAAAATTTTATTTTTAGGGTTATTTTATAATTTTTTATCAAAAATTATTTTATAAGGATTTATATGAAAATTTTATTTTCTAGGGTCATTTTATAATTTTATAATTTTTATCAAAAATTTAAAACTAGCCCAACTAATCTGATTCCAACTAATATTAATTAAATTCAATTCAATTTAGCCAATGAATATCCCCATAAATGAAGGGTTAAAATAAAAAAAGTATTAATAAAGTTTTATACATTAAAACCCAATCAGGTCTAATCTCAACCCCCAAGGCATGATTAGGTTACACATCATTTTGATGTATGAGAGAATTATGATGTATAAGTTTATACAATACATTACATGTATCAAATAAATAATAAGTTTATAATATATTGTATTAGCTTATATTATCAAGCCTTATACGGTATGCCAAACATACCTTTAGTATTAAACAAAACATAACTTCTATTTTTTTTTGCATTGAATAATATTTTTCATATTCTTTGACAATATTTTTGTTCATTACACTTATTTGCATAATTTTTTTTAAAAAAATACAAGGTTCCTAACAAGCATTAAAAATACAAAAAATGGTTATTACCTCTCATTTTTACATTTCTCTCACAATTCTTAGTCAAAATTACCCCATTATTAATTAAATAAATACATGTTTAATCTTTTAAAAAAATATATTTTTTATTTTAATCCTTAATTTTCTTATATAAATTAGTTTCTTAAAATTTATAACTTGAGGTGTATAACACATATTTATTGAGTTTGTCTAATAGAACAAATATACAATTTGACTTAATAAAGAAGTAATTTTTAATGTGTAGCAATATACAAATTTTAAAGATTAATTGATATAAAAGAAAAAAATAAATTAATGATTATAGCGTTTTGAAGATGTATTTTTGGAACCAAAATTATATGATTTATATATTTACTCAATTATTTAAATATTTATTTTATATTTTTAAGCAAATCAAAAAGAGATGCATGTAAATATAATATTGCTTTCATTTGGTATATAAAATTATTAAATATAAAAATAAAAATAAATAGAATGAAATAATTATCTTTAATATGATATAAAAAATATAAATATTATTTTATTTATATATTTGATTAAATAGTAATAATAATAATAATAATAATGACAAAGAATAATTAATTTTACTTAAATTCAATATAATAATTATTCATGAAAATACATTGCTTTTCCAACATGATGCCTACCGAAAACTAGATTATTGAATGGATCCCGCTGCCGGGCATAACCATCGATCGATGGACTGTGGCAATTGAACGATAGGAGCGCAGCAAATTCGAAGTTACTGAAACTTTGGTTGCTTCCTGCTGCAATGGCGGAGATCTCTGATTCTCCGTCACAACCTTCCGAAGAGAAGAATTCACAGACTCAGACATCGGAGCCACACGAAACCGATTTCGAATTCGACCCGAAGACCATGCGAAAGACGAAACCGGGAGTGAAGCGCTTCATCCTCACTCTCTCAGTCCTCTTCTCGTTTATCCTCGGTCCACATACTCTCTAGCTTCGTGTGTGTATGTATGCCTGTAATTTCTACTACTAATTAGTGTGCCTTTATTATTTGCAGGATTCCCTCTTCTGTGGAAATCCATTGAAATCTACCGCGCCCCGCTCCCGTTCCGGAGTATTGAGTCATTTTCAGCTCAAATCGAGTCGAATCCATTACTATTTCCATGCCAATTTCAAGCAGTATTCGTTGGCTTTGATTCCAAGAGCGTCAGGGCAAATGAGCTTGAATCAGCGATTGGGAAGAGCATGTTTGAATTGAACTCCAAAGCTTCCCTATGTGGCACTTGTAGTGACAATTACACTGTATCCGTGGTCGTGGATTCCGGTTCCGATTGTGTGGAAACAAAGAATTTAAAACCTTCAGGTTCGTGGAAGTGTGGCACAATCAATAAATTTGATTTTTGGGGGAAGTTGAAGGATAATGACGAAGAGGCTGACGAATTGCTGCAGTCTGTGCTAGGGAGTTGTTATGAATCAGGGTTTGGAGGGAGGGTTTATAGTGTTGTAGTGGTGAATGGGGAGGAGGAGGTGAGAGCCGTGGTTGGGAAGTATCGTCATGCATGGATAACTGGAAGCGTTTCTGAGGAGGAGGCAGTGTCGAGGATAGCGGAGATCTTTGTTAAGGTGTTTGTTAACGGTGGGAAAGAAGAAGGTTCGATTCATGGGGAGTTCATGCCTGTGGGTGCTGATGGGAAGATTGTTCTGTCTTTTAGTTTGCTTAACGCAGACCCACGAGATTGGATATATGATTGGTATGAAACTTCAATATTTTTAATTGCATTGACCTGGTTACATTGTTTTCCGGATGTTCACTTGCTTTTCTTTTTATTGTATAGTAAAAGAGATACTGTGAGGAACTGGGAGCATTCATTGCTATCTCAGATCGTCATCAACTCATTTACTTATCTCAACCACATCTTCGTTTTTCTGGTTGCTTTGTGAAATACTGATATATGAAATTGAAAAGTGTAAATTCATTATGCTAATCTGGTTAGTTTCGGATTATTAAGCTTAGATTTAACCCTTAATTTATTGAAGAAAAGTTGATGGCCTATTCATCATCTCAGCACTTCATATGCGTTTAGGGATATGTTAGGGGTATTTGTTCCCTTCTTTCATCTTTGTCCCTTCCTTTTTTTTTTTCTTTACCAAATTCTTGTGTTCGATTTGAGGGATGCAAATTTCATTGTATATTGAACTTAATGAGAAAGAAGATATAAGTTATATAAATTGATAAGTTGGAGCAGACATAGAATATATGTGCTACAAGTTGACCAAAGCTTATTCTGGCTGATACTTGCTTAGTTGCTATATTAAAACTTTAACTGCAGTGTCCCTGTTTTTCTTAATAAATAAACTAGACACTGTTTATACTTTGTTTGTCGCATGAACTTGATTATCTTTGGAATGGCAGTATTCTAGAGTTCTCCTGATGATGTACTGTAGGAATTTTCATGAAATAGATGAGACTTTATTGCACCCTGTGATTGAGGCTCTGCAACCTATAGCAAATGTAACGGTTGAAAGCCAGGTAAGTGCTTGTAAGTCTAACAGTGATGAGACTGATTGGATAATTTGGCTTTTAATGATTTCAATGTTTGTCCTCATTGGCAGGTTTTATACTACACGCCAAAGTCTTCATTTTCTTTCTGGGATGATAAGCATGGCAGTCATGTATTTAGTACCAGGGACCTTCCTTTCTTTGTATGCTTCTTCTTGGCTAGTGCTTTACAGCTTATATTGAATGACTTTACTAGTTACGTATATTCCATAGGCGTATGAGGTGCATCTTTGAGATTTACATATTATTAAAAGAAAGTTTCAACTGGGACTCTACAAACTTGTATAAAAACTGGAATTGGATAGATAATGTGACTTGTCCATTTAGAGCCCTATATATTTTGCAATAACGTGATATCTAACTTACAAAATGAAGATGTTTGATGTTAACTTATCTGTTTACTTTTTTAGTTCATAGCAGAAAAATAGTTATGAATTCTTTGTCATTTTTATGCTTAAAATATACTAGTTCTCTGTTGTCCTTTTCTTTTCCTTGTTATGCAATATTGCTAGTATCTGGAATATTATAATAAGTTATGTCTTTGGAAGTCAATTTTTATTTGTTAAACAGGTTAATTCAAATGAGTGGCACTTGGATACTTCAGTTGCTGCGGGTGGGAGGTCAAAAATATTGCAATTTGTGGTGTATATTCTTTAACTCAATCCTACATTTATTTATTCTTTATTGTCATATTTAATGAGATATGACATCTTGAGTACTGGATAAGTATGTCTGAAGATATACTTTTTTTTTTTTTAAATGAAAAAGGAATTTATGGATGAGAAGAGAATAATTATAAAGATTCAATAACAGAGGACAGGAGATTCTCCCCAAAAGACAATACATAAGTAAACAACCCAGGCTCTAACTCAAAAGAGTCTTCTAATCCCTTTGAAGATCCCCAGGGGGCAATGTCCCCTCCCCCTCACACCCCCCCCAACCAAAAAAAAAAAAAAAGCATAAACCCTTGAGAAGGACATAAACATAATCCTTTCCCAAAGAAGATGTGGTGGAAGGAACTGCTAATTAAACACTTGAGCATTCTATTCTAACCAAAGACACCACAAATCAGCAAAGACTACACAATGCCAGAGAACTTTATGCCCCTTTTGCCTACATCTGAGATAAATATTTAGTTTAGTTCATTTATTGTCTAGCATCAAAACAAAAGAAAAGCCTCATATAAATTGTCTGATTCTATCGCTTCTCTCTCCTGGCTGATATATATCTTCTCAAATGTCTGCTTTCGACTTGTTAATTACATTTTGCTGCAGGATAACTATAATAATATCAGTAGAGCATAACTTTCAAGCTTCTTTGTCTATCATGTCAGGTATATACCATCTAGAAAGGAGTGTCCTCTTCAACTGATGCTTCCAAATGGAGAGATGTCTAAGACAAATGGCTTTATATCACCAGTTAATCATCATACCTTCAAAATTGCATTATCTCTTCTTTCTGTATTATTTTTTTCTTGTGGAATTGCCAAATTGCTTAACATTGTGAAGGTTCTATTCTGGAATATTGTAGATGTGGGGAGGTGTTGTTGTCTGGAATCCCCAGAGCTGTCTAAAGGACTCAGAGACTAAGGATATAATCAGGCATATGATTTCTCCAAAGGTTTTCTTTTGCTCATTGATTAGCAGTGTTTATTAATTTCATATCCGCCATAAACCATCGGTCCCCTTTTGTGTGTCTCATCTGACTTTTACAAATTTTAAGAAGACTCTTATTTTATTGAAAAATGCAGCACATCTTTTGAAGATCTTATGATTTATAGTTTCATACATCAAATCAAGAAGTATAGACTATAGTGCCAAAACTATCCTAATTTTTTAATTTGAAAGAAAAAAATAAAATAATTGAGAATGGGCAAAGAAAAAAGGATAATTGAGGAAAGTAAAAACTTACTCTTTTGACTTCAAAAGTGATACATACTGATGTCAGACAACAAGGGGGCCTTGGGTTTCTATGGTGAATTATGGTTTAAAATGTTGTGGATTAAAGATTATTATATGTATGTTAATGAAATAGGATTTTGTATGCAAGAGGATGGGGTTTTAGGATCAACTCATTGGCTGTTTGGCTCAGTGAACAGTACTTATGGAAATAGGGTTTTAGGGCACATCGAATCAAGGATGGTTAGGATGGGGTGAATTCTGAATGCTGTCTGCGATGGAAATCAGGTTTAAGTAGTGTAGAAAATTAAACAGACAGAGTAGTAGCCAAGGAGAAAATAATTACCGTAGTCAGGGATGGGTGAATTTTTAATGCTGTCTGCTAAGGAAATTAAAGAGACTAGAATATTAGCTGAGAAGAAAATAAACCTAGGATTCACTCCTGGGGCTCCTTAGGCATCACATCTGACCTGGGGTTCTATTGAATAGGTAGATATCCGTTTGCTGAAAACTCATAAACTGAACAGTCTTGAAGAAAAGAAAAAAGAAAAGACATTAGGTCAGAACTGTTTAAAAACATACCTCCTATAACGTATTATATTACAAGGATTGGGATTTGGGATTGGGAGTAGACTCCTCAGTCTTAACCTTAAAAGATTAAAAACTTCCTATTACTACTAAGTCCAAAAGGAAAAGGTTAACATTAAAGAAAGACCCAATCACCCCTAAGTAACATAATCAGAAGCCCAAATACAACCCAAAGGGCATGCAGAAAATGACCAAATTACCCCTGGTGCTGAAGATATAAAATTAAACAAAGTAACAACTAACTAAAGCTAAGAACCTTGGATAATTTGCTGTAGTGAAGTTATGGCCATTACAATCTGGTCCACAATCAAAACTGAGTGAAAATATTGAGATAATTTGATCTTTAAGCTTATAATTGCATCCTGCTTCACATACATTTTAGGACTACTGAAAATGAAGTGAGACATAAAATGCGATGGAGGGAGGGATAGAAAAAGTGGCTTGTTACTCAAGTTGAAAGTAAACCAATATCTTTTAACATTTTATTGCATCTATGGTACACCAAAATAAAGCAATCGTTTCTAAAATTACTTGTAAGGAGTTTCATTTCACTGGTTTTTGAAGTGCATCATTTCATTTCTTGAAAAGAATTTCATGCCACCTATGTATGCATATATACATTTAGTCCCATAGTTGCAGATGGTGATGAATTATTTTCCTCAAGATTGAAGCATGCATATTCTGAAACAGGATCTCCAGAAGCTTTTTGAAGTTCTCATGGGGCAGTTGCGGCAACTTTTTGGTCTTAAGTCCACTAACCTTTACGTTGGTCTATCAGGGACATCCATCCTCCTTGGGAGTGAAAGAGGTTTCACAGAATGGTAAAAATAATGGTCCTTAGTAACCTTCAGAATTTTTTGGAGAATTTTGAAAGCTTGATACCAACTGCATAAACTAAACACAGAAGTGCTAAATGAGCATTGCTTTTGAAATGGATTTAGTGGACATAAATTCTGACTCCTGAAGGGGCAAATATTTTGAATTTTAATTACTTTTATAATTGATTGTGTAACATCCCAAGTCCCACTTTGAAATGGTAGTAGACTTCAAAAGGAAAAGGTCCTACTATAGAAAAATTTGTGGAAGATTCATTGTATGTAAGGTATGAGTAGGATATTACTAGTAACAGGTTGAAGCATTCTAGGCTGTGGTATTGGCTCATGCCTTTGAAGTTACTTACTGGATTAGGTTCTTGGGATGCTGCAAATGGAATCCATTTACCTTATATACTGTGTGCATATGCTTTAAATGGCTGAGCTTTTTTCCCCCCCTTCTTTCTGGCTTTTATAGAAAGACACTGAAAGAATTATTATCTCCTTGTGTAGGGAGTTGGATGTTTTATCACGGCAACATACATGCTTTAATCTTCATTCCTGTGCTACAACACTTGGATCTCTTTCTAGATTGGTATGTTCATCAGTCATGTCCCTTGTTTATGTGGTGTTACAATACATGATTCAGCTGGCTATTGTTTGCTAAAAGCTTCTCAAAATTTCTCATAGGTACAATCGTTGCCTAGGATGATTATCAAGGATGAAATTGGAAAACAGGTGAGTTGAAATAAATGTTTCTGGTTGATTTTTGCAAGGAATGTCATGCAGGTAGGAAAGAGACAACAAAACTAAATATTTTGCAGTTTTTTTGGTGATATAGTTTCTGCTATGATATATTTGATAACTCTCGGACTTTTCACTGGCTGATTCTTATATTGGACAAAAAATTTGTGAAGAAAAAGAAGAAATGCGCTGATCAAAATGATTTTTTTCCCCCTTTTGGATTGTATTGTAGAGATTGAGGTTATCATGCTCTCTTTTATGCTCCCCCCCCCCCCCCTCTCTTTTGAGAAACAGAGTCTTTCTTTGTTATCTTTATATTTACCTGTTAGTTTGATCATGGGTGTCTTAAATTATTAAGTTAGCAATTAAGCCATAGATTTTTTGGTTTTGTCTTCTTTGTTGAGAATTATAGAACTTTTGCTGCAGATTTCATTATACCCTTATCCTGGGTTTTGAGGCCTCTGTGATACGGAGTATGGATGATGACCAAGCTGATAAGAGATCCATGTGGAGGTGTAGAGAGGAAGAGATGTTTGTAGCAGTGAAAGGAAACAATTGTAGTGGATGATGTCTCAATTACAAGATTTTTTTGAGGTGGAAGGCTTTGTATCAAATTTGTCTCCCCTGGCCTTTGATAAAGGGTGGTAGTATTTAGGTTCAGCCTTAGATGCCCTGATACATCCTTTTTATTTCTTGATAGAAAAAAGAATTTATTGATGAGAAGAGAAAACAGTAGAAAAATGGAGAGCAAGCAGTCCTCACAAAATCAAGAAAAAACAAAACACTCTTTAACTCAAATGAGCTTTCCAGTCCCTTTGTAAATCTCGGGACAACACCCCCCCACCCCAAAAGAAGGTGAAACCCACAGGGAGGACGTAAAAATAATTGTCTCCCAAAGAAGATTTAATGCATGAAACCTCTGATTAAAAATTCTTGCATTTCAATCTAACCAAAGACACCACAATCCCCCCCAAAACAGCGCATTGCCAAAGTACTTTCTGCTTGCCCATTTTATTCTCAGTTGAGGACAGGTTGTGCAAGGTAGGAAGAAAAAGTTGTACAAAGGGAAAATTAGGAAAGTTAAGCAGCTTTTCTACAAGATTTTTCTGGATATTTGATATGCTTCAAGAGAATAAGTTGGAGATTTTAAATGTTCTGGTGGTAAAAGAAGCGTCTAAGAGACTAAAGTAAAAGAATTGGGAGTGCTTTCTGTTAATTAGAGCTTTTGGTGGGATGGTAGTGATTTCTGACACAGGTAGCTAACAAAATTGATTATCTTCAGGGGAATTTTTTGGTTTCAATTTTGGTTGATATCAAAGGGAGTGGTTGGCCCTACTAGACCTTGTCTGCATTCTTTTATCTGAGAGGAGTTGAGTTTTGTCAATGGTTTTTGTGCTCCTTATTGGTGTGGCGCATGCCCAGGGGGGAGTGGGGACAGTGGCTTTTATGTGATTTTTGGTATGTATGGGAATTTGTATAAACTCATATAGTCATGACTTTTCATATAGATGTTGCCTATCACCATATAACACTAAACTCAAGGCCAAGGGGGTGAGATAGACCCTGATAAGGAATTTTTTATTAGGTATTGGATGGGGAAATAATAAACTTTTGCCCTCATTCGCTTATATATTGTAATATTATCATTGCTATCACCTCTATCACCATTGCCGCTAACATTGCTAGTGCTAGTGTGCCACCGCAGCCACGGCCACCACCACCAGTGCTGTCACCATTCAACACTGCGACTACCATCATTACTGCCACCTCAACTACTACTGCCACTTACATGATAATTTTTATATATTATTTTTGTCTTCATTGTTAACTTTTTATCCTTTCCAGCCTTGTATGATTTATTGACAAACATATGATAGTATTTAACATGTCATATGTTAATGAAACAAATAAATGATAGGACAACGCTTCTATATGGATATACGATACTATTTAGGTTTAGTAATGATCCGTAAGTTTATTGTAGCATGGTTAATGCAATTTTTTCCCTTTTACTTTCAGGTGCGAATATCTTAAGTATATGTCATGCAATTTCAAATTATGGTCAGAAATTGTGTGCATCGATTTTTGGTTTTCTTAATCATGCTATAACTGGTTATTTAAAATCACTTCTGCCTAATTAATTTATATGCTAATTTTTTAACTCATTTTTACCTTCTAGATATGGATGTACATTTTCTCTCTTGCCTCCCCTCAATATTTTGTCTTTGAGCAGGTGAAGTTTTCTCTAGAGGCTGCAAAATTGGCTCAAAGCAATGCGTCTGCTGGAATATATGATGCTTCCGCTGGTATATTCTTCCTTGTCTTAACGTTGATATCAAATCTTGTTGCTGGTTTTGGTGAGGATTACTGTCTATACTCCTTGTTTCTAAATTATGGTTAATATCTTTAATTGTCAGTATCATCGAGGCAATCAAGGTCTTTGGCAGAGGATGCCTTTTTTCACCCATCAATTATGTCAATCAGCTATTATTCATTTGAGCATTGTTTTGCAGTCTATTCGGTTTGTCACTCAACTCTACCTCTGTCCTAAATTACTAACAATTTGTTGTCTAGCTTATAGGGGATGGATTAAGACAAACCTGGCCCCTATGATTCCACCATATTGACTGACTAGGATATGTTTAACTTTATATAATCATAATTAGGCAATGTATATGATGCATTAACCTTTCATTAAAATAGAATTCCTGTTTAGTTTGACAAGATCTTTCTCTTAAAAGAAAAAGAAAAGGGAACTATTAATAAAGTGGAAGAACCATGCTCTTCAAAAAAGAGAGTATTGACCTGGAAGCTCCAAAGCAATATTATCTCCAGCTTTTGATGCTTGTGTTTTTTGGGGTCTTTTATTTTTCTTTTTCCTCATTTGCTTTCTTCATCACATAAATTGTATCTTAAATGTTTGTGCTCAATCTTCCCACATGAGAACAAACAGTAGTTCATGGGAATTGAGTTGTACACACATTTTTAACCCTTCTCTATCAGGGGTTGGAAATGGCTCAGGGATAGGACAGCTAAAATGCTCAGACCCTATGGGTATTTATAAATTTTACCTGCGTGGGTCTGGGTCTGGGGATTGCATTTTCCTTACAAGACAAGTTGCTGTCTAGACATGCTTGAGCTCAAAGTTGGAGTAAAGTATTTTTCATATCTTATTTCTTTCTATTGTTGCAGCCATTCTTTCTGCCAGTTTTAATGCATGTACTCCTGGCTGCTTTAAGAGAATGGAGGAGATACAAGCAAGAAAATAGGAAGTACTTGGCATGGAAGACCAAAGCAAAAGTTACATCTTAATCACCTTGGCCCAAGATGGCAGGATTTATGTGAAGTAAGTTTCCACTATAGAGATGAGATCTAGATGAGGGTTGAAGCATTTTAAGCCATGTAAAATCCTTCCCCTATAAAAGTTTTGCTTCTTTGTTGTGTTGCTCTCGCTCAGACAGTTTTTGGACCTGGTAATAACATGGTTGAATTTTATTGAAAATTGACAAAGTTGAAAGGGCTCTTTATACCATTATTAGGAGAAAACTTGGGAAAAAAGAGAAGTTAACTCTGAAAATTTTGGCTTATAATTTTTGATTGGCTCTTCCCATTCCTGCCTCTAATAACGTGAGACCCCTTTGTTAAGATTTTCTTAGATTTTGCTTGTAATGAATGAATCCCTTAATGTGTGGTTATATTTTCTGTCATTAGACTTCTGCTTTCTTCATGGCTTTTCATCCTGATCCATGAAGAAAGGGTGGAGGAAAAATAGAATTAGATTAAATTGATTAGAGGACTCAGGTATTTTTAACTGGCAAACAAGCGTTAAGTCAGGAAAAACTGATGAAGTTTCCTACAAAATTATTAATGAAAGGGCACAAAATTTTTGTTCCATAGATTTGAAAACCTGTATATAAAAAAATTCAGATTTTTTTTTAAAAATTAATATCCTTATATTATTTAGAGCATATATGTCATAAGTTTTGAATTTTTTTTAATATTTGTTATACTTCTTTTAAATAGGCTAAGTGCTCGAAAAATGAAAGTTTTAGTGTATGAAATATTACCATGATATTTTCTACAAAGTCTCAATTTTCACCGGCTAATGGATTAGCTGTTTGCTAATTTTATTGTGCGGTAAACGCGCTTCTACCTTTGCGAAGCAGTGAAACTCAATAATCTGTCCTAAAGTTGGTTTACGGGTAGTAATGGACATCACAGAAAGGGGAAGAGAATTGAGAATACTAGTTGTCGGCCTGCAGAATCCATGATACTATGATGGGATAGTATTTCATGCTGTTTGCTAATTTTATTGTGCGGTACCCCAATTTTTGCACAAGTGCATTTAAACTATACAACAACAACAACAAAGTCTTTTCCCACTAAGTGGGGTCGGCTACATGGATTAATCGACGTCATAAGCACCTATCGTAAATCATATTTTTAGACAAATCATTTAAATCTAAGTCTCTCTTAATAATTTTTCTTATAGTTTGTCTTGGTCTTCCTCTACTTTTAATTATTGGACTATTTTCCATCTCATCTACTCTCCTAACTGGGGCTTCTATAGGTCTTCTCCCAATATGACCAAACCATCTAAGTCTTGATTTTACAATCTTTTCTACAATAGGGGCGACTTCTACTTTCTCTCTAATGTATTCATTTCTAATCCGATCTCGTCTAGTGTGTCCACTCATCCAACGCAACATTCTCATCTCTGCAACATTGAACTTATTCTCTTGTTGACTTTTTATTGCCCAACACTCAGTTCCATACAACATTGCAGGTCTTATAACTGTACGATAGAACTTACCCTTAAGTTTGAGTGGTACTCTTCTATCACAAATAACATCCGAAGCACTCCTCCACTTCATCCACCCCGCTTGAATCCTATGTTTTACGTCTTCTTCTATTTCCCCATTATGTTGTATGACGGATCCAAGATATTTAAATCGTGTCACTTGTGGTATAATATGTTCTCCAATTTTCACTTCTACGCTAGAAGTGATATGTCTCTTACTAAACTTACACTCCATATACTCGGTTTTATTTCTACTTAAATGAAATCCATGAGTTTCCAAAGCTAATATCCACCTCTCTAACTTCTCATTCATTTCCACTTTCGATTCCCCAACTAAGACAATATCATCTGCAAATAGCATACACCGTGGTACCGGCTCTTGGATATGTTCAGTAAGCACATCCAATACTAAAGTAAATAGATAAGGACTCAAAGTTGACCCTTGATGTAAACCAATAGTTATCGGAAAATCTTCTGTACATCCACCTTTTGTTATTACACTAGTTGTAGCCTCACTATACATATCTTGTATTGCTCGAATATAAGCTATATGAACTCCTTTTTTCTCCAAAGCCTTCCATAGAACCTTTCTTGGTACTCTATCATATGCTTTTTCTAAATCGATAAACACCATGTGTAAATCTCTTTGATTCTCTCGATATCGCTCCATTAATCTTTGCAACAAATATATTGCTTCTATAGTTGACCTTCCTGGCATAAAACCAAATTGATTTTCCGTAACTTGGGTCTCTTTCTTTAATCGTTGTTCCATTACTCTTTCCCATAATTTCATTGTGTGGCTCATGAGCTTAATTCCTCTATAATTTGCACAATTTTGAATGTCTCCTTTATTCTTATAAATAGGAATTAAAGAACTTCTCCTTCACTCATCTGGCATTCTCTTAGATCTCATAATTTCATTAAATAACTTTGTGAACCAACTTATACCTTTCCCTCCTAAACCCTTCCATACCTCAATAGGTATATTATCCGGTCCAACTGCTCTGCCACTCTCCATTCTCTTTAATGCTTCTTTTACCTCTGCCTCACAAATCCTACGATAAAAAGTATAATTTTGATCATCTTCTCTAGTGTCTAACCTATCCGATTGCAATGCAATCTCCTGGCCTTCATTAAAAAGCCTATGAAAATAATTCTTCCATCGTTCTTTGATATCTTGTTCCGTGACCAAGACTTTACCTTCTCCATCTTTAATACATTTTACTTGGTCAACGTCTCTTGTTTTTCTTTTTCTACTTTTAGCTAACTTGTAAATATTTCTTTCCCCAACTTTAGTACCTAAAGATTGGTATAACCCATCGAATGCCCTCATTCTCGCTTCGCTCACTGCTTTCTTAGTCTCTTTCTTAGCTACTTTATATTTCTCCCAATTTTCATTACTCCTACATAATGACCACACTTTATAACACTCCCTCTTACCTTTAACCTTATTTTGCACGCTTGCATCCCACCATCAAGATTCTTTATCTCTAGGTCCAAAACCTTTTGATTCACTTAATATTTCCTTTGCTACTTTCCTAATCTCTTTAGCCATTCCATTCCACATATCGTTAGCACTTCCTTGTATTTCCCAAGGTCCTTCCTCCACAATCCGTTTCTGCACATTCTTTTCTTTATCTCCCTTTAGTTGCCACCACTTAGTCCTTAACATCCTATTTTGGCCTTTGTTTTTTACTCCCTTCCTAACTCATACATCCATAACTAGAACTCTATATTGAGTAGTTAAACTCTCTCCAGGTATAACTTTGCAATCCATGCAAAGTTTTCTATCCGATTTTCTTATAAGAAAGAAATCAATTTGAGGACATACCCTTCCACTTTTGTACGTGATAAGATGTTCTTCACGCTTTCTAAAACAAGTGTTAGCTAATATAAGATCGAATGTCAATGAAAAGTCTAGAATAGTTTTACCCTCTGCATTTGCTTCCCCTATGCCATATCCTCCATGAACACCCTCGTAACCTGAAGATACACTTCCCACATGACCATTTAGATCCCCTCCTAAAAGAATCTTTTCTCCTAATGGTATTTCCTGAACTAAACATTCTAAATCCTCTCAGAACTTTACTTTGTGATATTCTTCTAATCCTATTTGTGGTGCATAAACACTAATAACATTAAAAATTTTCTTTTCTACTACTAACTTTAATGCAATGATTCTATCTCCTAACCTTTTTACATCTATTATAGCATTTTTTCAAAACTTATCTACAATTATACCTACTCCATTTCTAGATTTAGCTTTCCTAGTATACCAAAGTTTAAAACCTGAAGTGTCTAATTCTTTCGCTTTTTCTCCTACCCATTTAGTTTCTTGTAAACACATAAAATTAATTTTCCTCTTAATCATGGTATCTACTATTTCTATTGATTTACCCGTAAGTGTACCTATATTCCAAGTCCTAAAACGAATCCTACTCTCATGAACTAACTTCTTTACCCACATTCGTTCACGAAAATGTGGAAACCCTTGCTTATTTTTCACTACACTCAGGCGACAATGTAGCGGCTCTTGCTCACTTGTCACTGTACTCGAGCTATACAGCGCGTTACTTCCAGGCAACGACCTAGCATTACGTTTAATATATCGATTGTCCATGTCATAGAGATTCGACAAAGTTTTACGTTGGCTGTCGATTGCCTAACACAACCCTCCTCTTTTTTTCGGGCTTGGGACCGACTATGAAAAATAATTTGCATCAAAGCTCGTCATAGGCAGAGTTAAGTGCATTTAAACTATAAGATCAATAAAATGGAGTGATTTTTACTTTTGATATTATGGTCATAGTTGTCATCTCGCTCTATCTAAATCCAAATATTCTCTTCAAATAATTCTAATTAAATCTAAACTAATAAAAGAAAATTCTATCTTCTTTTACCAACTACACTAATCCCTTACGCTATGTTTAGATGGGGAGAAAATGAGGGGAGAGAGAAAATCAGGGGGAGGGTTGGTGTTTTTCCTCGTTTGGATGGGGAGAAAAACAGAGGGAGAGGAAAACTGGAGCGAGAATGAGTGTGGGTCCTGTATGATTTTTTCTCTTCGGATGTAGGGAGATTTTGGAGAGAAAACGAGCGGCAACGTAATATGTCTTTTTTTTCCCAAATTGCCCCTAAACATAATTTTGTTTTCTTGTGATTTCCTCCTCGATAAATGAGCCAGACAACCCTAATTTTTCTTGCTCCAAAATTCCAGATAAGCTCAACCTCCTCGTTTCCTCCTAAACTCGCGGCGGCGTCGGGTATTTCCACCCTTTTCATTCCATATTTCCCAAAAATTTCACATTGTTGCGTGATCCCTTGGTTTCCTCCTCCAAGTTTTGCAACGTCGTTGTTGGGCATTTTCACCTTTTCAGTTTATATTTCACCAATGCCTATTACCATTAAAAAACAAATTTTATTATCATTATTATTATAGTTTTTATATCCCGTAGGTGATGATTTGAAATTCATTTTCATGATAGATTGTTTTTAAAGCATAAATTGGACCTTTTGACAAAGACAGTTCAATTTGTAGTATAAGATTTGAAGGACAAATTTAGTAATTTTGAATTTTGCTTTCCACAATTGTGCTGCAAGTCCACAAAAAAGTAAATTTTATGTGATATGTATGCAATTATATCGTTGAGACAAGTAAAATGTCCAGTGACGTAAGGCGAGTTGCACCCAGAGGTAGCAATATTCTTAGGCCTCCTACAAAGTATGTTACGAAATTTGGCAGAAATGAGAAGGAGCACTAATATGAGTAAGTGAATTGTTAGTAATTAACCTCTTGCATAATGTGTTAAGAAATTTGACAAAAATGAGAAAGAGCAGTAATCTGAGTGAGTGAATTGTTAGTGATTAACCATATGGAATTTGTGGCGTTCCTTTTGTAGTTGACGAGTTGGCAAAGAGGCATGCTACTTTTTGTATCCTAATCTATCATATAACTTGTAATTATTCTGTTTCATCGTAGCATGGATTCTTTCTTATAACTTTATATATATTTATTTATAAGTTCTTGCTTTTGTCAATATACAGTTTCCCTTTACATACTTTGTATGAATATCTAGTAGAGCTATAATAACATGGAATTAATGAAGGAAGTGGAAGAAGATATGTATGATGTTGACTTTGAAGTTAAGCAATTGATTAATTTTGGAGTAACAAATGAAGGTTCAAATTTGAACCATTTAATAGAAGAGTTGGACAGGCATAAGCATATGTGTGTGGTCCGATTTATATGTTTGCTTTTGCATACAATTCATTTATTGGAAAAGATGTCAACTTTAAGTAGTAAATCTATTAGCGTTAGCAGTGTCAATTGATATAACATAAGAAAACAATTAATGATACGACTAGAAGATGAAAAAAATTGCCGTGATATTTTGCGCATGGGCCTATAGGCTTTTAGGGAGTTATGTGAGAAACTTCGATATACTAGGAGAGTGAAAGATTTATGGTGGGTTACAATTGAGGAACAAGTTACCAAATTTTTTCACATATTGGCACATAATGTAAAAACTAGAACACTATGCTTTTACTTTCATCGATCAGGGGAGACTATTAGTCACCACTTTCATAATGTCTTACGCGCGGTGGTTTCACTTGAGGTTGAGTTTCTTTCATAGCTTTCTGGAGCAGAAGTTGCTGTCCAAATTTTCAACAATAGTAGATTCTACTCATATTTCAAGGTATGACATTATTTTTATATCTATCTAGTTCATGAGTAAAATAAATGTTTCACAATATATTACTGGTAACTAATTGTAAAATTGTAGGATTGTTTGGGAGCTATAGATGGAATGCACGTTCGAGCAAAAGTGCTTAGAGAAGAGGCTGCTCGATTTAGATGATGAAAAGAGTATCCTACGCAAAATATTTTTGCCGCATGTTCATTTGACATGAAATTCACCTATGTTTTGGCTGATTAGGAAGGCACAACTTCAGATTCCAAAGTTTTTAAAAATGCTTTGTCACAGGAAGATAACCTTATAATTCCCCAAGGTCTTTGTGCCATCCATTAATGGTTTATAGTGTTAGGTGTAAAATTTTTTGATTCTATAGTTGCTAACCAATGTTGCATACGTGTAGGCAAATTTTATCTTGGGGATGCTAGGTTACCACTCATGCGAGGTCTATTGACACCTTACAGAGGAGTGCGTTATCACTTGAAGAAATACTCAGCACAATCACCACAAAATGAAAAAGAAATTTTTAATCATCGGCATGCCTCATTGTGGAATGTCATTGAAAGAACATTTGGAGTTTTGAAAAAACAATTTCTGATCACAGCTAGTGGCATTGAACCACATTATTCCTTTCAAACTATAACTGATATTGTTATAGCTTATTGTATATTACACAATTTTTTGATGGGGGTCAATCCTGATGAGAATTTAATTGCTGAAGTTGATCGTGAATTACAACAGAACCCCTTTGATAATACGGAGGCTTATTCTAGTTATGGTCAAAAGGAGGAATATAGACAATGATCAATGTTAAGAGATAGTATTGTCGACCAAATGTATAATGATTATAGGAATAGACTATAATTTATCATATCACCATTTCATGCGATTAATATAGTATTATGTTACGATGTATATTAATATTGTTTGAAATACTTAAGCATGTTATTAATAAAATTATTTGGAGCAATTTTACACAATTACGTAGCTATTAATATGGCTTGGATTATGAGATGGAATTCTTTCTGTTGTTTGGGATTTCGTGTTATTCTATTTTATGCAGAAATTTAACAATGGCTCTAAAGCAAAAGGATTCAGCGAAGGATAATCTTCGATGGTCACCTGAGATGGATGAAGCCTTTTTTGATGCATTATTAGATGAGATGTTGAAAGGTAATCGGCCAGATGGTACCTTTACCATCTCTGCATTTGACAATATGTTGCAAGTTTTGTGAAATTCTTTTAGGCTACATATTACCAAGCAATATTTGAAAAATTGAAAAAAAAAAACTTTATCACAGCGATTTGGAGAACTCTATGATTTATTCAATGGATTAAATGGCTTTTTCTGGAGTCCAATTACAAAAATGTTTGAAGCTGAAACTCAAATCTGGCATGAGTTAGTTGAGGTAATTTCATCCTGATAATCATACTACGTAAATGTTTAAGTAGTTTGACATTCTTGTTAATTTCTTTTTTAAGAAGTTTTGTTTGGAATATCTTTCATTTATATATTTCATTTACATCAGAATGACATAGAAACTAGCACGATGCAGAAAAAACCCCAGGCTAAAAATTGGATGACTGCACCTGTTTTACATTATGATAAGTTATATGAATTATTTGGTGCAGATAGAGCAACAAGAAAATATGTTGAGAGTGCCAAGGACAAAGTGAAACAATGGTAAAAAGAGTGCATTAATTTAAATGACTATTGTGATGAAGGAATAATGAATGAAATAACAAGTGAGGGTGATTTTAACTGGGGTTATGAGGCCGCGAACTCTGGAGTTAATATGGATTCATTTAGTCCCACGTATGGCAACTCAAATCATTCAACTGGCACTGCATCTTCCAAAGGTCAAAAGTGCAAGAAAGTGATGCTTGATAATATTGAAGATAGATATGAAAAAATTTTGCTGGGAATTAAAGAGTTAGCTGAGGTGATGCGTGATGGAAATTCTTTGCAAAATAAATCTATATCACTGTTTAAAAGGTAAGTTGCAGTAATTGAAAAGCAAGTTAAGATTGCTGAAAAGGGCCTTGCAATCTTGGATTAATTGATGACACCAAGTTAAAATGTTATTTTTTTCTTATGTAATGAGGAAAAAAGTAAGTGAAAGTTTTTTGGAGTTCCGCGGCATCTGCGACTGCAAACATTGATCCAAATGATGAGTGAGGCCGACAGTTCCTAAAGCTGATGATTATAAACTCTTTTGATATTCTGAATATATGAATGATCATTGTGGTGCAGTTGTTATGAGGTTGGTCATGAGATTATGCTTAAGTATAGGTAGTTTTATTCTGTTTGTGTTAGACAATTGTAGTAGATTGGACCATGCTAAAATGCTATTTAGATTTAACTATCAACTACTTAAAATTTTCCTTTAACGGGTATAATTAATTAATATTATGGTACCTGTTTGTTAGAATTCATGTCCATGTATAATGGTTATACCTTGGAGATACATATGGAGATACGTTGGAGATATAAATTGACTTGTTTAGCAACTAATCAGAGGTTGTAATGTTATTGTGCAAATAAAGAAAATTAAGAAAAAACAAAAGCAATGCTAACTAAACTTTTAATTGGTTTAAAATTTAGAAAAAAGTTTAAGTATTTTCTCATAAACTAAAAAAAGAGATATATCTATATATATAAAATTTTTGTAACTTTGTAATGTAAAAGAAATGGGTTTAAAGTGGAAAAAAATTAGTCTATAAGAAAAAAATGACACCTAACTAAATTTTTAATTTACTTACAATTTAACAAAAACCTATAAAATTGTTGCGCGAAGAAAAGGAAAAGAAGATATATTTACAAAGTTTTTGGAATATAAAGATATGTGTGGAAAATAAAAAAAATAAATGTCACAAAAAAAAATTGTGTTGGGAAAGAAAAGTGAAAAAAGCAAAAAAATAAATCTTGAAAACAAACACGAGAAACCAAGAAAAATCGTGAAAAAAAGGGGGGGAGGGGGTGGTCCGACTGTTGTTTGGTCGGACAAGGTCCCACTACTCTGCAGTCGGACCGTGTTGGTCCCATTGCCCAGCAGTTGGACCACCCCCTCCCCCCTTTTTTTTCATAGTTTTTCTTGGTTTCTCACATCTGTTTTCAAGGTTTTTTTGTTGTTGCTTTTTTCACTTTTTTTTCCCGACACATTTTTTTTCCGTCACATTTATTTATTTTTTCTTTGCACAATAATTTTATAACTTCTTGGGTTTGTGCAATAATATTATAACTTTTTATTACATTTTAAACAAAATTAGAACTTTAGTTAGCATTTCTTTTTATTTTTTTTTTATTTTTTTATTTGCGCAATAATATTGCAACTATTGATTAGTTTCTAAACAACTCAAAATCTTAGTTAATTTTTTCCTCCTTCGATTTTGTTGCTTTTAAATGACATAGCTTTAGTTTTGGTTTTATTGCTCTGAATAGTTACTTTTTAATACTTAGATTTTTCCCTCCCCAAAATTATGTAAACGTTACATGAAATTATGCCATTGTAATTTTAGTTATCTGTGACTTCTTTTTTCTCACACTATTTTTTTTTATACGCATGCTTTTGGTTACACAATTTGTTTTCTTCACAGTTTTCCATGTATCTTGCTATGAGTTTTTTCTTTTGTTTTCTACACATTTCTCGCCTACAAAGTTGTATATTTTTATTTATAATTTTCTTCACTTATTTTTGGTTGTCTACATAGTTTCCATATTTTTGGGTAAAACATTTATTTATCTCCTTTTTTTTTCCACACATTGCTTCCCTACAAAGTTATATTTCAATAGTTTATGTTAACAGATTTATGCCAACTTACAAGATATATATATTCTTTACGTATATAAACATGTAGTCGCATACCTAAATGGATGAACCATTATATATATATACATACAAATAGTAGACAACAATATAAACATATGAACACTATAGGAAACTTAACTCTATTTCCTATAACAAACTTGGAAAATATAACTTAGCCTATTCGTCTTCTTCACTGTCCTCCTCCATGCCATCGAGATCTCCTGCATGTGTCACACCTGAGGTTGGTTGAGATGGGTTGCATCTCCCTTGTGATCGTGCATTATTGCTATGCATGATCTCTTTGTAATTGGGTTCACAACTCTTCAATCTATCGTTGTTGGTCCTCAAAGTGACTTCGATACGATTTCGTTGAAATATTAATGAATTCATTTCGTATCATATTTTGAATATAGTTCGCATTGGGGTATGGTGGCAATTGACTCAAGGATGCTTCCCGATCGTACGTATATCCAATCTTAGCATCCCCTATAATTTTAGAAGACATGTTGCCAAGTCCGTAGACGACACCCTTTTTCTTGCTACTTGCAGCTTTGACAAATAAATTTATATATGAGGCATTTTTGCTTGAACTTGAACTTTCTGTACTCTCTCTTTGTCTCAAATATTCATCCTAGCAACATAAATGGAAGTACTTAATATGAATATGAATGTGTATGTATAGCAAAATAAATGTATATCTATATATGCACGTACCCAAACGGCCTTTGATTTTTCATCTACCCAAGAGTTAGTTGATTTTCGTTGGTGTGTTTTTTGTTAAAGCTTGGAAAATGAAGGATCTCTTCCTAATTCTCGGGCCTATATAACGAAATAAGGTAAGATTAGATGAAATAATACTTCAAAAGGTTGAAATAAATGTACACATTGATACCAATCTTCGCGCATGTTCCTCTATAGATGTAGAGCCTTCTGTGTGCAAAGAAAAAGCAGCACAATTTTTCTTTTTTTGCTCACGATTGGCACGAAATTTGTTAGTATCCTAATGGTCACAAAATTCTTCCCAAATTGAATGTTTTATTCATGGGGTCTTTTTTGTGTGTCGCGGACATGTCCAATGATATCCTTCAATCGTCTTTGTATTTAATTTTTCTAGTTATACCAAATCTCATGATGATGTGCTGGGTCCCAATAATAGTATTTCTTGCATTGTGAACGACAACACCAATACAAACAAATCAGGAGATGTTCAAGTTAAAATCAATTAATCAATATTTTGGGCATAATAACCAAAGAAGACATTTAAACCTTAAACTCATGAAACCATAATTGTTGATATTCGTGTGGAACCTCATTCCAATAATTCCATGCACCATCGTATTTATCTTTGAAGATTGTAATAATGAAAGTACAAACATCTTTATTATTCGGTTTGAACTTAAAGAAATAGTAGTTGAAGGAAACAAATTACAACCCATTATAAACAAACATATAATAATATCAGTACGTAGAAGAAACAAAGTGAGAAACCCTGTCCCATAAGACGTGATTAGTATGGGAAGAGGTTCATTCTAGTCAGTAGAGTGCTTATCATGCGTATCATGCACTTCCTATTGCACATTATCTAATTCCGGTTGAATGTTATGCGGGGTTGGTGAGATTGGTTGTGTCTTACGCAGTAGATGGTTTTGGTTGAGAAAAATTTCTCCATGTCTTTCTTCCTCTTCTAGAAGACATCCTACACTACAATTAAATGTGACTCATGTTGATGAAAATTTTTAATAATAACGTAATAATATATCACATGCTCATAAGTATAAAATGATAATATTCTCTTCTTACCTTGGCACCTTTGTGGATGCAGAGCTGAAGATAATGTTATAAGGAAAAGAGAGGTGTAGTCGGCAAAGTTTAACCATATAGAAATATATATATATATATATATATATGGGTATATATATTCATATATATGTGTGTGTGGGTGCCTACATACGTGTGCGTGATTCTTCATGAAGACATGTGAATCCAAGTTAGATAAGGATAAGAAATAAGAAGACAAACTATATATATTCTTAGATTTTGTTGTCTAGGGAAGAAGGCAAAATAGGTAAGAAAAGATTCTCTAACATGGGACAATTTATTACGTATTATTTTATAATGTGCAACAATAAAACTTATCGTCTATAGCTATGTAGGTCCCACACCATGTCATGACTATCTGACTATGATGAACTATGCATAGGTCATAAGGACCCCGTAAAAGAAGAATAAATAAGGTAAAAATGAAACATGAGTGATGTATTTTACGTTACTTACATCATAATATAAATTCATAAACTTATATCAAATAAGTTCACATCATTACACAAAATAATCTAAAATAGTTGCATTCATTCCTCATCAACTTCTCCCATCAATTCCTTTATTAGAATTTTTCAAACGCGATAGTCTATTGTTCTGATAATATTAAAAAAGTTCACGTTACATCTCAAATATTGATTTGTCGTTGGTGTCCATTTGCATATGAAAATCCTTTAACTTTTGATCAATATCAGGATGTAGGCGACCCCCTGGATATATGGCCTCTGGCACACTTGGATATGAGAGAAGGTTATTTCTTTTATCATAATTATAGCCATATATTGGATTGTTTTCTACTTCATGTGCAACACTTCCTAAGCCATATATGGAGCCTCCACTTTTTTTTTTTCCTCCAGCAGCTACTGTCCATAGAGCTACTTCATTTGGCAATGAAAAAAATTGTGTATCACCCGCCGCAGTTGCTATACTAGTTTTAAATCTAGTGTATTCATCCTGAGACAAAACAAATAATGACCGATGTTACGTAGTTGTGATTTTTATGTAAGAACATTTAAAAGAAGTTTGAAAAAAGAGGATACATACAAAAGTAACTTTAGATTTTTTATCAACCTATTCACCAGATAATAGTTTCTAATGAGTTCAGATGTGAAGCTCTACCGGAGTTACATGCTACCTAATTCTTCAGCTAAAGTTGCAATGTGATCTATGAATGAAATATTTTCACTAGTATGGAGAGATGGCTCGTAGACAGAGTTTGAAGCTCTATTCTTCTTCGCACGCTCATTTCTCTATTTAAATTCTACTTTGTTCCAAATGACGCATAAATCATTCCAGATGTCTTCATTAATCCAATTAGGACGTTTTCTTTTATCTCGGACATAACACATCAAATCTTTTAAGCGATTTCTTACTCGATCTTTAAAATTTTTTAAATCTGGAAATGATCCTCCCATGTCCATACATAGTGTTTCTATCCATCAGGACCAAAAATATTGGTGAGTCCATGTATTTTAAAAAGGTGGATATAATAAACCTAATATTGACATCGCAATTCAAATTTACTTAAAATTCTGCAAACCATAATTGGCGAACTGATTCAGAAACTTCTTTCCATGAGTTATAAGCTCCTAAATAATTATGTTTCATCATAAATACTATATATTCAACGTATCATTTCCATCGGGGCCAAATTTGACAAATGCATATACCAAAAGTATGGTTAAACAAAAAATGATCAAATGGAAAGAAAAAATTCCATACCCTATCTCACTAATTGGAAAAATAACTTCTTTTCCTATATTAACTTTTGCTCGAATTTGGGAATACAAAACATCTCCGTAGGTTCTTCTATCCATCTACACGATAAATAACAATGGATAAAGATAAAAGAATCATGCCAACATACATTCTTCATGTTCAATGCTCATACAAATATATTATCTCTTATCTTTGTGATAATAACAGCCTGCCTCATAAAAAACTCGCACTCATACAGAATGCATCATCTGAATGGAATGCATTATATTATTTGTCTTCAACTTCACGTGACTTGCCAGACTACAATCCCTTCACTGCAACTACTGTATGCCTAGGTCTTCCCCCCCTGCATCGCTATATATCTTGTGAGACACATATTCAAGCATCTTATACATTACATGCTAAGTCACTTCACAGATAGATAAGGACGAAGTGTTTATGGCTCTATGTGAATCATCCAAGCCCTTCACGTGAAGCTTCAATGCATGCCAAGATAAGGACGAAAAAAGTTAGATAGACGGGGGACAAGGCAAGAGGAAAATATAAGGCAAAAGAAAAGTGTGAAGTGAGGACATTTTGTCATATTGCACAACTGGAGATGAACAATCATTCACGTGCATATGTACATTGTCTTCATATAAGGAATAAATCATCATTTGAAATCAACGTTAATTAACTAAATTAATTTAAAAATACAAAAATATAATTGTTTGTAATTTTAAAGAATCTTAATTATAATAATTAGTGGTATGCAGTAATTTATTTTAGTTTAGTTGTAGGTACAATTAATATAAAATTATTTAAATTAATATAAAATTAGTTATTCAAGTTAATTGATCTGAAATTAACAAACATATATCTTTAATTACTCAAAAATAAGTTTTTGTTATAATTTAAATTCATATAAATTGTACCTATAAGTTAATTGTCTTTAAACTAATAAACATGTATAAAATGTATATATATATATATATATCCTATATTAAATTAAAGTAATCATTTTTTGAGTATAATGCAACATGGATTGCTTGGCGCTCTTCAACAAGGGCAAAATTGTCCAAAAAAAATTAATAACTCTCCCTCCCTCCATATTCTCTCTCGCCGCATCCAAACACGGAGGAAGAAACACTTTTCTCCCCACTTTTCACCTCTCCAGTTTTCTCCCCACTTTTCTTTCCCCTCCACTTTTCTCCTCCCCCATCCAAACATAGCGTTAGAGATGGAGTGAAAATTTGAATGTGGTGTCTAATAACGGTTTTCTTCCTTTGGAACTTCATAATAATCATAGAATGGTAAATATAAGTCAAAAGTTAAATTAAAGGGATATTATTGTACGAATGCACGGACTATAAATTTAGCGTAACTCACGCTTTGATCTCATTAGAGTTTAAATCTCAAAGTTGTATCCCTTTAATTATGTTTTTATCTTTTAAGACTTCCCCTTGCTAACAGCTATCAATGACAACATGGGGTTTGACAAGGAATGCCACATAATAGTTATCAATAACAGTTGTATTTGAATAATGTGCTTAAGGAGTTCAAAAACAAACAACCGTCTCTTCTTACATTGTTAGGTGACTTGACATACATGTAAAAGGTTTGGTTTATTTGGTGAGAATTGAGTTTGTTCAGCTGATCTTGATACTTTTCTAGCCATAGTTTACAGGTTTCGAGAGGCAAAGAGAGCATTAAGTTATCTAGTAATGGGAAACACATTTGCGAGAGAATTATCTTCGTGTTCTTTGTGGGTTATGACCATTTTTGGGGGCATCCTCGTGAATCTTCAAAGGGATTGGAATGCTCTTTTGAGTTGAAACTTGGTTTATCTTCTTTAGTTTTTACTTTTGCTTTAGGAGGATTTCTTATCCTTCGTGTATTTTTCTCTCTTCTCATCAATAATCCCCCTCCTCCCCCCCCCCCCCCCCCCCCGCCAAAAAAAAAAAAAAGCAACAGACAGTACTTCATGGGTCAAACCCCCAAGACTCCACCTATATAAGCAATTTTCTCCCGAATCCATTGCTTAATACATGTGAGTCAGAGCTCCTTAAAAATTCAGGGTTATTGATGTATAAAAACTGAAGATCACCCAACTCATTTCTACACATGCAAGGATTAGGGGGAAGATGGAAGAGCTCAAAACAAGCTATGCTACTCTAGTTTTGAGAAGCTAATCCATCAACAATTGTCAAAAACCAGGTAACTATAATAAACTCCATTAGATCAAATTTTAAGCTGTTTAATATCAATTGCAAGCGTCTAAAGCATCAATGAAACTTAAGAAGGAACAGGACGGAGGATGGGGGGGGGGGGGGAGAAAAAGGTTACAACAGCACCAAACAAAAACCCAAAAGAAAGGGTTGTTACAAGCAAGGTTAATCAAGTATAGACATAAGCCTACAAACATGTATTATATCAGTAATATTAATAATACACTACCAAACGAAGAAAAATATGATTCCAATCCTAATTGTCAAGCCTTTGACTCTAAAGCTAAGAGTATCTTCTTCCTTGGCCCCTGAAACCAGTAAAGCAAATTAAGAATGAGACACCTTAATGCGAAAAAGAAGGAAATTAATGACACTATTAATACTTGGAAAGTGAAAACATGCTTGGTAGAGATAAGAGGAATTGAGTAACTACAATAGGATACTAGTCTGAAACTATCACGTCAAAATGATCCATAACCCCACAAGAAGTACAATATTAAGATGACTAAAAACACATTTCAGAAAATAATATTCCAGGTTACTTTAGCCGAAGTAAAGCATTTCAAAATGCGTCATTGAACCCCTTAATAAGTTCCTTCTAGAGGGAAATCTCTTCTAGCAGGACAGAAGTTGCAAAAATGCCCTTTACAGAGAGAGTAAAGGAAATTCATAGTTGAATACTTTGATGTGCTAATGGTACACTGCACAGAGGCATACCACGGCCAAGCATTGCCAATTTCATGTGTTCAATGGGGTACCCATCTCATCGCAACTCTAATAGGAACCTTATGTCAATCATTAATAAGATTCTAGGTTTGGGATTTCAAGTGTCAAGAAACTGGGCTTAGAGTGGTTGTTCACCGATCAAGTGATAGCAGATAGCATCATGAACCTACTTTTTTGGATTTTTTTTTTTTGGGGGGGGGGGGGGGGGGGGGGAGTGTTTGTGAAATAAAACTGCTGATCGAATTTTCAAGCACTTCACTTACTTTTGACTTGGTTTTGCTGTTTCCTTTGATGAATTATCTTTCTTACTGAAAATATTAACGTTATCAACAATTTGGACAAAGATATGGATCACAAAGGCATATTCCTATCCAACATGATCAATGCAAATGTAAAATATTGCTGCAAGAAAACAATGAAACCAAAGAAGTACACAAGGCTAGGACTTCAATCATGCTTACCATTGGTATACCCATGACCTTGAGATCCTCATCAGTCATGTGCATGAGAGCTGTCATATCAACCTGACAAAACAGGTTTTACAGATGAATGCTAACTCTTGATGGTAAAAACTGAAATCCAAGTAAAACATTGAACTTGCAACTAAAGGAAAATGAAAAGAAAGATACGGGGATGTACTGCATACTTCTTCAGCTTGAAAAGTTATGAGATACTTCTCGAGACCCAGGGAATGCAAAAATTCATCCATTGAAGTATCAGCCTGTAAAGCAAGAACCAGAATTAATACCCTTTACTTATAAATTATTTTCATGAGGAGATGCATATTACATCAAGAGTTTTGGAAAATGGGAGAGATAAAACATTTAACTAAATTGATATCCTTCTGCAAATTATGAGAAAATGATAATTCTTAGCAAAAAAAGATTAAAAAAACCAAGAAAAATTAAACTCTAAACATAAAATGACCACCAACAAGCACATTATCACCTGCCACAACTATTATCTCTGGTCCATTGAAATGGGCTTATAGCCACAATAATTAGGCAAACAAATTATACGTATCGTATATCTCATTAAACAATCAGCCTGTGAGCATTACATACACCCCCAATGCCTCACCCACTTTCACCTTCTTTCACCAGCAATTTCAAATACCATAAACACAACATTAATGTATAATAATTTGTCATTAGCATTATTACAGCACATCAGCAGTACCACACTGCCCAGTACAATGGCAATTCCTCATTATATCATCATATGCACTTAATTGCAATTCCCATGGCCTCTATGATATTCAATCAATTGATGCCTCTTACTAATGAACCTCCTAACTGGTTAATATTTATGTTTCTGTTCTTAAATGATACATCTCCCCAGAATTATAATAGTTGTTACCAAGTTCTGAAAGTGCATGACAAATGGTCCAACTCAAATTAATTATGGCTCCAAAAAATAACCTTTGGCATACAAATTTTCACAACTAATTCCCCATTTTGTATGCACAAGTTGATTACAATAACCATTCCATTGATGTATGTGTGTGGATTGTATACTAAGAGAAAGTAAAAGATATAGGGGATTAGATATACAGCTCTAATCATCAATTCTAAAAGCAGAAAGTGAGTAAAATATTTCCATCTCACAGCCAATATTCCGAGGCATCCTCTAGCATATCTCCCATCTTTTATAGCCAAATTCTTATTCTTCTCCCAATCATATTCTACAAATTCTCCAAAACTTCTATCTTATAGCAAAAGTGCATTTACACCTCTACATATTAGATAGCCAACTTATCTATTTATTTATTTTGTCTTTATCTCAGCCTTGAATATCCACATGCCCTACCTATCTCTTATCATGCTACTATTCATCAACTTCAAAGCCAGCATCTCCACCACACCTTTACAACCCTACATTTGCTTTTGTTTTCTTGTTTTTGTTTTTGTTTTGTTTTGTTTTGTTTTGTTTTGTTCTTGTTTTTTTTTGTGTGTTTTTTGTGGAGTAATAGACATCTCATCTATTGAATCTTGATAGCTCATCATATTCCTTGTGTGACTTGTGACACATGGATCACTTGGCAGACCCAGAATTTACCCTTTAATTTCAAAGGTATACTTAAGCAGAGAAAAACTCTTATTCATCTCTCCATTTGACCCAATGTTACCACACTTCATAACCGGCCAAATGGACTACATTCTTGGGGGGAATAGCCAAATTATAGTCCTTAAAATCCAGTTTTCAGGAGACCCCTGATGGGTTGGTTGCGTGAGGGGAGAAGATGGAAGAGAGGAGCTAATTGGTTGGTAAAGGCTCAATAGTAGATCTCCAAAGCAAATGATGCTGCAAACAACACAAATAGTTCATATCAATTACTGAAGAAAATAAATATAATACTAACAAGAAACCTTTTGAGAACTCTTCTTTTTGGGAGCTGGGTTAGCTGGTCTTTTAATATGTGCCGCAGGCGCCTCAAGAATGACACTTTTACTGCTTGGTTTAACAACTTCCACTTTTGACTTTGGTGGATCAGAGTTTTTAGGCTGTTGAGTCATTGTCCCTGATAACCTTTCACGTAGATCGCGCATACCTGGAACAGAATTCTTTCCACCCTGAGCAGCTGGTTGAAGACCCTTTTTCCGAAGCTTCAGACGAAGATCTTGAGCAGTAACTTGGTGATCTTCACAAGTCATTTAAAAAAAATCAAAACCCATAAAAAGAACTAATGGCATCCAACAAGATCAGCAACTTATACTTGCATATGATAATAACACAGTCAATCCATACTAGAAACTCGTGGTTCATCATCCTCATAAAGATCATGCTCCCACTTGTCATCTTGTCTCTGCCTGCATAAGATACATCTCTAACTAAATCATTAAAGTTTTTGTTTTCAATAATCATTCAAACATTCAAGAATTTGAATGAACTTGCCACATAGGAGGGGCACACTTATCTGAAGCAGTTATGGCCATACAACCAACTAGAAAGTACAAAAGGTACAAGCTACAGCAGTAATTCAGCAAATAAATGATACTACTCCAACAAACCCAAAAAATAAAAAAATAAATTAACAAATGTGAAAATCCAAGGTTATAAGACGAAAGACTAGTGCTTACATATGCCTTTTGGCATAACACTTCATATGTAAGTTGTTTAAAGACCTTTTATAAAGCATTCTTTCCAAATATGTTTAATTTCTCATAAGTCATAACTGCACATTAAAGACATTACATTCATTTTATGAATACAATATTACTTTCACAGTTAATGTTGATGGTGAGCCTAAAGAGAGGTTTAAAGGGCAGTGAGATGTAAGGCAAGGAGATCCTCTCTTCTCTTTTCTGTTTACGCTTGTTGCTGATGTTTTGAGTTGTATATTGGCTAGGGGAACTGAGAGAGGGTTAGTGTGAGACTTGATGGTTGGGTTAGAAGTGTCTCACTTACAATTTGCAGATGATATTATTCTCTTCCTTCCTAATAATAAGGAAAATTTCCACCATGTGCTTTCCTTGTTACAAATTTTTGAGCCAGCAGGTTGTGGGTTGTTACAATGGCCCCTAACTTATTTGTGTGTTCCCTTAAGAGGCAATCCGCATGCTAAGTCATTTTGGGATCCTATGCTGAAGAGGATTTCCAAAAAGGTAAGAAAGTTGGAAAGGAGCTTATTATTTGCTTGGATAGACAATAAATTCCTTCTTCATCTTATAAAAAAAAAAGAAAGTTTCCACCCATTTTAACCATCATGTCAGGATATGCCACTACAATAAAGATCTTTAGAGATCTGTAGTCCTCGAACAGGAGATACAAACAACATTTCTGAGTCCAGAATTAAATCCTAATGCAAACTAACTCAGGTATCTCATGTCTGAAACATATTCAGGTAGATGACAATGAAAGAACTTCCTTATTGTGTTTGAACAACTACATATATACATTTGCAAACTAAAGACACCTTCCAAATCCAATAAAAATTCCACTTGATATTACCTCCATGACTGTGATAGCAGTTTGTGGAAATATATTTTCAAATCAAAATAACATGCACTGCACAAAGAGTGTACATAAGCATGGGAAAAAAAGAAACCAGAACCTACAAATTATGCTGTCTCCACAAGAACTCCCGATGAGGTAACTAAGTATATTCTACTGTCTCACTAATAAATCTTTTTCTTATCTTTCCCTGCTCTATGTAAGATCAAGCATAAAAATAGTATTTCTCATCGACTACCAGTGAGTTAAAGACAACCCTTAAAATCAGATCCCATGTCCTGAAATACTAGCCACTAGTGACAAGAATTAGAATAAGCAAAACATATCATCTTCATCCTAAATAACATATGCCATAGCAAGTGGTACAAGTACCAAATTGCAGCTAGTGGAGTACATAACATTCCTAAAACAGCATAAACAGCCTTAATACATGTAGTCTTATCACCCAAATTCCCACAACTAAGCTGAGAAGAATGTGCTGCAGTATCACCCAACGAGAAGATCAGGATAGAATAATCCCACCCAACTGGACAATATAAAATGCAATTCGATATGAAGCCAAACCAATGAATAATTATTAATTATTCCATCAAACATTTTTTTTCAAGTAAAAATGTATTCACCGCAAAACAAAATGAAGGGGCAGAGAGCAGACCTCTTTCCGGTGATTTGCCGTTGCCGAGTGGAGTCAATGGCAAAATTGCCATTAAGTCGTTCCTTTACTGACCTTCTCGCACCAGTCTCCACCCGATCAGCGTACATCTTCAATTATTAATTCGAAATGGGAAAAAAAAATTCCTAATCCTAAACCCTAATTTGACAACAGCGAGAAACAGACTGCAGAAGGTAAATGCAAAATTGCTGAGACGCCGAATGCCCAAGTCCAAAAAGGATCACAGAATATGAAAAACCCTAACCGTACAAAAGAATTAAAAATTTGAAAGGGGTAAAAGAAGGTATAAGGAAAATTCGAATTCGAAGAGAAAGCGACTTGTAGGACAGTTTTTGATGCGTGATTTGTTAGTGTTGGCGCTGTCGCAAATGAGGGACAGAGAGGAAGAGGAAGGTTGTGAAAGAGAACCAATAGTTTTTCTGGCACGGATCGCAAAGGGTCCGGAGGGACTTTTCGGGTATTGGCTTTGGCACCCACCAGCGAAGCACGCTCATAGTTTAGCTAAGAAAGATGGGAACGTAAAATGTTCAATATGCCAAGTCCGGTTGAGTATAATTTTTGTAAAAATAAGGGTGAAAATTAAAGAATTTTAAATTTTAAAATTAATTTTAAAAAATTTAAAATAAAAATTTTAATTTGAGATTTTTAATTATGATTTTTTATAATTAAATTTTTAATTTTGGAATTTGAAACTTAAACTTTTTAGTATAAATATTTTTAACTTGACATGCTTATTTATAAATTTTCTATAATAAGTTTATGTTTGAATATACAAGAAAAAAGAAATGAAAATGAAATGAAAAAATGTTTCATTTTCTATTCGGTTCATAAAACTGAAAAAGACTAAATTATATTGATATTTTGTGAGATTGTGTTAAATTTTTCTTAACATATTTTTGTTTTAAGAGTCTCTTAAAATTTAATTTATATTGTAATAATTTTTTCAATATGTCTTTTTGTTGATTAAATGATTTATATAGGATTTTTTAAAATAATAAAATTATTTAATTTTTATTATTATATTAAGAATAAAATTACACTTTCATTTAAAAAAGTGGAAATAAAGTACAAGCTAAACTTATTAAAACAAAGGCTAAAACTCTAATATAGGACTATAATTTTATTTTAATTAATAAGATAGGAGAGAGAAGTGAACAATTGAAACTTTATTTTAATCCCTCATAGATGAAGTATTTTTTAATTTAGTCTCTTATAAAATTATCTTTTTAATTTGATTACTTATGGATAGAATATTTCTTAATTTAGTTATTTACAGAATTATTTTCTCAATTTAATTTTTTATAAATAAAATCATATCAATATTGTCCTTAATTTATTATTAATGAAACTAACAGTCAAATTAAATATTGTATAATGATAATTTATCAAAAAAAACATTCTATATCCCATTACATTTGTGAATTTCACATATAATAGAATGACATAATGACATTGGCAATAATTCTATTTATAAGGGAATAAATTTAGAAATATTTATATGTGAGAGACCAAAATAAAAAATAATTTTATACAACATTAAATTGAGAAATATTTTATTTATAAAGGACTAAATTGAAAATCAATTCTATAAGAAACTAAATTAAAAAATACTCCATCTATAAAGAATTAAAATGAGATTTTAGTCTTAAGTTAACACTTGGACAGAAAATAAATACTAAAACAGTATTTGCAATATATCTTAAAAGCCAAGATTGAGGTGATACTCTTAAAATAAAAAAGATATCACGTAAAAATTAATCTAAACTTAAAAAAAAATCAATGTAACTAATTTATACAAAATATGATACACACACAACACACACACACATATATATATATATATATATATTGCAATTCAACAACGTATAAATGGGTGTTTAAAAGGAAAAATAACAATTGTGCCTCGCGTACAAGATCTTGAATGAAGAGGTTGATATTCTCAGCATTTTATAATGGATAAAGAATTATTTTCAATAAAAAATCTCTCTTTAATAATCCAAGTTCAATTCCTCTAAAATAAAAATAGTCTAGACAAAAGTTTGAGAGAGCTTTCACCCTAGTAACCAAAAGAAAGAAAAGTCCTCATGAATCCATAACATAAGACAGTTGAAAGTTATGTCACAATTTTATTAACAACAAAACGGCTACATTTTCAAATGCAACTTTCATCACATAAATTAACTATTATGTTTCAGTAAATGCAGGGAAGTAACATTCTGTAACTTGACAAAATACTGTTAGGAAAGTGGCATTAATTGTACGTAAATATGCTTCTCATGACGTTACAAAACGCGTAATATATTTGGCCACCTTCTTGAAGTCAAGCACTATCAAACTTGAAGGCAATTATGGAACTAGTTGAGAAAATTGTGATTTCTCCTGAGAATCCCACACCCAATAAGAGAATGTTCTTGTCAAATATTGACCTGTCCCTTGTTGTTTACCAGGACTCTGCCTCCTTCTTTGATCCTCCAAGCACCCAAATGAGCTTCTCTGAGATTTGCAACAACTTGTATTGTGCTCTACGTCAAATGCTTGTGCATTATGACTTCCTGGCTGGCCGGCTTGTGCCGAGTTTGGAAGAAGATCACCGATTCGAGATCGACTGTAATGGCGCCGGTATCGTGGTTGCCGCCGCGAGAATCGATAAAAAGCTGAGTGAATTTGGCGTGATTTCTGTATCTAATCCAGATTTAAGGCAACTTGTTGGTTTCTTGCAAGAAGAGGGTGAAGAAATTGACTTGAAAGACAAGCCCCTTGCATCTTTACAGGTTTTTTTTTTTAGAGTAAATTATATAAATTTTTTATTTTTAAAATATATAAAAATCTCTTTTAAAATAAAAATTTAACATATATTTTAGTCTAATTTTAAATTTTTGTTATCAAAATACCCTTTGTTTAATTTTTTTCAGTTTAAAAAAAATATATATTTGGGCTAATAGAAAGTACTTTAAACAAAAGATTTAACGTTGGATTAAAATGTAAATTAGCTTTTATATTAAGAGAAGTTTTATGTATGTTTTAAAAATTAAAAAATTTTGTGTAATTTTTTATTTTATAAGTTCTATTACTACTATATTTCTTTCATGGTAGTAGCAGGTCACAAGTCCATAATTCTGATCTAAATCACTGCGTCTGCTGCAACTTGCATGTTCTATATAATTGCATTTAATTGATTTGATTTCCCTTATTTGGGGTCAGATGCAAAGAATGCATTTAATAAGAGTAAATTATTGGCAAAATCAAACTACATTGATACAAAGAATTTTGGTTTGTTAATCTTCTGTTGATAAGTATCTATTAATTGCGATACACCCTAATATGAAATTGAAACAACTTATCTAATTATTAAATTTTTTTCTCAACAAAAATCAAAATTATCATTTGGGTTCCTAAAATATATTTTACAAGTTCAATCAATTTAATCTTTAGAAATTAATAACCATATTTAACTTTAAAAGGTTTCTAAAAACCCATCAATATGACTATGTTGATGGTTAATAGAAGTCATCACTAGATCATATTAATGGTTTATTTACTTTTTAAAAAATTTTAATATCAAATGATGATAATAACTAAATAAAGAATTAAATTGATGAAACAAAATTTCATATAGTTAAAAGGGTAGTTTTCTCCTTAATAAAAATGATAGAACACTACATTGCTTTGGGTGACTTGGGCCTGGAGGCCTTCAGTTACTAATCTAATAACCTTAAACTCTTTTTCTATTTTTAATGGCTTAATTATTTTTTGTTTAGAAAATAAAGAATACAGCCAAAAAAAAAGGAGAAAACTTAGTTGCAATTGTAAGTGCAATTAGATTACAAATGTAACAGGTGGATGTTTTTTACAACTTAATACTACATAATTGATTATTTTAAAATAATTTTTCCAAGTATTATGTTGTTAGTGGAGAATTTGATAATAAATACCTTATTAAAAGTTTATTTTCCCAGAAAAAAATTGCTTAAAGTTAATGAATTTGTTGGTTATGACAGCTGACTCAGTTTGGATGTGGGAGCTTAGCGCTTGCCTCTCACTACAACCACTGCACACTAGATGGAATAGCAATAAGAGACTTTGAGGTTAACTTGGCTGCCTTAACAAGAGGTGATAACTTCATAGTGATACCTAATGCAGATAGAACACTTCTTAAAGCAAGAGACCCTCCAAAGATAACTCATCCACATTATGAGTACTCAAAAACCACAAGCACAGACAACTTGTTCACTGCTCGCGGCACAAGTGGCATTGACATCTCACGACGATCCATGGCAGAAAACAAAGTTCATGTGCTTCATTTATCACCACAACAAATTTCCAGCTTCAAGAAGAATGCTATGAAGTTGAACAACTTAAAGAACGTTACTACCTTTCAAGTAGTTGCAGGGAGAATATGGAAGGCAAGGAGCATTGCAACGAAGATGCCAGAGGAGAAGGCATCTACGATGTTGTTTCCAGTTGACGCAAGGAAATGGGTTGTCCCAGGACTTCAAGAAGGGTTTGCAGGTAACGCATTGGTTCCTGGATTTGCAAGGGCTACTGTGAGGGAGCTCATGGAATTAGAAGATGCTTGCCTGATAAGGAAAGTGCAAGAAGGGATTGAGAGGTTAGATGATGAGTATGTGAGGTCAGGGATAGATTGGTTAGAGGTGAATAGAGGGGTGCCTTGTAGGGAAGATAGTTTTTCATTGGTGGCTTGGTGGAGATTGGGACTAGAAGAGCAGCAATTTGCTTGGGGTAGACTAAAATATGCCACTCCACTTGGAGTTAAACCTGGTTTGGTTATGATGTTGCCAGGAACAGAAGGTAAGGGAGGCCTTAGTATTTGCCTGGATTTACCCGAGGATCAAATGCAAGAGTTTTGCAGGATAATGCTTGAAGTATGAATTTATATACCTCTAATCTGACGGAGTCTATCTATATCTTAGATCTAGAGTTTTTTTTCTTTTTCCCTCTCTCTTAAGTCTACGAGACAGTATATGGAATGAAATTTCCAATAACGAGAGCTTTTTAATCAAAATTTTATTCTCCTCCCTAACTACTTCGTTCCTCCAAACATTCAAGTTCCAACCATAATTACTGTGTTAATTAGGCAGGGTGCTTAATGCTTCTATTAAAATGTGTTAGAGATATTAATTAAAACTGATAATGAGGCTTCACCTAACAGGTTAAGCTTTTGAAGTAGTTGAGGCATTGTGGACATGCACTTCGCTACACTTCAACACAAGCTATGGTAATATGTGCCTTATCCACGTTTCAAGTCCAATGGACTTATGCATGAGAGGACATGTTAGAGATATTTATGTAAATTAATCACGTGTTTTCACCTAACAAATTAAACCTTAAGACTGTAGTGGTAATTGACGAAGTGTTTAATAACCATTGCTAATTATGAGGCACAGGCCAAAACAAATGAACAAAGCATTGCCACATGGAACACTATTGCCACCGTTCAAAGAATAAGCTTTAGTAAATGAAAATTGGTAGTCAAGAACAGGCTTTAAGAGTTTTCAGAACAACTATTGAGTTATCTTCTGCCGCCCTAAGCCCCACATTGAATTTGAAGAGAATGAATGTTACATAAAGAAACTAAGAACCATCAGGGACTGTCTTCTATAGCTTGTGCGTATCTCAATGAATCCACTTTTTTAGTCCGGTCAAAAGAAGGTCATCTACAAGGAGATTAGAGGAATCCAAATCACAAAGAAAATCCTTCCAGCCTGGCTGTAAAAAATTGGCCTTGCTATGTATGTATATAGTATCTCAACTGACTTCTAGATATGTCACAACTTACCAAGAATAGCATATGGTTAGTGCTTCACACCGTTGATATAATTCATAAAGGAGATTAGAAATATGTGTAAGTCCAGACAATCCCAGTTTGAGTGAAAGAAATATTGGTAAAGAAAGTGGTTGTAGGATAAGAAGCTATGGTGTCTTTAAAACCAAAACAACATGAGCATAACAAAGGATGGAAAGAAAAGCCAAAAGGGTCGATGATGAAGACAGAAGTGATTTATCTAATCAATTCAAGAACTTAAACAGCAAACAATGCGATGCCACATCAATAAGAATCAACTGCGTTCATTGCCAAAGTATAAAGTTTAACATAATTTCTATATTTGATATAAGAGAGCCTAAAATACATACATCAGTTCTCTCAGAGGAAATACTTTCCTTTGCGTGTTCCGGTTTCCATACTAGTATCAGAGTTCCGACTAAAGATCACTGAAACTTAATTACAACAACGTCTTGAGTACTTAAAAGTCCAAAGAAGGGATTTGTAATTGCAGACTTTAACACAAAACCAGCTGAATTTAGTACTGTTATGTCAACCTTTTCCTGAGGAAGGTATAAGAAGTCACCCATTCTCTCAAACCCACATAGTTCAAGAAATTCCACACCTCCCTTCAAACTCCCAACTCTATCCTGTTAAAAAAGATATAAAAAAAAATATTGCAGATAAAACATATTCAGCCCACTGTAACAACTCTAAAATGTAAAAGCCAATTCTCACTTAATCTACAAAACTAGACACAAGGGATCCACCGTATGCCCCAAACTTTCACTGTGGAGCCACAAGCACTCAACTTGTAATGGCTCGGCTTGAACTAACTATTTAGAGGGCTAAAAATATAGCCATCTAAATAATCACAGGTTTCAGAGAATATAAAATCTTACAATTAACCAAAGAACTGTCTTACCTGGAATAATGGATTGCTCAGTCGGATCTTCCTGTATTTTTCCTCGTTGGGATTCTTGGCAACATTACCAACATAAATTAAGAGTGTTTCAAAGGCCTTTCTGACTCTTGCATGCTCATCCTATAGAGAATTTAAAAACCCATTAAGAAAACAATAGGAAACAGCTATTGAGAGTAACTTTTATATCAGAAAAACTAATGTAAGACTAGCAAAATAAGACATGTTCATGAATCTCCTGACAAAATTGTGATTGAAAGTTTCAGAATGTGTAGCTGCTTCTTGTTGATTCTCACGAGATAAGGTTAAAACTACAGAGACACAAAATAAGACTTAGGTATGAATGTAAAGCTTGGTACATAATATGGATCTGGGGGAATGACTGAACGACATACGCAGTCAAATTCTCAGACAATGTTTTGTATACATAAGCTGACCAGTTCATCTTTCATCAAGAATATGTATAAGAGAAACTAGACCATCGCATGAAACAACATGGATCTTCACAGAAAATGCTTCACAAGTGATAGCCAGTCAATTTGTGACACAATATGCAATGAATTATCAGCCAAAGCTTTCAATAAAATCATTCTTTGCTAGTGAAAATGGGTCCAAGTATGTCATAAGTTTTACACGGGAAAACTATGATGTTTCCTTTTGTTCTAACAAAAAAATCTATGAGCCAAAGACAAAAAAGCTATCCAAGGCAAGAAAGGACATGAGTGAAGGTCTCATAAGAAACTTGTTTACTTTATTTTTATTTTTTAATCTTACCTTACATGTCATTTTTTAACAGAGGGACACATATAAGCCTATATCTATCTGTCTTGTAGAAGGATTCCATAACTCTGGTGCTAGACAAATAACTAGCAAAATAAGCTGAATAAAAAGAAATAGAATTTATTAACCTGGTGGTTACGCTTGAGGGACCTCAAACATTCTCTCAATAGCTCAGCTTTTGTAACTGTGTAAACAGGCTTTGAATCCTGCAGTTTCTATTGAAGCAGAAAGTGTTTGAAACTTTGAATGTTACTTATGCAATGGAAGGGAAAAAAGGACAAATATTTATTTAAGTATGAAATACAAGGAGCTATATATTCTATGTCCAAGAAAAAGGACCTCATACCTTTTCTTTCTGTACTGCAGTAACTGAAGATTTCACAGCTGCATGGCCTTCTAGGGGCAATCCAAGCATAGACCTTCTGTTTATCTGTAAAGATACACAAACTTAAAGGCTTCTCAACAATGCTTACAATAAAACAGAACACATAATCGGGTATATTATGTGATTACAGTAATGTTGCCACTAGTGTATGTATACTCCTCACTCAGATGTTCAGAAGAGAACTTGTGAAAGTATATCACAGGATTATGCATGTCTACATTACTTTTCCTTTCATCTCTGAATGTAGTACAAAAGGAAGTATATGCACAACAAGTAAGGAGCATGAAAAATAAAACTCTTCATGAAGCTTGCCGGAGGCTAGTTCTTCTGATGCTGAAATAGAGAGTTCAGAAGAATTATCCGAGGAGATATCATGTGTCTCCCACTATCTGTCCACTTGACATACTACTTTTTGCTGCCTCCCTTGGTACTTCAAATTCCCCTTATGCAAACACCCAAGTAAGCTTATCATTATATACTCTGCTTGCTTCAGTGAATATGGTTAGGTAAAATATAGTTTCCATATTCTATTGCTTGGCAAAACAATCAACAAGAAAGAACTCTTCTGGACGAGGAAAATGATTTCATCTTCTCAAGATTCATTTATCTTCCAGAACGAACTTGAGCCACCATCTTCCTATTCCACTCACCAGCCACCTACCTGCTATCAACTCTTGTCTTTGAGCAATATCACTAGAAACTGTTACTGATATCTGGTGCCAGTTCCTAGAATCATTGGAATCACAACACCAAATACCAACCTTGTTGAAGCTACCTTTCCTATAGCTTTTGTCACTTTTCCCAATGTGTATTTAAAAACCATTTAGTCATTGTACAATAAGACATTATATTGGCATTGTTGAAAAATGTATAAATTATTCTAAGTCTTCTAAATTATATAGGACTATTAAAGGATTAAAGATGATGTTTAAAAATTATCTCTGATCTTTTATCAATAGGTTAGGCAGTTTATAATGGCCTAGGAATCTTATAGTTATCCGTCATATCATCGCTAGAAGTTGATCTCGTAGTCAAAGTCTTATTTAGAATACTAGAAAAAAGGAAGGTACAAGGGCTGAAGGGATGTGGAATGCTTTTCTCCGGCCCCTAAGTTCTGCAACCAATACTTTACTTTAACCTTAAATTTCAGCAAGCATTCAACTATAAATGTCAGAAAAGATCAAGAAGAAGGGAAGGAACATTCACTCGCTAGTACATCTAGTTTATAGACTCTTAATTCAGGGCATCCAAATTTGTACATTGACCTAATGCTAATGTAATTCTAAGGAATTACCATTTCTCCCTTGTTTTTCATCCACTGACATATGCTGCATTGGTATGTTTCTATTTACACAATGGAAGTAGAGTTTAGCTTCCACAGATTGATGTACTCACTCATGCTTAGTGATGAAGGCCTTTTATAAATTACGATGAAGAAATTTGTCAAATACAAAATATTAGATCAAAGTTGTCATTCAAAAGTTGTAGTCAGTATATAGATAATCAGTTCTCCACCTTATCTTGTTCTAGTTTCCGTCTGACTTTTTCCCTAGCTCTTTTCTCCTCTTCTTTCTCTGCTTTCCGCAAGGCTATATGTCTGATAATCAGGCATACATAAGTGGAACCACCTAACATCCTTATAGAAATAGAATAAAATATAGAGAACAATTATAGAATATGAACATACCGTTGTCTTTCATTTTCTTCAGCAATTCGTTTCATCTCATTGAGTTTCTTACCTGCTTGGATCCTTTCCTGGAATGAAAGCAATAGAGGATTACGTAAATGAATGTTGCCACATCTAAAGACCTATTGCAACATGTAAACACAGAACTAATGGAAATCTTAACTTCCTCCATGATTCCACCAAATTGGGTTGAACAAGTAAGAAAAATTACTTTTTGTCTTAACTAATACTTGAAATTTCTAGAATTATGAGCAAAAAAATGAATTCATAACTCAATAAGCTAGCCTAAAATTAGGTGCGTATCATGAACAGGTTTTTGGTAAAATAAATAACGATGAAACATAATCTCATAGGTAAATAAACAGACTGTAAATAAATAAATCTATAAGATATATTATATACAACGTTTTTCCAACATATATTAGCTTTCATTATAAAATAACCAGAAAAAAAAAAAAGAACAGTTAAACCCGGTGCCTTGCAATGCAAGTGCTAGCATTGTCATAATGCCAATTTGTGTTTCATTCTTTATTTTGGAAAACAATATGATATACTAGAGGGTATGGTTACTTATTTATATTACCAACTATAAGCTATCCAATTCCATCAAGTAAGATGAACAAGATGAAACAGATGACACAGAAGCAAAATAAAAATACAGAAAAATGCACCAGAACAAGGAAATAAAGGATAAACCAGCAGATAAAGCTTTAGCAATTCAACAAGCTAGATTTCCCCACTGATTCCTCACCAAAATTTTCCACACCTACAATACCCCACAAACCTCATTAAAGCTCATCTAACAGACTTCTTTCTCTCTCATCCACCTCATCCTCCTCACGGTCTCTTTGTTGGAGTTAGTTGCTCTAGCCATTTTCCACTTCTGCCCCTTTGCCCCTGTCTCCAGCCTTGCTTCTTCTAGTGTATGCCTGTGCTAATTAATCTAGCAGAAGTCGAAGAAGGAAATAAGCTAATGTTGAGGGGGAGATTTGAGAAGTCAGCACTGTCTAGAATTTTCTAGAAGACATGAAGCTGAAGATGAAAAACAAAAATAAAATCTAGAAAGCTTAAAAATTGATGAAGCAAGGCAGTAGAGTAACGGAAGCTTCTGGTATGTTGAAGAAATCATAGAAGATAATCGATAATAAGCATAATTTGAGAATTATGCAGCTAGAGAGAAGAAACCACTTATAGCCTTATAAATAGGACCTACATGAAGTGATGTGTGCATGTGCAGCAGTGAAGAGAGAGCAAAGCTCATGGCAAGTGAGTGGAGAGTGTATGTCATGAGTGTAAGAAAGGCGGAGATACTGAGTGAAAAAGAGTTCTATTCAAGTGTAAGTGTGTATAGAAAAGGTGTGAGTAGAGACACTTCAGTGCATAAGTATTCTGGAAATAAATATTTTCTTTCAAGTAAAAGGGTCTTCCATTACAACAAATTATTGGTAGAATACCTATTACCAAGGTGTATGAAAGAGGCATAAGTCTGATGGCAGAAGAAGAGAAGGAGGAATTTATAGTCTAAATGGGAGTACTAACATACTTAGCCAAGAACCTTTTCTGTCTATCTATAGTTGTAAATTAGGTCAAGTACAAGTCTTAGTCCATATAGTACAAGCCCTGCCCACAAATCACTTGCACACTTATTTTAACCTAGCTGTTACACAAGCAAACTATTCTAAGACTCCCCTCCAAGCTAAAGATTATTCAAACTTTAGCTTGTCATAAAGAAAACTCAATTAAAATAGAGACAAGCATATCTATGCCTAGAACCTTAAACAAAATATTGCGACTCACACAATTGCCTATTTGCAACCAAAAACTTTAGCAACTACTACTTTCTCTAATGATGTCCTCAATAGACAAACAACTACAATTCTTCAACCTGCTTTCTGCTAGCACCCCCATCGACATTCTCCCAACTACTCTCCTCAGCCATGTTATCTAACACATTAACTTAGCTTCTAAAATTCTTCAGCCTACTTCCCATGGGTGGTCCCTTTGACATTCTCCTTTAGTCTCCACTTGGTACAAAACGACGCTAGTCGGTACTCAATACCATGTTTATTCAAGAAATTTCATATATCAGTATATTCCTAGGCTCCTACTTCTCTTCTGATATATATCTTAAGAAGAGAGCATGGCTACCTAACTGCTTATTAACTAACCGACACCCACTAACTACCCAACTATCACTAATCGAATAGAAGCGATAACAAAAAATAACAAAATATATCTATTGCCACGTAACAATCATTCCCCTCTTCAAAGAACATCCTTATCCTCAAGAATGAAGGGGAGCAATAGTATCAAAGTTTGGAAAGTGTTGTTGAATAGTTGAGAGGGACTCCCAAGTGGCGTCTTCCTTTGCAACATGCTTCCACTGTACTAAAACTTGTGTGTGGGGAAGATGGTTCCATTTAACAACCCGTCGAGACAAAATGGCCTCTGGCTCCATAGAAAATGAGCCATCATTGTGGACAGTAGGTAAGGTAGAGTTTGTAGGAGTGAGGACCCCATGATGCTTCTTGAGTAAAGAAACAGGAAAAACTGGATGAATACAGGTGTCATTGGGGAGCTCCAATTTGTAAGCAACTCTTCCTATACGCTCAAGCACTTTAAAGGGACCATAATATCGTGCTACTAGCTTGTGTAAACCAACATTGTTGATAGTGTTACGTTGGAAATGATGAAGTTTAAGGTAGACTAGATCCCCCACTTGAAACTCTCTGTTAGTGCATCGTTTATTAGCCATAGTTAACATCCTTTGCTGAGCCTTGTGGAGATGATATTGTAATAAGGACTTAGTGGCTTCCCTAGCCCTCAGATTGCGATCCACCATGTTGTTATCTGAATCACTAGCTAGATAAGGGAGGTGGGTAGGGGGGAAATACCATAAGTAGCTTCAAATGGAGACATTCCGATAGCAAAATGGTATGTAGTATTGTACAAAAGCTTAGCAAGAAGAAGCTAGTGAACCCAATCCTTAGGATGATCTCCATTCATACACTGTAGATAACACTCGAGGTAGCAATTGAACACTTTCGTTTGGCCATCCATTTGAGGATGGTAAGCAAAGGAATACAAGAGCTTAACCCTCTGAATTTTTAAGAAAGCCTTCCAAAATTGACCACAAAAAACTAAGTCTCTATTTGTGACAATTGTTCTAGGAAACCCATGTAGTTTAAGAATATGATCCAGGAAAGCCCGTGCAACATGTACAACGATAAATGGATGGTGAAGTGGAATGAAGTGCCTTCCTTTGGTGAACCGATCGACTATTGCCAAAATAACAGTTTTGTTTTGAGATTTTGGTAGTTCAACAATGAAATCCATGCTAAGGTCAGTCCAAATATTAGCTAGAAGAGGGAGAGGCTGCAGTAACTCGGGAGTGGCAATGGTTTCATATTTATATCATTGACAAACAGGACATTTATGTACAAACTTCTTGACCTACTTCTCCATTCCTTTCCAATAGAATATAGCTGCAAATCATTTATATGTTGCTGTGATGCTTAAATGGCCATTGACAAGATTAGTGTGGAAATGGTGCAACAACTAAAGTCTCAAATCTTAGTCATTTCCCACCACTAATTTACCCTTACAATTCAGGACTTGAAGATCCCAAGTAAATTTGGAATGAGATTGGGAGTCTACTATTAGATCAGCTACCAATTGAGTTAAAACAGAATTAGTTTTCCAAGATTCCTTCACCTTATTATGTAAACTAGAAACTACCGAAATTATAATATGGCAAGATGAGAATGTCAGATTTTCCTCAGCATATTATCAAGACAAGGAATCAGCGGCAAAATTCTCTTGTCCCCTTCGACAGACAATATCATAAATGAGCCCCCAAAGCTTGTTAACCCACTTAAATTGTTCTAGTGTGATAGACTTTTGTTCTAGTAAATGTTATAATGAAAGGTAATCAGTGAGGATGGTGAAGTGTCTACCATGAAGATATTGCCTCCAATGTTTAATAGCAAAACAATAGCTGTGAGGTCTTTCTCATAAGCTGAAAGACGTCACTTGGTAAGGCTAAAGGCTTTACGTACAAAGGCTATAAGGTGGCCTTGTTGTGACAAAACAACCTCCATTCCAAAATTGGAGGCTCCAATTTTTATTGTAAAAGGAAGAGAAAAATCTGGTAAAGCCAATACTGGGGTGGAAAACATGGTTGCCTTTGTTTGGAAGGCTTGATCTGCCCTTTCAATCCAAAGAAATGCTCCTTTTTCCAATAAATATGTGAGGGGTTTATAGATGGAGCCATAATTTTTAACAAATCTCTAATAGTCTCCGATGGGGCCAAGGAAACCCTATAAAGACTTGATGGTGCAAGGAGTAGGCCATGATTGTATTGCTTCCACCTTTTTAGATCTATTCTAACACCTTCTTCAGAAATAATGTGGCCAAGATAATTAATCTCAACAGTACCAAAAATACATTTACTTTTCTTAGCATACAATTCATGCTCACAAAGCCACCGTAAGGTACTTCTAAGACACTGAACATGATTCTCCTAATAAGGACTATATATCAAAATGTCATTAAAAAAGCCTAGGATAAATTTCCGTAAGAAGAGTTGAAAAACTTTATTCATGAATCCTTGCAATGTAACGGGAGCATTCATTAATCCAAAAGACATTACAAGGAATTCATATAACCCTTCATGAGTCTTAAAAGCTATCTTATGGATATCTTCCAAACTCATGCAAATTTGATGACAACCCGACTGTAAATCAAGCTTGGAGAAAAATTTTGAACCCTTCAATTCATCGAATAACTCTTCAATGATTGGGATGGGAAACTTGTTTTTGACTGTTTGAGCATTCAATTTCTTATAATCAACACAAAATCTCCTAGTATTATCCTTCGACTTAACCAATACCATTGAAAAGCAAATGCAACTATGGCTGGGTCTAATAACTCCATTCTTCAACATGTCTCGAATTAATTCTTCTATTGCTGTTTTCTATAAAGGTCTATATTGGTAAGGTTGAAGGTTGATGGGTTGTTCCTCCTAAAGAGTTATAGTGTGATCAAATTCCCTAGTAAGAGGAAGAGAGGTAGGCTCTTTGAATATATCCTTGAATTCGTGTAGCAGCTCCTGTAATGCTTGTTTTTCGGCAGCTAATAAATCTGTAAATATTATTTCCTCCTATTGATGAAGGAAGCTGGGTTGTATCACATACACTTGCCCTTGTGGCTTTGAAAAGCTTTGAAAAATGTCCCTTGATGTCTCTATTATCAAGAAAAGGGTTATGATAATCAATGCCATGGAGCTCGTGAAACTTCCATTGTAGCATAAAGCTCATGTATTGTTCTTTAAGGTCCCATGTAATCCTTCCTAGTGTAGACAACCACTGAATGCTTAAAATCATATCATAGCCTCCAAGATTCGTTATTAAAAAGTCTGCTACATATAAGTTGGCATTCATCCCCCAAGTTAACTATAAACATCTAGCCTCCACCATGATTTGGTCCCCATTAGCTATGGAAACCATGGTTCCTGTCGGTAGCTGTGTTGTTAGCTTCAATTTTTTGACCATACTAGGATCCACAAAATTATGGGTGCTTCCTGTATCTAGTAGTATCAAAATAGGTTGGTTTTTTAGTTTTCCTTGAATGGCCATGGCAGAATACCCTTGAAAATTCACCATAAACCCTGTTACTGCATTCAAGGATATCCTGGGATGTGTTATTACTACAACTCCTTCTGTACCTTCTAAATTCTCATCAATATCTATCACATCTCCCTAATCCTCCTCTTCCACCATTAGCGCGTAGAGTTGTAAACTCTTATATTTATGTCCAAAACTGAATTTTTCTGGGCACTAATAACATAATCCTTGTCTGCGCCAATCATATATCTCTTTCTTAGTCAATTGTTTAATCGGCTTCTCCATATTAAGGTGGTTTTGGTCTCTGAGGCAATCGAAGATGCTGTAGTCTCTTTCTCAAACCCAAAGTATTTCTGACAATCGAGTTTCGTTGGAAGGGTGGGTTTGACAACATCTTGGATGATTGAAAAGTGTTGTTGATGTTGAGGGATGATTGAGACTTCCTCTGAGGTATTACTGACTAATTTTAAATAGCCATTATTGAAGCTTCTTGTAATTTGGCTAGATACATAGCATTGGTCAAACTGGTAGGGTTAAACATTTATACCTATACTTCAATTTCTACTTTGAGGCCACCAAGAAAGTAGCTAATAGCATGCTTCTTAGGTAGTTCCACTTCTGCCAGAAGCTCTTCAAATTCTCTTGATACTCACGTAGTACCCTTTCTTGCTTCAAGTTCTTGATTTCTGACATTGGGTCTCTATTGAAAATATCTCCAAATCTTGTTTTTAGTCTCTCCACATACTCCATCCAACCAATTTCATTGATCTTTCTTTTCCTCATGAAGCCATGATGCCACTACAGAGCCTCCCATCCAGACGCAAAGTGATTAATCGAACCCGTTGGTCTATTGGTGTTTCATCAATCTCAAAGAATTGTTTGCAACAAAATAGCCATCCCTTGAAATCACTTCCATTAAATTTTGGAAAGTTGACTCGAGAAAACCTAGTCAAAAATTGATAATCAGTATGGTTACTATTGTAGGAACCAACGTGTAAACATTCATTTGCTGGTCTTCCTCCCTGTATGCTAGTCGCATTGTTCGTCGCACCTTCTGTTCCATTTCCTTTCTCAACCATATACGCTAACAGCAACGACATCTTCGTCGCTAGTTCTGCTATTGCATTTTCCATCTGCAAGATTGATGCATCCATCTTTGCTTCTCTTTGTGTGACTGACGAGTCTACTTGCACCATTGATGATCATAAATTGTGTAATTCTGTTCGCATTTGGAGCATCTCCTGCTCCATCTCGTGAAACCAGTCATTTGCGTGTGTCTCCTTCGCCATCACTGAGAATCAGTGGCTCTAATACCAAATTGGTACAGAACGATGCTAGTCGGTACTCAATACTGTGTTTATTCAAGAAATTTCATATATTAGTACATCCCTAGGCCCCTGCTTCTCTTCCGATATATATCTTGAAAAGAGAGCATGGCTGCCTAACTCCTTATTGACTAACCGACACCCACTAACTACCCAACTATCACTAATTGAATAGAAGCAATAATAGAAAATAACAGAATATATCTACGGCCACGTAACACCACTAGTTGGTTTGCACACCACAATACCCAACAAAATACACTCAAGCACTAAAATCTTCAATTCACCTCTTTCTTTTTTTCCTTCTCAACAAAGGTTTTAAATCATACACCCAAAACCTCACATATTCATATTCAGAATCTTAAACTACTAAAACAAATAAGGAATAAAAAAAATCGTAAAACCGCTCAGGATCAAGAAATACATAATATAAGCCTGGACACACAACCAAAAACCATCATGATCTATGCCAAACTAAAGTCACAAAACAATGATAGGACGGCAAGTCAACCTCTTTTGTAATGTTGGTAGGTTTGCTGGCAGCTCACATGGTGGCATGTGAAAACACAACCTGAAACTGAGACTCAACATGTGGAGGCATGGGACAAATACTCTGATGTTGCCAAAGACAGGGATTGGCTAGTTGAAGATTGTTGAAGCTGATCTTAGTTTTCCGGTAGAAACAGAATTCATCAGAAAATTTTCCAATCACCAAAAAAATATTTTATGCACCGAAAAAGCATCAGAAACAGATGCCAAAGCTATGCCAAAGAAACGAGGGGCCAGAGCTCCTAAGAGAAGTGGCCAGAGCTCCAGTCCTAGAAGCAGAAACAATGAAGCCCTACTCTTCCGAAATTAGATTCTAATACCATGTAATATTCTAAAATGGGAATACTAACTTACTTAGCCAAGCACCCCATGTGTCTATTTATAATTGTAAATTAGGTCAAGTACAAGGGTTAGTACATGTAGAACAAGCCTGGCCCACAAATCATTTAAACAATAATTTCAACCTAGCTGTTATACACTCAACTATTCTAACACAGACAAAGGGGTAGGGACAAGTGGCAGTAGGTGTACTGTACAAGGTGGGAGGTGGTTTTGAGGAATAAGAGGAGGAAAGAAAAAGAAGAAAAAAGAGAAAGGGGGGAAGCAAGGAAGAGTTTGGGCAATCTGTTGGGAGAAATCTAGTTGCCTTGAATGTGCTAGAGACTATTTTCTTTGGTTGTCATTATTTCTGCTATACTTCTGGATCTCTTGGCTAGAGTCAATGCACTCGTCAACCACAATTCAGAGGTATCATTGAATTTTTAATGCATTTAAGCTCTCCTTTGCTAATTGTTGCTATCCTAGTGTTGGATATCTATAACATCCTTCTATTTTTTTTATAAGTTATGATCACTGGAGCATCCTATCCAGCACAAGCCAAATTTGGCAGATGCACCATTTGATCTGTGTTTTTTAGCATAAATTGTAACTTGTCTAAGGCAATCATTTTATAGTATGATAATGAAATGTAAGAGAAAGAAAAGCAAAGACGAGAAAATAAGTTATTGTATAATGGAGAAATTATTAAATTAAAAGCATGTACCTTCTCCCTTTCCGTCTCCAATTTTTTTTCTTCCCCCTCCTTACTCTTATGCAATTGTTCCCTGCAAGTGAGCATTAATGGTAATAGGAATCAACCAGAAGTAAGGGGAAATGATAAGTTTAAAATCTCCATTATCAGATAAAATTCTTGCACAATATGAAATATATCATCTATAGTTGTCAATAATTAGATAAAGTCATTATGTCATAACCAACAACTACTTGGAAATAGTGTGAAAGGCCATAAATAAACCTTAATTTCTGTGCTTTGATTTCCATTTCTTCTGTGAGAGGGAACCCTGATTGAGAAGAATCAATCTCAATATCTACATCTACCTGGAAGAATGGGAACAACTGAGACATTAGGTTAGCTTAACCATAGCAACCTGTCAAAAACTACTGAGAATAACCGGTGCTAAAGATACAGAAGAAAATGATTGAGTTTTTCTCCCCCATTTTATTTAGTGCCTGACAGCCTGGGGAAAATATAAATAAATAAATAAATAAAAATGCAAATTAGATGACAGAAACTTAAAAGTAATGGAGATGCTCTAAATTCTTAGGCTTACATCAGAGAAGAAACTCCAACATTTTAGGCAAACAACTTGGATCATTAAAAAAATAGATAACAAAAACTCTGAATACCAATTGCCAGTTACATCGTCCACTCGCCAGTTAGAAGTTCCTAGGACTAAATTTAAGTACAAGAAAAACTGTGTTTTCTTGAAAAGCTAGCAATATTATTGACAAAGGCGATATTAAGAACAAGGGAAGCTAACAGTCCAAAACAATACATGGGCAGGCAGGTTGACCCAAACAGCAGAAATGAATGAGTTTCCAAATTCCAAGAGACATTATGTTGCCACATTCGGTACCTCTACCACAGAGCATGCAATTAACACAAAAGTAACTTCGGTCGCAAAAGTTTCTTTTTCTTGATTGCTTCTTGATTTTGATGGATGATATATTTCAATATCTTGAGAATCTAGAAGCATTAATAAACTGACATTCGGCTCTTGAGCATTTTGGAACTTGCCTGGAATAATGATAGGAGTATGAAAATCAAAGGAGAAGATGAAGATTATGGTTTGTTATAAAATGCTTTTTCAGCATAAATTTATCAGGCATACTTTTTATAAATCAAACAGGCTGCTGCCAAAATCCTCCTTTGGAACTTAAAGAGAACAGTATAAGCTCTAAAAGGAAAAAAACAAACAGAGATAAAGCTGAGTTGACTAAAGGAACAAAGTTCTCAACTTCTTGAGAGCCATAACTTTTATTTTGCCAAAGGATGATATCAACCACAATGGAGCTGTTCACCAAGTTTTCCTGCTGTTTACGTTCAAGTGCCTAACCAGTCTTGCACACGTCCTCTCATAATGTCTATACTGATTTAAGCAACCAGGCTATGTATTATAAGTTGTAACAAAAGAAGATATTCTCTTTTACACACAAGAAACATTCCACTACTTCCCTTTTTTCATCATTTAGTTTTTTGTCATTTGGCATTACCATTAGAAAATGCCAAATCTACTTCCCAGTAAGTTCACTGCCACTCAGACTATGAAGTAAACTAGTCTCAACGTCCATATAAAGTTATGACCATCATATGCCCAATTCATTTATGTAATTCAGCAAAATAAAGAGACCATCAATGGCCTCCACCTCCTAATCAAGTAAAGCCTTTCCAGGCCTTGTAATTTCTTCTCACTCAATAATGATATTTTCTGGATTTCTGCTACTAAGCAATATTAATCCTTCTGGAGAGAACCAGGAGTCGTAATTTAAAGTACTGGATAAATCCATATACAGTATCAAAATAATGATCAGCCTTCCCAATATGACTCCAGACTATACAGATTGTCCGTGCATGCCAATCTCGTTAGACATTTCAATATGCCCTGATGATGAACCAGAACCTTAGCTTCAGATAACTTCTCATACCTAAAGTTCTCCTCATTTTCCATAAAATACCTTTCTTTAAGTCATGAAATTCTTCTAGTAACAGATTCTCACTTAAAAAAGTGTACCTATCTAACTGGAAAAGATTAGCAAATCACTATAGAGCACCTAGACAAACAATGTACAAGGAATATCAAAATCTATAGAAAAACTAAGATCCATCTATTAGAGATAGCTAATTAAAGTTACATATGTATCTTTAATCTTGCGATGGCAGTTTCTGATTCCAGAAAGTGAGAAATTTGGTCAGCATTCACCTCCCATGCATTGTTTTTTTTCCTGAATTTACTGTCTAAAGATTTTTTCTTGTCAAAGGAGTTCCAGTGTTATCAATGGCGTATGGCAGCAAGCCCAAAATACACCATAATTGATGCCCACCACAGCCATAGAGCCACCATGCCTTGAAGGTTTTATAGCATTGACACTGCAAAAGAGGAGCCATGTCCATATCTAACATGTATCACACATTTGTATTAGACACGACACAACACTTTAAATAACATATTTATTGTGTCGCTGTATTCGTGTCAGTGTCATGTTCCATGTTGGTGTCAATATCCATAATTCCTAACCCAAAACTGCCACTCCATTCAGCCATGGCAGCTGCCATTGACAACACTGAGTAATATTCCTCCCATAGTTCTAACAGCATACAAATATATGTAAGTTTAAACCAATATTAATATCATATGATTATTAAGAACGTCCAAAGACATCTTGAACTTCCATCTTATAACAATGTCTCCAGCCTATAATAATTATTCTTCTGACTTCAAGTATATGTGAGGAAACAGAAACAAACTTGCATCTAGTGGGAAATTAAAATAATGAATAATTCTAACAACAAACTAGAAATTATGAAAAACAGGGGCACAGAATCATACCAATGGAATCTCATTAATATCAGGATCATTCTCATGATCAATTACCCAATTTATAGCATCCTCTAGATTAGAATTTCCTGGAAAAGAGAAACCTCTATATATAAGAAAATATGGCACAAATTACGAATTACCAAAATCAATGAAAAAATATAACTGCACAAGAAGGACACTTCAGGACACGCCAGAAAAGGCACATCTTTTCTAAGTCACAAACGATCTCCTCATAAATCATAAAATAGTCTTGATCAAATAAATAATTCTTTTTCCAGTCACTATTTTGTTATAATAACCCCAATTTTTTATGTCTCTCTTTGCATATACATACAAGTACACATGTTTAGCATCCTCTAGATTAGAATTTCCTGGAAAAGAGAAACCCCTATATATAAGAAAATATGGCACAAATTACGAATTACCAAAATCAATGAAAAAATATAACTGCACAAGAAGCACACTTCAGGACACGCCAGAAAAGGCACATCTTTTCTAAGTCACGAACGATCTCCTCATAAATCATAAAATAGTCTTGATCAAATAAATAATTCTTTTTCCAGTCACTATTTTGTTATAATAACCCCAATTTTTTATGTCTCTCTTTGCATATACATACAAGTACACATGTTTGACCACATATATAGAAATACATCTATGCATGCACATACCTCCAGATATAAGCTCGGATGAATCTTGATTTTTGTTTCGCTAATTACAACTGCTTTTTCATGGGCTTACATGGACTATAAGGTCAAGTCAGATTATAGAGCAAAGTATAATGAGTCACCATCAAAAAATTAAGATTTGTATAGATCCTTTTGTTTTATTGAATCTCATAAGAAACCTTCATAACTGGCCACAATAATCCAAGTCATATTTGCTCTTACAATTAATAACTTTCTCACAGTTTTATGTGAGTGTGCAAGGACAATTTTGTCTAAGGCACAACTTTCTTATTAGTCAATATATTCTTTTGGACCAAGACATGTCCGGCATCCAATCAGGAAACTCAATTGTGAATGGAGAGCCAAATCAATACGGTCAATGGCATTCATCTTTAACCAAAGCATTAGTACTTTCTTGGCTAAAAATTCAAGCAAGCATAACAGGAAATGTACAAAATAAACTGTTGCAATTATTATGTGATTTAGGAATGAAATTTTAGATGAACCATTCATTCAAGTCTTACATCTAACAATTGCCTTGCATCCTCCCCCCCCCCCCCCCCCCCAACAAAATAGAAACAAAAACAATCTTTAGTAAACTAACTAATTCACACCAAAAGTCATGTCTACAAAATATATTTACATGATAAATAGACTAACCAGAATAATGAAGTGCTCGGGTTGCCCGTGCCTTTGGAAATCCCATTGCTTCAAGTTCCTCAAGCATCATTTTGTTCACTTTTATACCAGCCATTTCTATGGACAAAATAAGAGACTGCAACCAAAAGCAGCATATTATCATTCCTTCATGGAAAAATCCAACAGTGGATATAATATGTTATTTCCGAATTCCCTCTCTTACAAAAAGGCATCGATATGATGAATTGCATAACTTGCATAACAAGTGTGTAGAATATGAACAGATTCACTTCTAAGAGCATTATTAATCTGAGGGGGAAAAAAATGGCAAATAAAATCTCCCCCAACCTACAGGTCAATTTCTGGATGGACAAAAACAACTTAATAAAACACTTTCTTGCAAGATGGACTCTCTGGCGGGAATGTAAGAGCAACACACTAGCCACACAGCAGCATGAATTGGGCTTTTAAAGAAAACAAAAAATTCTTTCTTTGTTTACTACAGATTTTCAACTTTTATACTCATTTCATTATCCACATGTTTTTATCAACCAAATGTAACATAAAAAGGTTTAAAAAACCAAAAGGGGCTAGATCAGTGAGAAGAGATAGTGTCTCTCCATAACAATCTGGTTTCGATTTCTATATAAATATTTTGAGATTAAAAATCTTAAATGCAGTGCAACAATCGCCGAGGGACCCCTAATCGTAATAACCAAATAAAAAAGTTTAAAAATATACATACCGTCTCCCAAGGTGAAAGTGAGACGTTCAGTTCAATGGAGAACGAAAAGGCAATTGAGGAAGCTTTGAAATATCAATTAGGCTGAGCGAGGTATAAATTTCCCACAATTCTTCCAGTGCCTTCAAGAAAACCCACTACGGAAGCAACAAGAATATCGGAGCGCCATGGATGGAGACTCTTCTACAATTTCCAACACGAGAAGAGAAAGTGAGAAAGCCCCTACCCAATTCTGGGTTTTTCTGATCCTCTTTCTTTCTCTCTGTCTTTCCTTCAACATTCTGAGATTCTTCAAACTTTTGGTTTGCTTGCTTGTCAATAAAAGAACTTGGTACTGGGCTTCCTATTGAAGCGCCATATAACGGTAACTAGATAAGCTTTGCACGTTGTGACGATGGATTTTAGTGGAAACTACATGCTATAGTCTATAACACAACTTACGGCGGCTCCGGAAAAGAGTTCTTTAGTGGGGACAGCACGGTATTTTCCATTGAGGATGTGTAAATTAATGGAAAAAAACAATTAAATGAGGGTGGGCTCCTTTTAGAGTTAGGGCAGTGTTGTGGATTGGTGCACATAATTCATAAGAATAGAAATAAAATGCTAAATAAAATATAATTATATTAATTATATTTAATATGATAAGAAAAAGAAATAAATATTTTTTTCATTACTTATTTGGTTTGGTATGGTAGAAACAGTAATAAAATGAAAAATAAATGATAGTAAATACTTACAATGTCTTTAGATTAAAAATATATAAAAATAAATAATAAGAGAAAAAATGACAAAATTATTTTTTATATACAAATATAAATACACTAATTTAATTTTTAATTATATAATTTAATTATTATTTTTTGTGTGTGTAAACAAATGCCTTTATATTTTGTTTTAATTTCAAAAAAAATAATGTATCAATTTTTCTCTTTTTTTTTTTCTTTGCTTCTTTTTCTTTTTTCCTTTTTCTCTTTTTTTTCTATTTTTCTTTTCTTCTCCTCCACCATATTATCACTTCCACTCCCTCTATCTCTTTTCTCTTTCCTCTTTCCATATAGCCAAAACCAATCATCTTTCCACTTTAGTCGAAAATTTGAAACAACTTTTTTCCTTTAACTCCCCAAAATCCCTTCCCATCTTCCCCATCATAGCTACCCTCACCATACCCATCCTTCTTCACTCCTCTTCTCTTTCAAACCCTCGATCTCCATTCCTTTCACCTAATTTCTTCAATCTCATTTTTAAAATTCACACATACAAATGAGGTTGTAGTACGATTATGAGAAGCAACAATGTCATTTGGCATAATTGGCACCATCCTCTGATCCACTAGCTTTGCAACAAGTCAGAAAGTTCAATGGAAATCAACTTTCTATTTCTCTCCTGCTTTTAGTGTACCAAACTAATCAAGACAGATGAATCCATTTCAGTTTCTTTTTTTGAAGTTCTACCGAACAAAGTGTAAGAAGTGCCATAATAGATGTGTGCTACTATTTCTACTTAAAATTAATATTTATAAAATTGGATATTGAATCAGTAATTCATAATTGATTAATTTGATCTTAATTAAATTCTAATAGAATTAGCAATAATTAAATATGCTAATTTTAATTACAGCAAAAATTAGCATATTATGCCATTTGCTGTAATTAAAACAAAATAATAATAGTATATATATTTCTCACATAATAAATAATAAACAGAAAAAATTTATAAAATTTATAAAATAAAAAATATATATTATATTCACATTAATTTGATAAACAAACACCTTGTATAATTAAAATCCACTTCCTATAAATTTTTTATTTTCTCGTTTAAAATTTTCAATAAGATTTTTTATTTTTTGATTCAAATTTTTAAGAATAATACATGTAACAAATTGACATAATATATATTATTCAATAATATATACTATAATAGATAAGAATATCTATGTATAATAATATATTTTTTAATTATATAATTTAATTATGTAAATAATATAACATTAATTATATAAAAATATGATATATAAATTATAAAATTATAAAATAAATATCATTAAAATTTGAATATATTAGATAAGGCCATATGATGCAATTCCAAGAACGCTAACTTTCATTTAATATTATAATGTATATTAAACAACTAATAAGAGTATATGATACGATTCTCAGTAGGCACCTTTCCTAAATGGATATCATTAAAAATTTGAATGTATTTACATATGTTCAATAAACTTTTAATATCATCATATATATATATATATATATTTTGCAAAATTTTAGGAAGAGAGTTGGGCTCACCCACGATGCAAAGACAGGGCTCCTAACTCATGATCCACAAGGACTGGCCTAGGTAGGGATGGACATGCACCCTGTTAATCTTGACCCTATTAGTATATCTGTCTCACTTAGCTGTGAAGATGCCTCGTCAAGCATCACGACAATCTTAGAAATCGAACCCCTTCCTTTGGTGAGAGTGATATTATCATATATATTAAACAACAACTTCTTCACCAAAAAGAAACATGGGAATGACAAAGAAAATGGAATTACCTAAAAGTAATAAAATGATATCAATATGAATTTGACTAAATTTGTATAGAACTTGAATTGGTTGAATTCGAATTTTATACACTTTAACTTTTTTTATTAATTGTGAAGGGGATTCGAATTTAACTAATTCAATTTTTTTATTTTGCCTAATTTAATTAAGTGAAAGAGAAAAATTATAATATCAAGAAAATAATTAAATGAAAAATAACAATAAATGAAAAAATATATAATACTTTATATAAAATTATATCAATATAAATATTACAAAAATAACTATGGTAAATGATTTCTAGTACTATAAGAAGGTCTTCTCTTTTCATTCTATAGTCGTTATTATTTTAATTCTTCTAGTTCTTGTTGCTCCTATATTATGATATAAGAATTTAAATTTAAGGATAAGAACTGAACTAGAGAAATCAACTCCTGGTATTATAAATCCTAATTGTGATGATCTTTTAGGTTTAAAGGAGTAATCAGCACATGCATAGATGTATCGAATAGAAGCTCTGCAAATGATCTGAGAAAGCCAAACATCTAGTAAGGGGTTTCAAAATGAGACAAAGGCGAGAGCAGCATATGAGAAAAAGGACTTGCTCCACCGAAATCACCACACTAACTAAGCGATATAGAATAAGATAAAGCAATCATGCCAATATCTTGCTACACTAAAGTTGAAATTTGTAAAGATGCACTGGGAATGTTAATGTCATTATCTTAATTGCATTGGCCCTTATTGTTGCTAGCCATTTCTTCTAACATAGGCTATTGAGTTGACAAATAACTTTGACGTCTCTTTCTTAAATGACTTGTCAAAATCTAAAACTTGGATAGATCTGGTAATCATTGTTCATCAAGAATACATAATATATTACTAGAGCCTCAGCTTACAATATCATGAAAATATATAAAGAAAGGATTTCAAGTGCATCTTATAAAATTCCTCTATCAAATCAACCTAACTAAAAAAAGATGAAAAGTTAAATGTCAACGTAAAATCTATTTTAAAAAATCATGATAACAAAGGTGGTAAATTGTTAAAAAATATATTGTATATGTAATAGCAGTATTTAATATCTGCATCCATCAATGAGTACATTACTAGTACCATCACATGTATTTAGACATGTGATCAAAAGGCTCCTCAATGATAGGAAATTAAGATATAGTATCTCATCATTCATGCCATCGCTAAATGAAAAATGCTATGCTTAGGTACTTATTTGGCTTAAGTTCTTCCTCAAAACTATAGATTATGAAGAGAGCTTAATCTGATTGGCTCTTGAGGAGTTGGCTGGTGACAACCAAATTTTCATAGGGCACAATCTGAATGGTGTCATTCCATGATTCAAAAGCATATGAGTGGCAGGAATGTAATCTAAATGTCTGAAGAAGTTAAGCAATGCTCCAAAATAGGCTCACATACGATTTGTGGTTGGTACGTGCACTATACAATCTGTAGACAACATGGAATTGAATAGTAAATAATTATAAAATGGTTAACAAATGATACACATCATAAATCAAAATTGGGTATAAACCTCATTATTTCTCACTGCATCTAGCAAAGTTTTGTATAGACGAAAGACTCTAACACTCAAATAAGGAGGTCATCCAACATTCTTTCATCTATTACAATGAGTAAGCATATCTGGTAAATAATGGGTAATAAATGGAGTTAACATGGTTAAATTAACGATGTAAAATTTTGAATTGTATTTCATATCTGAAACCTAGAGATGGAAGTATAAAATACTCTTTAATGCAATAATCAAAGGTAGGTGGTCTCTTGGGTTTGAGCATAGGGAATCTATCCTATGCCCACATATGTAACAGCATCAAGCATCTAGTTGTACCACAGTCATTCTTATAAGTTGAGTTGCAAAGCTCACAATAGAGAAAAGCCAACACTATTGATCCCTAGCTAAAATGACCAGCCTGCTCATAGTCATTTAGCAAATGAAGGTATATCAAGTAAACTCTGTAACAGGATCTATTTAGCATCAACCAATGTTTAATCATACAAAGAATATATGCACAAGTGAACTAATGCACAACCTCATCCTCCACGTTATCTGATAAATGTATAAAGTTTTGGACCAATCAAGTAATAGAAGTCATTATCCATCGATTTGATCAACCGATGGCATATTCCTTAAGAGCTATTGATACATCTCTGGCCAATTGAAACCTATCCTGCCTATAATAGAATCTCCTTTGATTAGTAGGCCCAATTACACTGCTACATCCTCGAGGTTGATCGTGCACTTTCCTCAAGTGGTGTAAAATGTGTGTGTCTCTAGGCACCACCATTCTATTAGTGTGCTAACTAGTGATGCATTGTACTTGAACTAATCGACTTGTGCAATACCATAAAAATCAAATTATTTTAGATAATCAACAATGACTGGTGGTGAATCATCTAAACGATCATTGTATAGGACTCATGATGGATGGAGTATTTGATCATCTTGCAAATATAGATAAATTACATAGACGATGTAACCTAATAAAATAGTAAATATCATTAAAAAAATTTATCTTATCTCACCATATTAGATGACCTGCTATATATGCTGCTCTTATAAGTATAAAAATGACTTATCCTCTGGATTTGGATAAATAAGTTATTTGACTTTGGCCATAAGATCTATGTGCAAAATAATATAATATAATATTGTTCATTTAAAATGGATATGGACAAACAACATAACATGCTATTATTTCTTTTCAGATTGACATGTTCAGTTAGCATAATGTGCTAGTAGTTATTTTAATAATATAACAAACTATTATTCATTTAAAAGTGACATGTATAAATAACATAATGAACTATTATTCAGTGAAAATTGAAAAGCATAAATAACGTAACAAACTACTATCCATTTACAATTAGAGTGTGGAGGATGCTTGCTTTAAATTTAATTACCTATAATGAGGGTGAAGGGTGATTGCCACATGGTAAAGACAAAAAATTTGATAACCATATAGTGGTTGCCAACCAATCAGTAGATTAGCAATGGCAGATACCATGTCTTCTAGGACCACTTGCACGAATAAGTTGAAAAAGGAACCATATTTATATTGATTGTATCTCCTCTTACACAACAGCAAAGGCAAGAGAGACAATATGTCAGTCACTATCATGTACCATCATTATCAATAGTGTCTCTTTATATTTTCTATAAAAGAATATTTTATTGATTTGAATCATTGGTTTTAGGTGCTTAAATGCATCCACACGAGGCTTGAATGCTCAAAATATGCACTCAAATACTGATACTGGCTTACCAGTGAAAATGCTTTGGGGACATTGTTTCATTACAAACTTAACATACAAGTCAGGCATGAAATGTTATACAATGACTAGCCACTTAGGCAATATAACATATAAGCTCTTTTAATTACCAAAAGCAACAATAACAGCTTTATGTTTTGCTCTTTTTGCTTTTTTATATGATATAATATAACTAAATAAGCTATTTATTCGCTTAATGATCTAACTGATTGGAATATCGAGTGCCTCAGTCACCATGATACATGACAAGATAATGTTGGAGTTCAATTTTGAATGATCTTGTGATAATATCACAAATAAACATGTATGTGGACCTCCATATCTTGTAATCTACTAGAACGATCCCTTTCTCTTACCTTTTTTGCATGCTTTAACCTACCATCTTGTCAAGTTTTTCTTAAAAGTGTAGTACACTCACAAATATAGTTTCACAGCAAAGAACAATGCCCTGTTGATTTAGATACTTTAATTTGATGTGTAACTCCCGGCTGTTCATCTGTATTTGATTCCCTACCTCCTTAAATTCATCACCCTTTACTAAAGTCAAATTAACTTGCTAGAAAAATACAACAGTAGGGTTGACATATTGGGACATTGGTTTAATATAAAAGGCATCATTATCATCACCTTCACTGTTATATGCCTCATCATCATTATCTTCACCCTTACTGTCATACATATCATCGTCATCATCCTCATTGGCATCATCATCATTATCTTCATTGTCATTGTGATAATTAGAGTTAAGTTCAACGTCATACTCATTTTCATTTTTAAAGTCTTTCATTATATTTTCTTTTGAGTCAGGTGAAGAAGGAGATTCAATAAAGCCAGTTATTAGGCGAGAAGAACTTGGTTGCGAACTAGCCTCTATTGGTAGGATTTGATAATGTTGAGCATAAATTGACAGTAGATGAAATGAATCATGTCCTAATGATGAAAGTGAGAGCAGCACATCGTTCATTGGGTCCAGCTGAAAATCCATGCTAAATTATGGGTAAAAACTTAAGGTGTTTGCATATAACTCAACTGCATTCAATTGTAATGGAAAATATGAGTGTGATTACTACATCATTTACACATTATAATAATCTTTTTAATATAATCACTTGGTACCACATTAGATTTACTATCGTTGGAAGCTTATATATCAAATCAAATATAACATAGTCATGGGAAAGCTGTAACTCTTGACTAATTACTTGTTTTAACTTTTTCAAAATGATATTAATGCTAACTATTATGTATCTCAACATTGCATACTAAAATGTCGCGCTTTAAAAACTTTCATAAATTCTTTCATCTGCATAAATATAAACAATTTCATATTTCTCAATCATTTCTTTCCCCTTAAATATTTTAAATACGAAAATGCTCAAAATAATTATAGTGGTAACAAACTTTTTAGTTCATTTTTTTATTATTAATATAAATATTGCAAAATTTTAGATTTTTTTCCACTTTTAAATAATTTATTCCAAGTTTAAGAATTAATTTTTTTTAAATTGATTATTTCTCCCACCCTAATTTTTTAAGTACTTTTGTTAAATATAAATATTTCAATATTTTACAAATATCCTATATATGTTTTTCCTCCTTCATATAATTTTTTTAGTTTATAGAATTACTTTCTATTTTTCATAAACATTATTTCCCCTACTTTAATTTTTTAGTATATTTTTACTTACAAATATCAATACTTTAAAATTTTAGACTTTTTTGTAAGATAATTATTTCAAAATCTTTGACATTATTTTTAACTAATTTTTTACTTATGTAATTTTTTCATTAATTTTTTATTTACATAATCTTTTTAACAAAATTATTTCTCCCGATCTAATTTTTCGGTTATTTTTGTCATAATTAATATAAGTCTTTAACAATTGTAGATGTTTTTTATTTACTTAATTATTTCAAATTTTTGTGCATTATTTTTCTAACTTTACATACTTTTAATTTACAATTATCCTATACATATTCTTTCTTTTTTTTTTAAGTATTTTTTGCAAATATTAATACCTCAAAATTTTAGACATTTTTTTCTTACCTAATTATTTCAAAATCATTTACATTATTTGTTTAGTTAATTAATTTCAAATAATTTTATTTCCATGTATACTATATTTTTTATTTTTAAATAATTTTTTAAATATTAAGATTTACTACCTTTTCTAACTAAATTATTTCCTATACCCTAATTTTTCAATTATTTTTAACCATATTTCCCTATTTTAGACTTTTTGCTTACTTAATTGTTTCAAATTTTTGTTCATTACTCTAGTAATTTTAAATTATTTTAATTTATACATATCCTATAATTATTTTTCCTTCTTTAAATAATTTTTTGCAATTGTAATAATTACCTTTTAATTTTTTTTTAAAAATGTCCTATCCTAACTTTTTGTATCTTTTACTATTAATATACAACATTTTGCAATTATGGACAATTTTTTCTTTGCTTTTTATTTCAAAATTTTTAATATTTTTCCTTTCTCATTTAAATAATTTTATCTAATTTTTATTTACACTTATGTAATACATATTTTTTCTTCTTTAAAAATAATATTTTTTCGTTTAAAGCATTACTTTCTATTTTTTACAAACATTATTTCATTTTCGGTCCCTAATTTTTTAAAATATTTTTATTACAAATATACATATTTCAAAATTTTAACCATTTTTTCATTCACTTAATTATTTCACATTTTTGACATTATTTTTTATTTAAATAACTTTAAATTATTTTCTTTTTGCTATGTCCTATAACTATTTTTCATTCCTTAAATTTTTTTTTTCAAATCCAAAAATTTTTCTTCTTATTTTCTTAAATATTTTTACATCATTTACCTATTTTTAAAAGAAAATAATTTTTTTTATTCTCAACATCTACTTTTCGAATGTTTCCATTCAAACAATAAATTTCTCTTTTACTTATTTTTCCTCTTCATTTATTTCTTCCTTCAAATTGTTATATTAATTTTTTATTTTTACTTTCTTTTTATCTATAATGTATATCTATATAACAACTAAAAACAAAATTTATCATACAACAAATATATTCTAAAACTAAAATCCACTCATAATAACAACAACAACAAAAATTATTATTATTATTCAAAATGCACATATTTCAGTCATAATAAAAATAAAATGTCAGATATAAAAAAATATAACAAACCAATAGAAAAACTTGAAAAGATACAATAAAATTCCTTTAAAATTTTTAGATACTATGTCCCACTTACATAATATTTTGCTAAAAAATACAATTTTAACTGGTAGATTTTGTAGCACTTTCTTCTTCATCAATACTTCAAATTAGTAGTAGAACCTCAGAAAAAGAGTTGAAGAAGGTAATTTTAGTGAGAGAAGCTGAAGGAAGTGTCTTTTCATTATAAGACTCGAGTAATATATATAAGCAAAAACTTTAAGAGCATTTTCATAATTTTACCATTTTATTATCTGCTAATTTTTTTTTTGGCCAATTAGAACTCTTGAAAATGTGCATATTCCAATCATAGTTGGACATGTGTCATGATAACATAGCAATTTTTTTTATTGTTCAATGATGTGATCAATTAACTGACCAGTCACATCTTGACTTTTTTGGCCACTGAATTTGGAACATATTGTTCTAAATTTAGCTTGATTTATGTGAATTTAGACTTATTATGTTTGAATTTAGCATATTTATTATCTTTAGGATAAATAATTTTTCCTCTATTATTTTTTAAAAATTTTTTTCTTTTATTACTTCTGAATCAAAATTCAATTAAACAACTAGTATGGTTTCCCATATGCATGCTTCCCACTTCAGCACCTCCCAATACCACTCCCATCGCCATCTACTACTATACTGCATCTTCTTCTTCTTCCTTGCTTATTTACTCTTTCTCTGATTGTTCGTATTGCTTCTTTGTAACTTTCTTCCCCAACCACTCATTTTACATCTATGTGGCTTTCTTCTTACTTTTCTCACTCCTAGCCACAATGCCATGGCCTAAATCATCCTATTTGATAGAGCTAAGATGACATTGAGATTCTGAAGACAATTTAAGATTTCAAGCAAAGATAAAGACAAAAAAGTGAAGAACACATTCTCTGATGAAGATGAAAAGTACAAATCATTGTTGACCACCAGATAACGACCCTGCTCAAATTATTGTTTAGCTTTTGACTTGATTTGATAATTTCTTTTTTCTTTTTACCATAAAACCATTCAAATCATTGACCTATCTAGTTTTACCAATTCTTATTGGTTTTGACCAATTCTGGCTCTTTAACTAATAATTCTATGAATTAATTAAACTAAATTAGTGATCAATTTAGTTGGACTAGCCAATTTGGTATTAAGAATAATAATTAAAATTTCAATTTGTATATTCATGAAGAAAATTCATCTAATACACATAAAGTTGGTCATATGTCACTTTAGCCAATTTGTATTTGATTTAAGTGAAAGTAATATTTTAAATACACAAGTGTGAATATGTGAGTTCTATTTAATTGAGGCAACTGCCCTTTTAAGAGCCACAACTCCTTTGTTGTGGAAGGCACCACATCAAAAGATGCACCCCGCTATTTGTAACTAAAATCTCAATTTGTCTGGTCATGAAAAAAATGGGCCCAAAAAAATATGTTTGTGAAAAAAATTCATATAATACATATAAATTTGGTCATATGTCACTTTTGCATATTTGTATTTGATTTACATGGAAGTAATATTTTAAATATATAAATGTGAATAAATAAATTCTATTTAATAGGGGTAGCCATCTTTTGGGAGCCATAACACCTTTACTATAGGAATGTAATAAATGAAAACAATAACAACAACAACAACAACAACAATACTTTAGGGACTAAGCTAAAGCATTAAGGAAAAAAAAACTTGTTAAGGACAAAATTAGGGTTTTAGCCAAACAATATAAAACCACTATATCATTTGTCTTTGCCATCATTCTAACTTCATTGTTCTGAAAAATGCAACCCCTTCATTATTCATGAAAACCAATGTAGCTTTCTTTTTTCTTCTTCATCAATGTCCAAATTACAGCATGCTCAATTCAATTACCATCCTTGCCACTATCAACATTTTACTCTAATGTTGGTGAGTCTTCGTCATCGTCTTGACATAAAACAATGTGAAGAAAGAGTTATATAAGTGGTGATTTTTGCCCCTCTTTCATCTATTTTATCCCTTCTTCTTTTTCCTTCTTATTTTTAATTTGTGGCTTTTTTCCTTTAATTATGTTCCATCTTTGTTGCTTCTTGGACTCATTTGTGATCTAAAAATTTCCAGCTTCCTCCCCCACCATTGTTGGCCATAAGTGGGTTTTAAGTTTAAAGGTTTCTGATTTGGATCTCTAAAGTGTAATACCCCCACTTAAGTTTTCACCTCTCAACTTCATAATGTAATTTCTGAGTCCAATTTAAATTATAAAATTCTAATTTGAAAAATATAGATATGAGATTAATGGTGATGATAGGAAATCTATGTGGTATAAAAATAGTGATGTACTTATAAGTGTAAAGTGTAGATAATAGTAAAACCTCTGATATGTTATTTCCTTTCATTTTCATACTATGAAACTTTATTTAAATTGTTTTCCTTTATTTATTTTATAAATTATTTTTCTTATTTTAATTTTTATTATATATTTTTCTTAAAATTGAATTCTTGCTAAATTAATTCATAATCATCATATATATATTTGAATCATCTTTATTTTTAACATCATTTTTTATTCATTTATGATATAATATTTATTTACAGCATTATCTTTATTTCCATGATGAGATTTATTTAAATAAATTATATTAAATTTATGTTTTTAGTTTAATATATTTTTAAATTACTTTTTTATTTGAATTTGAGAATTATTGTTATAGTTTATTTCTTCAAAATTGTTTATTCTTGGTGTGGTAGAGAGTAGTTTTTCCTCTTTGATTGCACTGTAAAAACCTAAGTCTCATCAAATAATATGAGATGTTTAATATCTTACTTATGAATATTGGAAACCTAAATTCCACATCGAGTAGTATAAGATACTTGGTTTAGAACTTATAGAGACAACTTTTTTTCCTTTTTACAATATTTTTAAAGATGAATCATATGCATCTCCTTAGGTTTTATTACTAATTTATACTGTACATTTAAAAAGTAATAAATGAGATATAATGTGAATCCCATATCCTTTAGCAAAAGTAACGACCTGAATGCATTTAATTAAATTGAAATATGAAAAAAAGCATGTAGGCATTATGAGATGTGATGCATAGTGTGGTGGTGTTAGAAATTTATGAAATAAGATGCAGTAGCATTGAAAAAGAAATATGTGAAATAAAGTGCAGTGGCACTGGCAAAAAAATAAAATAAAATAAAGTATGGTGACATTGAAATGTGAAATAAGTAAGTGCAGTGACACTGTAAATAGTAGCCTAATATGCCATTTCACATGATATCCATCTAATGAGTTTTCATTTCTTTATATTTAAAATTCATGTTTCCTAAGGTTAGTTATTTCCTAAATAAAAGTGTTTATTTATTTATTTTTTCTTTTGAAATACAGATGATTTAATATCTTATGCTATTTTATTTTCTTGCTAATATTACTCGATTGTGAAAAACTCTAACATATGTTTGTTTTCCCTATTATGCACTGTCATTTATGTATTCATTGAGTCAGAAGTAGGTTTATCGTACTTCTTATGTCTTTTTTTTTAAAGCAATAGGTAGTTAAGTAAAGTGGTTTAGGACTAGTGTACCATCTTAGACACATTAAGTAAGTTTCTTATTAGATGATGGTGACGTAAGAATCTATGAGATTGTGGCTGCTATGTGTTGTGTCAGATAATGTAGTGTTGAAGTTGAAGAATTAAGCAACCTTTAAATGGCCATAGCTATAGACATTTTGGGTTGCTTACTTTTTTGTTTTCCTTCCTTCTTTGTTTTATTTTTGAGAAATTATTGAATACTAAGTTGAGGTTGATTGTTCAAATTAGGAAACATCCATTTTTCAAAGAAGGTGTTACTAGATTTTTGGTAACTCTTAAATAGTTTTGGCTGTGGAATAAGATTAGCATTTTTTTCATTTTGCAATAAAAATATTAACTTATCTTAGTCTTTATTTTGGCTAAAGAGACCATGTTTCTTAGGCTTACTAAACCAAGTTGGGCTAAGTAGGTCTATACACTGGTCATAGCTAAGGATTTGGATCATGATAAAGTTGGTATTAGAGATTAGATTTGTCTAAATCCTAGTAGCCACAAGATAGGGAAGTAATAAAATCTTGTATGTAATTATGTCTTTAGCTAGCACAACTTACATGCAAGAAGCTGTTATTACCTAATCCATATCACAAAGTTTTATGCTGAAGCATGTGGGTTGATTTTGTTTGTTACCCTAGCTTATGATGAATTCATTATTAGTGTGTACTATGTTGTCATTTAAAAGAAAAAGGACAACAACTAAAAATGTAATCCTTGATGTGGCTTCTAACTTGCCTCATGACACCATTACAACTTCTAAAGGTTAAGGACGTGATGGTACTAGAGGTCACTAACATAATGGTGGTCATAGACCTAATCATAGTTAGAGAGATGATGCTACCAAGGCAACAAAAGATGAGACGCTTAAGGTTAGACAAATAGATCCAACCTTAGTTGGGGTTAAGGTTGGAATGTAAGACATGTAACGGACTACATTGAAATGATAGGCATGATAGCCCAACAACAATAACAAGAGAGAAAACATGTTGTACACCTTAAGTCAAAGCAAGAAGCTAGGCCTTTGAAGGAGCAACTAGCTCCATAAAAGAGGGTAGTATAAGTTTAATTGTCTAATTTCATGAAGCTCAAACCCTTTTCCTTTTTTAGTATGAACATGAATCGGCACCCACAACACTTCTTGGATGAGATATGTTGACTTTGTATAACACTAAGGTGTTCACTAATTAGAACAACAGAGTTAGCAGGGTTTGGTTTGATGGGCATGGCTTTGACATGATATGAGATCATGATATAAAAGTGACCACAAAAGTGACCAACCTTGGTTTAGGAATAATTCAAGAAGCTATTTATGAGGCAATTTCTCTCGTAAATTATTAAAGACATATAGGCAAGGGAGTTTAAGAAACTGAAGCAATTAAAGGCTATGATTGTGTATAAATATGAAATGTAGTTTACTTAGCTATCATGATATGCTCTAGACTTGGTAGCCATAGAAGAGATGTGTGCAAAGTGTTTTATCCATATTTTATCATATTACTTGCTCCAATTAATACCAAAAATGCAATATAATTCGTACAAAGATATGGTTGAATTTGCAAAGCTTTTCAAGGCTCAGAGTAAGGAAAGTAGATGTTCAAGATTTACATAAGTGGTAATGTTCAAAAGGTACTCCAAGCAGCCAACTGAACCTAGGTGGTGGTAATGAAGGATTACAGCATGTTAGTGTATGTCATAAAGTCAATTATAGGATAATTGTATTTACATACATTGTAAATACATTATATTACATTTTGTTTATAAAGGCATTCTAGCTATTATATTTAATGTTATATCTATATGATATAAATAAATATTTGATTATCCTTAGAATAATTTATTATTCTTAAAATGTCCCTAGTTGAATATTATTGTGAATTGGGATACCAATAATATAGCAAGACTAATATGTATGTTGACTAATGACTACGATCATAGGTGTGAGACATCAAGTCATTATATAGGTATATATTAAAAAACAAATATACTGGATCGATCTATTGTATGAGAATGCCATATCGACATTAAGTGAGTGTCATAAGCAATCATTATAGTGACCATGATGTACGTAATCCTTTGATCTAAAATCACTATAGTTCCCTATATAAGGAGCCATATACTTTAATGTCATATAATGTCACATTTGATAGGGATGGACTAACAGGTGGTGATTAGGTATATCACAAATCTTACAGAGAGATATGAGTAATTTAAATAGGATTTTGTCCCTCTTATGTAAGAAGAGTGATTTATGTAGGCTTATTGATTAAATAAGACTAAGAAATGTATAGATATGCTCATATGAATCAATATTAGATATTTATTCATTTTTTTTAACTTAATCTACTTAAGGATTAAGAAACATAGATATTGAATTATAAGAAGGATGACATGTTACATGCCTTGAGTTGAATCTAGATGTCCAAACAAGAAGAACTAAACTACATGGAATATTAACCTATATTAGGTATTTCAAATCACAGACATTCTTATTACTTGAATAGTAGTAATATATTGCTAGATATTACTTACTATCTGTAATACTCAAATAAGATTCCTTTTAGGATTATTACCAACATAATAGAACTTATAAGGTCACACATAAAGAGTAAATTAAAATAAAAGCTAATGTAATATAATTAGGATTCTTAATTAGACTAAAGATCATAATAATATAATATAATATAATATTAAGATATTATTATAATATTAAAGTAATATTATGTTCTTTTTAGATAGATTATTGATCATAGTTATTATTAGACTGGGTCAATAATTTAAGCTTGACAATATATTCACTCATCATTTATTTGGTTGAGGTCTATTGGATAGATGTTACTAAATGATAGATGTTAGCATTATTTTATGAATAACATCTATGGTCATATATCTTTAGAAAAAAAGGCTACCATCAATATAACGAAAGTCTTCTAGTAGCAATTGAAAGAAGTGTGCACTAATTGATTCCTTTAAGAATTAGAGTTTTGGTCTTGCTCATGTGAATGTTGTAGAGAAGCAAATCCATCAATCTACGTTAGTGATTTTCATATATGTTTGTGCTTCAAATTGTAGATCAAAGGATAATCACTTGCAAGGTTTTTCTGTTTGATCAAAGATCAAACATTCGTGGAATCAAGTGTTCACAGATCAAATTAATTATGAGTCATTTATAACAAATGTTCTCCACGATAAAAGCTAAGAATCCTATCGCCAATTTATACTCCTTTTGTAAGGATCCTTGGTAAGTTTAGGAAAATTTTAAATTTTTTGTTGTGCTTGGTCCTTAAAACCTATAGAAGCAATTACCAAGGCCATCAAAAGAGCTTCTAGTATTAGCAAGGCCACAATGGATACTTTTCTAATATAGTTCAAAGTAGCAAGAATGATCAATCTCATTCCTCTTAATAATCTTTTAAGACTTTCTCCCTTTTCTTACTTGTGGGAGGTGTCATACCTGTGTTTGGTAAGCAGGGCCCTATCAAGAAGAATTGCCTTATGATTTTAGTATGGCCATTTACTAATCATACATCCACCTTTGTAGTGTTATCTTCAACATCGATCCCAATAATGCCATTGAGACATATTGGGGACCTTGGAAGTTGAAGTTCTAGTGGGGTATTGTTAAATAGTGGAGGATCCAAAGATAGAGGTTAAGGATAAGCTTGAATATTTGCTATGACTTATCAAGATGCCTAGATATCGAATGTAGTAATTATAGGTATACTCCCAATCTAAACCTTTAATGCTTGTGCTAACTCTATTTAATCTTGGAACCATACATTAGTTTGTATCTCCATACTTTACTTTATGATTTTGTAAAAATGCATCATAGTTAGAAGAACCTTTAGTGGTAACCATATTGTTGAGAGATTCGGCTATAGCTAATCGTATGCACAAGTTGTGCATAGTTTCAATATGAGGCAACTTGGAAAGTTAAAGAAGATGTGCATGAAAGTACCCTACCTTTTGAAACTCATAATGAGTTACTTATTTGAAATTTGAGGACCAAATTTTTTAAGAGGGGGAGAATGTAATGACAGAAAACAACAACAACAACAATAATAACAACAATAATAATCCTTTAAGGACCAAACTGAAGTATTGAAAAAAAACTTGTTAAGGGCAAAATTAAGGTTTCAACCAAACAATATAAAACCATTATATCATCTTACTTTTTATCATTCTCTTCCCCTCACTCTAAAAAATGCAACCCCTTCATTATTCACAAAAATAGGTGTAACTTTCTTTTCTCTTCCTCGCTACATCTTTCTTCTTCATTAATGTCCAAATTGCAGTGTGCTCCATTCGGCCACCATCCTTACCACTATCAATGTTCCACTTCAGGCTAATGACTCACCATCACTATCTTGCCATAAAACACCATGAAGAGGCAATCGTAGGTGGTGATTTTCGCCCCTCTCACATATGTTTTACTTCTTTTTCTTTTTCTTTCTTATTTTCAATTTGGTGGCTTCTTTCCTTTAATTTTTTTCTACCTTTGTTGCTTCTTAGACTCATTTGTGATTTAAAAATTTCCATCTTCCTCTCCTACCATTGTTGGTCTTGGGTGGGTTTTAAGTTTGGAGGTTTCTAAGTTGGATCTCTAAAGTGTGATACCTATACTTAAATTTTCAATTCTCAACTTGATAAGATAATTTCTGAGTTCAGTTTAAATTATAAATGTCTAATTTGAAAAATATAAAAATGAGATTAATGGTGATGATACAAAATTTATATTAAATTTAGGACTTTAGTTATTATAATTTGTGTGTAGTCAAATTAATAATATAGGACGTTAATTGGATAGTTAATTGATAAATTCATGTTCAGTGTGGTTTAAGATACTTTGTCAATTAAGGTTGTGCCTTGACCTAGTAAAAATTGACTTTACTAATTAGTGTATAAATAGTAAAGTGACACTTTTTATTTGCACCTTAATTATATTTCTCTTGATTCAAATAATGTTTTAAGTCATTCTTATCTTATTGTTGTAAAGAAGCAAATCTTAAAATTTCAAAAATCTTCAATTACAAAATATATTGTGAATAATGGTGAAATTTATAAATGTATAGTATGAGAATAATGATTATTGTAAACGTGTAAAATGTAGATAATGATAAAATCCCTAATATGTTAATCCTTTTCTTTTTCATACTATGTAAAATTATTTAAATTTTCTTCTTTATTTATTTGATAATCTATCTTTTTCTTGTTTTAATTTTTCTTATACAAATTTTCTTAAAATTGAATTCTTTCTAAATTAATTCATAATTATCAAATGCACACACATATTTGAATTATCTTTATTTTTAATATCACTTTTTATTTGTTTATGATACAATATTTATTTACAAAATTATCTTTATTTCCATGATGAGATTCATTTGCATAAATTATATTAAATTTATGTTCTTAGTTAAATATATTTTTAAATCACTTCTTAATTTGAATTTGAGTATTATCATTTTAGTTGAATTTCTAGGATATGTGAAATAAAGTGTAGTGATAGTGAGACAAAAAAATGAAACAAAGTGTAATAGGATTGGGATATGAAATAAGTAAGTATAATAGTATTTAAACAGAAGCACAATTTATCCTTTCACACAATATTCATCTAATGAGTTTTTATTTCTTTACCTTTAATTCATATTTTCCAAAGTTGGTTTATTCCTAAATAAAAGTGTTTATTTATTTATTTATAAAATATTAGTGATTTGATATCTTATTCTATTTTTTTGGGGCTAATGTTACTCAATTGCAAAAAATCCTAGCATACACTTGTTTTTCTTTTTGTGTACTTTGTTATTTATAAATTCATTAAATTAGTAGTAGACTTACTACATTCCTTATGTCTTTTTTTTTCCTCTTTTTAGATCAATAGGTAGTCAATTAAAGTGCGTTGAAACTAGTGTACTTTCCTAGACATGTTAAGTAAGTTCCTTATTAGATGATGATGATTTAAGACTTTGTGATGTTGTGACTACTATATGTCAAGTCAAATAGTGTAATGTTAAAGTTAAGTGTCAAGTAGGCCTTTAAATGGCCATAGACATTTTCAATTGCTTACTTTTCTGTTTTTTTTCTTTTTTTGTTTTATTTTTGAAAAATAGTTGAATATTGGGTTTAAGTTAATTGTTCATTGGGAAACATTCATTTTTCAAAAGAGTTGCCATTGGATTTTTGGTAATTCCTAAATGGTTTTGGTTGCATAATAAGATCAATATTTCTTTTTTTTTTTTTTTGGTTTTGGGATAAAGACTTAACTTATCTTGGTCTTTGTTTTGGTTAAAAGGGCTACGTTTCTTAGACTAAGCTGGGCAAAGTGAGTTTAGTTTATGCACCAGGCACGATTAAGGATTTAAGTTATGGTAGCATAACAAAGAATGTACCCCAGTTATTTGTCACTAAAATATCAATTTGTATGTTTATGATAAAAAATTTAGCCAAAAAAAAGTTTAAAAAATCTTCTAATACATATAAAGTTGGTCATATGTCACTTTTGTGAATTTGTATTTGATTTACGTAAAAGTAATATTTTAAATACACAAGAGTGAATGGGGTAGTTCTAGTTAATTTAGACTTGAATATTGTATTTATATGAATAGTTAGCATTGATGTATAAATTTTTAATAAAAATAGTTACAATTTATTTTTAAAAGGATAAATTAGAAAAATTAACATGTATTTTAATGCACTAGTAGAAAGTACAATGGATTGCACATTATGTTATTATATTTAATATTTAAAATATTTAAATAAGTAATTAATTATTGAATACATGATAAATAATGAATGAATAAAAAACGTGTATATAGTAACTATAAACATAAGTTAATTCTTATCTAATTTGTAGTCATTAAAATAACTTAAATTTAAGAAATAATTAATTTAAATGTTTAATAATTTTAGGAAGCAAGTTTTTATTGTAAAAAATAAACTTGTCTATTGTTACCTTTATAGAAAAACTTTATGGTTTATATTACCTAAAGAAAACCTATAAGTAAAAATAATTTTAACATAATATCTCTTTACAATCATTATGAGAAAAAATATATATTAATTTAAATAAAACTTTCAAAATGTAATTCAATTATAAGACTAATTAAAACAAATACTAAAAATTGTTATACTTTTGTTATGAGTCTAACTTTCTTAAAGGAGTGAACTTGTTGCTTTTAGGGAACTCCTCTCGTTATGTCTATAGGAATATTTTACAAGATATCAAATATCTCATGCTCCTCTTTCCTTTATGCTCCTTTACTCTTCTTTAGGGAGGCGAATTAGTGTGGAGATAGCCTTACTAAGATGGGTTCCTAGAGTTTTTCTAAAACTGTTTTTTAGCACATATAGTGACTTACTAGTATATGCTATCACCTTAGTACGAATCATAAGACCACATCTCCTTAATATGGTATTAACCTTTCTCACATATGGGTATATGTTCAAGTAATTGAATTGCACATACATTCTTCTCATTTGCAAGTTACCAATGCTAAGACTTTCATCCTATTAGTTTATGTAAAATATCTTATAAAATTATATCCAAGATCATGTGTAATGGCCTTAAATAGGTCTTCACAGATATAATTGCACATAATCACATGGCATATTTTAAGGATGACCTAATTTTTGATAATATAGTTTTGGTACCTAAACTTATGAATACATTACATAAATATAAAAGGTCTTGTAGATGATGGTGTGCCATTAAGTTGGATATAGCCAGGGTATATGATAAGATTTCATTAGATTTTCTAGTAATAGCATTGAACTGCACGCATTTTCGTGCACATTGGATCCAACTCACTATACAATGTATCTCTATAATCCGTTATCAATTGTCAGTCAATGGCTCTCCAATCACTTCATTTTGGCCACAATGGGGTCTTTGTTTTATGCTCTAACATTTTATCTTATATGATTGCACAAATAGAGTAGCAAAAGCAATGGTCAAGCATTTGAATTAGCAAGCATTCTCAATTGGTCTCACATCTTGTGTACACAAATGATACCATTTTGTTCTTTATTTGGTTCTGACTTATAATGTGGTAAAAGAGATTCTACATCATTACATTATGCTCTTTGGTCAAGCCATTAATCAAAGTTTATTTTCAACCCTAACATTCCAAATTGGTTTAAGATGTTTGTCTCATGTTTTTCTACTGCATTATAAACTTGTTTAAGCAAATATCTAGGTATTTGGGTTATCTATAAGAAGGTGGTTGAATGGATTAATCATAAACTTTAGGGATGGAAGGCAATGCTTCTCTCCCAGGCAGCATGAATGATACTTATTAAAGTAATACTTAATTCTACATTCATTTATCCATTATCTTGTATCGCATCGCCTTAGGTTTATATTTTACAAATAGACCAGAAAATTGTTGATTTCTTTTAGGGCTATTGCTCAAGCAAAGCCTAGATTCACCTATTGTCTTGGCATAAGCTTTATGGCCCTACTTATATTACGGAATTGGACTTCTGACGTTCCTACCCTTTGAATTTGGCCCTTATGGTGAGACATTCATGGACATTGTTGACTAGAGCACTTAGCTCTCTATTTGTTGAGGTGACATAGGCCAAGTATCTTAAGGATAAATTCTCAAGACAATTTCATCCCCCCTCGAATTCATCCTAGCTATGGAAGGGCATTGCTAAAGCCAACTCACTCATTTGCATAAACTTATGTTGGTAGGTTGGAGATGGAGATAGTAACTAATTGTCTTTGGTGGCCAATGCAAGATAATCCATTCCACTTTTTCAACTTCTTTATCTTCCAACGATTGTTCAACAAATTATTTAGCTTCTATTCTTTACCACTAGTCAACTTAATAAACTCCTCTAGATGGGCAACCCAAAAAGACAATATACAACGGTACATAGTTACTGCATCTTATCTACGAAAGTCCCAAATTTTATTGATACTCCTTTTCAAATTTGACTAAATTTTTGGAAGATAAAACTGCCATTTATATTGCCAATGTTGGGATGGAAACTTCTCATCAATTTGCTACCATTGTCTACTATGATAAATCAACACCATTTGAAGGTAAAATCATCATGCCTTTCTTGTCACCAAAAGGAGAAATCATTTAATCATCTTTTTATTCAAAGTCATTTTATGTAGGCAGTTTAGTTTTGTTTACCTTTCTTTTAACCATATGATACTTTTGATGAGATGCATTTCTTTTATATAGGTATACACTGAAATCTATTGAACTTAAGGAATTTGCATTAGAATCTATGATTATGAAAGTAGATGTAAAACCAATATAGATATATATTTTATCTTAAAAGAGAATTATGCATATAATAGGAATCAAACATTAATTATAATAAAAATTAATTGCTTAAGTTGCTCTATAATTATTTATAAGAAATATGCATTGAAGTTCAAATCCCCAAAATATTCTATTAATTTTTTTTTTTTTGCTTTGAAACAAATTGAAAGCTATACTTCCCTTCTAATCATTACTCCTTGTGTAATTTCGGTGTATGGTTCCCCCCCTCTCAACCGTGTCTTCAAATGCAACATAATCAAAATGGAGGGTTAGCCTAGGGATGACTTGGTTAGTAAGCGGGGTTCTATTTTTTTTTTTTTTGGCTCTTTTACCTACAACGCAGTTTTCTAATTTGTTTGTGTCCTAGTGTTAGCTTTTTTCTTTAATTAAAAATAAAAAATATCACAGCTCCTTGTGAATTCATGCATATTAATTTTTTTTAATTTATAAACGGTTCTTGGTTTTGGTTTTTGGCTAATATTTATCCTAATTTACAAAGTCATACTTTTTAAAAAAGTTAAATTACATACTAAATTTCGTTTCTGAATTGAAGGGAGCCATAAGCACATCCACATGTTAGGTTACAGGGTGAAATACAAGCACCGCTCCATCCTACCCGACCCAAATATTAATGCGGATCCGGGCCCACCATTGATCCCAATAGTTGCAGAGAGGCTTCCAGAAACCGTTGGAACCAAAAGAAGGAATGGGAAAAAATGCACAATTGTGATCCTTCAATAGCATTCACTGAAGGCAACTTCGCCATTTCTCAGAGAGATCATTCGTAGCCATTAGAGAGAAATGTCGTCTGCGAAGAAGCCCGTAGCCATAAAGCTGCTATGTCCTTCACTGTCGAAAGTAGTCCAGCTGCTAGTGGCTTCGGATGAACAGAAAATCGACCTTGGCTCCATAGCTCGAGCTTTTGGGCTCGACCCATCAACGCTCAAGCTGAATGGTCACTTTATCAGTAGAGGCGTCGACCTCATCGCCTCCTCAGTTACTTGGAAGTCTCTGCTCTCTTTCTTCTCTGGTAAAGGATTGCCCACTGGGAAAGACGACCGTGACGCGCTTGCTGTCACTGGCAAGCTCTGTAAAGCTGGGAATAAGCGTAAGTCTGTGTGCATATATACACATTTACATCGCAACTATTTGTTTTATATGGTTATGGCTTCTTGAGTTTCTTAAAACTGTGACAATCAATGGATATACCTCTCTCCGATTACTGAAGCATTCTATTTCTTGGAAAACTGTAGTTTCATTCGATTCCCCTCCCCCCCCCCCCCCCCCCCCCCTCCTTTTTTTGTTGGAAGAGGAAAAAGGCATGATCTGTCTGGTTGATCATAAAATTTTGTAGCATGTATTACGATGACTGTTTATTTATTTGTTTTGGTATGAATCTTGTTATTTGATTGTTTGCAACAACTATTTGTTTCGGTTGGGAGACCCCATTGTATGAGGGATATTATAGTTGATATGATTATTAGTAGAATTTGGTGCCTGTTAGGCCTACATAGCTTTAGTCCAAAAGTTTGTGAATGCTTGAATTTCGAAAATATGTTAATCACTTTTATATCAATGCATCACTTTATCAAAGGACTAATTTGCAATGAGCATGTTTTTATCGAGGTAATTCGTGCACTCACTGACTAAAGCTATATGGGTCTAATAATTCCAAGACCATATTGTAAGATTACTCTTATTAGTATTGTTGTTATTATTTAAGGGGGTGCCTTGGTTTCCTTTGAATTTTGGCAGTTTCTCAAGCTGTAATTACAGACATTGCAGGGGAGAGGAATTCGAAGTCTTGGTTTGATAGTTAGTTTAACGTTTTCCCTTTTCTTTTTTTCCCCTTCCTCTTGGAATAGTAATTACAATTCTTTGGAAATTTACATCATTTATCATATCTATTTGGATGTTCTTTGATTTGACTGCTGCTGAATGAAGCACTCAATCCGTTTTGGTTGGGACTGGGAGACCCATAATACTTTGTGTTTTTTGGTGTTTTTGGGGGGGGGGGGGGCTAATATCGAAAGCTACTTTCTGATATTTAGTTCTTCAGAATAAGAGAGCTGCATGATTGCGGAGAAAAATTTCAATTGGAGGATTACACCAGATTTAATCAAAGCTCTTTTTGTGGCTTGGTTTTAGGATATCATACTGAGAAAATCTTTTGTTTTGTTGATGCCCCTACTTTGTCTGTATCCTAAACAAGGAAAAGAACAAAAAATGTGCACACCTACACTTAACTGGAGAAAAATATTGCATGTTTAGCTGATGCCCCTCCCCTAATTTCTTCTTGCTAAACAGTATGAAAGGGGGAGGTAGAAGGTCAGGAATTATGCAACCAAATGAAAAATTATAATTGGAGCTTCCTTTGTCCTATCTCAACTCTTATTTTGCTCTATTCAGGCTGACATATACTGTCTTCATATTCAAATGTGATGCTAGAGCTCAGTCATCTCTAAAGTCTTTAGTCCATTAAAAATTAGAAACAAAGATAACCAACTAAATGAAAAGAAGGCATGATATTCTCAGTTACACTTGCTATCGAGAAGAAAACTATATATGAAATATGATTTATGGTTATAGAATAGGTACTCAAGATCCTGCCTTGTCTTTCTATCTGCCATAACCTGGAGTCAGTAGCCTCAAAATCCCATGAAGCCCTCACTCACGGCTTAGTCTGTTAGTCGTTTTCGCTGGTAGTTAAGTAACATTACACATATTCTTCTTTTCATTATTTTTGTTCAACAGAGAATAACATGATTTACTTTTGTGTAATTTTAGTTACCTTAACAGGTTGAGAAAATTTGTTTCCTCCTTCTTTATGAAGCAACAGTACTTCAAAAACAGATCCATATCATGCCTAATATATATTTTATACTTATCAGATACAATTCAACATTTTAAATTGTAATTTAGCATTATATATTTTGTTGTGTCACAGTGTCCATATTGTGCTATGTCTTAGATCCATGTTAGGCATTTCCTTATTACCAAGACTGATGAGCTGTGAACTTGTGATTTTGCAGGAGGACATGACTCACAAGATGCTGGAAATGGGGTTTGTAAAGAGAAAGAAGGTGAGAATTTTGGTAGCAGTGGAGGGACGCAGCTGGAAACTATCTACTTGCTTAAGAATAAGAAGTTGAAAGAAAGCAACCCAGGTAAATGTTTTCATGCAATCTCTTTTGCTTGGCTGGTTGTCTCAGTGACTCGTGAAGACTGAAGGTATATGACTTGTTTCTGAATTTAATGACTCCTTCTAGAACCATGGACAAAATGTATAGCAGAAGACAGCACTTATGATTATGAATAATAATGTGATTAGATTGTGTGCTCTATATCTGCAAGTTTGTGATATTCAGGTGCTATAACAATTTCAAAGACATTTCAGTTTAAAACGCCATAGATGATAAGCTCGGAAAACATTTTGCAGTTTTCATTTTGGTATGTTTGTATTGCAGTTATCCTGAATGGCCTAGGCTGCAAGAGAAAGCACCTATTTGAAGATGTTAACCTTTTCAAGAAGCTAAAGATAAATGATGATACGTCAGGCATGTGCTTGTTCTTCTCCATTTAACCTTAACTCTTCTATTGATTTTCTTATTATAATTAGAAATTCGTGAGTTTCCCGGTTCCTTATTTCTAGCTGTATTCATCATTCATGGATTTTGTACTCTTTTTTTTTTTTTAAACTTCTTTAAATTTGGATTTTTGTTTACCTTTTGTGTTCATCATCCATGGGTTGCTAAAAACGTCTGTTACATTTTCAAAAGTCAATAATGTGGTTCTTAATTGTTAAAAATGTCTATATCACATTTTTATTGGAGAATTTCATTTCTATAAAACTGACTCTGACAATATTAACACGTTTAATGGAATCTACACAGATAGTCAAGATAGAGTGACCTTTCCGGCAACATTTCACGCAACCGGTTTACATGCAGTTATGCAAGTAAGAATCTGAAGCGGATAAGAGACGAGGCAATTGTAGCTGCTCATTGTAAAAGGATTAGATGAATTCTCGTTTTCCTTTTGGTGTGTACTTTTCCCTTCTATTTTTTTCTTTTTAAATATTTTTTCCTTGATCAACTCACAATATATGTCGCCTGTATATATCAACCTGTACATGGTAAGTTGAAGTAAAGGCTGTGATTTTGATGATCTTTGTGATTTGAAGATACTAAAGAGGGTTATAGACTTAGCTAATTTGCAGGCAAAGTATATATCAGTGATGAAACCTTTTCAGTTTTATAGGCTCTGATTGGAGGATTAGGATTGCCATGATTGTCAGCAACCACATTGAGAAGTTACTTTGAAGTAAATTTTATGTAAAATCTTACCCCTCTCAACCTTGACTCTAAGCAAGTAGCCCTATATATATAATGACAATGATGATGTTATTTAAAACCAAAAATTAGACTGGATATCAAACTGGAAAGATTATTAGTTCGTGATTCAATCATTTTGATCACAATAGTAAAGAAGCAAATTACACACTTATAATAATATTTAGATGTTTTTAAAAATTCAATATTTAGATGTTTTTAAAAACTCAATCATATTTTGACTGGTTCAACCATAACTTTGACCAGTTTAATACCCAAAAGCACCGATATTTCAAAATGCATAATCTAGTATTAGTATCATACAAAATGATATACTTTTTGAACATTTCAAAATTTGACATTTCACAGTATCCGTATCATGTCACTATCCAATGTAATTGTCGAGAAGTTGCAATTTCTATTACTTGACAATAATCAAAATCAAATAGTCAAAATTTGTACATAATCAACCCGCTGAAGGTGCTCATGCGTTAAATGTAACGGTGATGGAATCAGGGTTCGCTTTTGATCAATTAGAAACACAGGTACAAATGCAAGCACATTAACTATATGCAATTAGAATATAGTACAATAAAAAACTACCTATTCAGATGGTATCATTGTGAGAAGTATTGCCAAGCAACAGCAATTCCTGCAACAATTAGCACTCTGAGAATCAGCTTTGGACTAAAGACGGATGATGAGGCTGATGATGGCTGAGATGTCTCTGATGATTTCCCTCTCAGTTTGGCAGACAGCTTAGCTAATACTTGAGGAAGAAACCCAATTTTCTTGGCATCTACAAGCAGAAAAATAGAAAAAATAAGAATCTGGGTAACAATACTTATAAAAAAGAACAGCATTTTTTTTTGGGGGGGGGGGGGGTAATAGTAGGCCTGCTGACCACAGGATGTAAATAATATGTTTGCAATCTACAACCAAACTTCCATATATACTTAACCAATAAAAGAAAAGAAAAAAAAATGCACGGATCACCATCCCCGAAGCTTGACCAGAAGACTGAACATTTAATTTGCTATTAAATTTGCATGTTTAGATTTCAATAATTGCATTTCATACGATCATAATGGCCAAGAAAAATTAAAAAAGTGCACACTCATAAATATTATTGCAGCTAAATTTAAGTGCATAACATGATTTATTGTCATCATCAGTAAATAATGAATATAGGCATACAAGGAAGGTTAACATAAAAAAGGTATATTAGATGAAGATTAGTATTCCTGGACATCTTATAAGCAGCTTTCTAGGACTTTGACTTGGTATTTGGCAACAATCTGGAGAGCTAAAGACACAGAGAAAATATGAATCTATAACAAAGGCAAGGAGCAAGGACGCTTTAGTAATTCTAAAGCCCACCACTCATTATTATACAAATTTGATTTATTTGTGGGTATCAGGATGCAGTTAGTGCAAGAGCTAGGGTTACCTTTGTTCTTCAAATGTTTTTCCTCCTCTCCAACACGTCTTCGGAGTACATTTAGTAAAGATCCAAAGTACAATGCAAAAACAGTGCATGTAATTGTGATGACATTGTAAGGCATACTGAAATCAGGCGTCGTCAAGGGTACAAGCAGAATTTCTGTGTATGAAAGAACAGGACCCTTCTCCTGCATTGCAGATCCAGACAGATAGGTATGATGGATAGAAATCATAAACTTAGCATAGTTATGACCAAAATTGTTCAGACTCAAATTACCTGTAATTTTGATAACATTGGGGACTTGCTTAAAGAGTCATGAGGAAAATGCAATCCAGCATGGAAGTTAGGAAAGCTTATTATTGCTGATGGAATGTCAAACCCTTGATTAGCGTCTGGAGGATACTCATCAATGTGCAAAAAACCCTATGAAGACCGACGAAAGTGAGTTAAGAACTGACTTTATCAGAAGAAGAAACTAATTTCACATTCATCCCCCCCAATAGTATCTACTACAAATTCTTTCACACAAGATAGCTACCATCACTTTCCAGTGCATTACATGAAACTAAAATGATGATCACATTTCATGCTGCAATAACATATGTTACAGAATTCAGTTAACTGCTGGGGGAAAAACAGAGACATTTAAGAATCTTATCACCAAATTCAATATCACTATAAGGGCTCAGAGTGAAGTAGATTGTATGTTAAATTATGCAATTCTTGCAGCTCAAATTGAGTGCAGGGAAAAATTATTTTTGCTCATGAGGTTAAGGAACCAGAGAGGAAACCTCTCCAAAAGGACAATGTGAAACTTACCTGATAAATAAACTGCCTGTAGCATACTCACCCCAAATTTTTTATAACTCAAACGTCACTTAACTGAGTCTTTGAATGTTTAAATTTATTGAGTTCATACAGTTTACACGTCAATTTCATCCTTCTGCCGTGGTTGAATTAAATTCAAATCTGATATATCAAAGTATAAAGTAATCCTTAAAGGGGCAAAGCTAATTTGACAAACAAATAATGTAAATTACTGATATCCCTAATTCACTAATAAAATAGCCATATAATCATAGTTATTAATAGAGTGTAACACGCTGTTAGCAACAAGGGCTCCAAAATGTCACACAGCATAGTGTATATAATTCATAGTCACAGCAATATACTAATAAAACTATATACAACAATAACAACAAATAGCCTTTTTCTACTAGGTAGAGTTGGCCACATGAATCAAACGATGTCATAAAGTTTTATCATAAATCATACTTTTAGATAAACCATTTAAGTTTGAATCTTTCTTAATAATTTCGCCTATAATTTTTCATGGTCTTCTTCTATTTCTAATTATTGGACTACTCTCCATCTGATATACCCTTCTTACTAGGGCATCTATAGGTCTTTTTCACATATATTCAAACCATCTAAGACACGATTATACCATCTTTTCCACAATAGGTGCGATCTCCAACTTTCTCTCTAATGTATTCATTTCTAATTCTATCTTATTTGGTATGTCTACTCATCCAACACAATATTTTCATTTCTACAACATTGAATTAATTCTCCTATTGGCTTTTTATTGCCTAACAGTCAGTCTCATACAATATTGTCAGTCTTATAATTATGAGGTAAAATTTACTCTTAAGTTTGAGCGGTACTCTTCTATTTGTAATAAGACTCAAAGTATTCTTCTATTTCATTCACCCCACTTGAATCCTATAGTTTACATATTCCTTTATTTCCCTATCCTGTTATATAATGGACCCAAGATCTTTACACCAAGTGACTTGTGGTATAGTGTATTCTCCGATTTTCACTCCCACATTAGAATTAGTACGTGCCTTGCTAACTTACATTTTATATCCTCTATTTTATTTCTACTTAAATAAAATTTATGTGTTTCTAAAACTAGTTTTCACATCTCTAACTTCTTATTTATTTTCTTTCTTGACTTGCCAACTAGAACTATATCATCTGCAAAGAGCATGCACTGTGACAATGGCTCTTGGATATGTTCAATAAGCACATTTAAGACTAAAGTAAAAAGATAGGGGCTCAAAATCGACCCCTAATGTAGGCCAATAGTTAGCGGAAAATTTTCGGTGGGCCTACTTTGTGTTCTTATATTAATTGTAACCTCATCATACATATTTTGAATTCCTCGAATATAAGCAATACGGACTCTTTTTTTCTCTAAAACCTTCCACAAAACATCTTTTGACACCCTATTATATGCCTTTTTTAAATTAATGAACACCATATGCAAGTATTTTTTATTTGTTCAATATTTCTCTATCAATCTTTGCAACAAGTATATCGCTTCCATGGTCGATTTATTAGGTATAAAACCAAATTGATTCTCTGTAACTTTAGTCTTTTGCTTTAATCTCTGCTCAATAACTCTCTCTCATAACTTTATAGCGTAGCTCATGAATTTAATTCATCTATAATTTACACAGTTTTGTATAACCTCTTTATTTTTATAAATAGAAATTAAAGTATTTCTCTTCTACTCGTCCAGCATTCTCTTAGATATCATAATCTTATTAAAAAACTTTGTGAGTTAACTTATATTTTTCACTTCTAAGTCTTTTCACACCTTAATAGGTATATTATCTGGTCTTACTACTCTGCCATTCTCCATCTTCTTTAAAGCTTTTTTTACCTCTAACTTTTGAATTTTAAGATAAAAAGTATAATTTTGATCATTCTCTGTGGTGTTTAACCTATTTGAGTGCTATGAAATCCCACATCTTTCGTTAAATAGCTTATGAAAATAACACTTCCACCTTTTTTTAACATCCTGCTTCGTGATTAGGACTTTCCTTTCTTCATCTTTGATGCATCTCACTTGGTTCACGTCTTGTTTTTTTTTTTTCTACTTTTAGCAAGCTTATAAATACTTTTTTCTCTATCTTTAGTACCTAAAGATTGATATAACCCATTAAATGCCTTAACTATTGCTTCACTCACCGCCTTTTTAATATCTTTTTTAGTTACTTTATATATATATTTTAATTTTTCTTACTTTTACACAAAGATCACACTTAACAACATTTTCTTTTAACTTTAATCTTATCTTGTATGCTTGCATCCCATTACTAAGATTCTTTATCTTTAGGTCCAAAACGTTTTGATTTTTCGAGTATCTCTTTTGCAACCTTTCTAATCTCTTTAGTCATCTCGTTCCACATATCATTAGCACTTCCTTGTGTCTCCCATAATCCTTCTTCCAAAATCCTTTTTTTTAAACTCTTTTTTTTATTACCTTTCAATTGTTACCACTTTATCGTTGACACTCTCTCTTAGCCTTTGCTCTTTACTCTCCTATTAATTCGAACATACATTACTAAAACTCTATATTGTGTAGTCAAACTCTCTTTAGATATAACTTTGTAATCCATGCAAAACTTTTTGTCTACTTTTCTTATTAGAAAGAAATCAATTTAAGAACATGTTATCCCGTTTTTGTACGTGATAAGATACTCTTCACGCTTCTTAAAATAAGTGTTAGTTATAGTAAAATCAAATACTAATGAAAAGTTTAGAATACTTTTACCATCTACATTTCCTTCTTCTAAATCATATCCTTATGCGAACTCTTGTAACCTGTAGATACACTTTCCACATTGACCAATAAGATTCCCTCCTATGCGAATCCTTTGCTCTGAAGGTATTCCCTAAATTAGACTTTCTAAATCCTCTTAAAATTTTATCTTATAATATTTTTCTAATCTTACATGTGGTGCATAAGTACTAATAACATTAAAAGTTTCTCTTTCCACTACAAATTTTAACGTTATATCTTTTTACATCTACTATAACATTTTTCCAATACTTATCCACTATTATACACCCGTTTCTATATTTAGGCTTACCAGTGTACCAAAACTTGAAACCTGAAATATCTAATTCCTTTACTTTTTCTCTTACCCATTTAGTTTTTGTAAGCACATAAAATTAATCCTCCTCCTAATTATGGTATCTACTATTTTCATTGATTTACCTATAAATGTACTTATATTTCAAGTTCCAAATCGAATCTTACTTTCATGAACTAACTTTTTTTACCCACATTCGTTCACGAAAATGTAAGAACCCTTACTTATTTTTCATTACATCCAAGTATTGATGTAGCGACTCTTACTCATTTGACACTGTATATACAACACGTTGCTTCCGAGCAACGACCTAACATTAACTCTACTATATCGTTGATCAATGTCATAAAGATTCGACAAAGTTTTACGTTGCTTATCGACTACCTAACACAACTCTCTTCTTTTGGCTGCGTTTAGGACCGGCTATGAAAATGATTTACATTAAAGCACAATATAGGTAGAGTTTAATGACAATGATTTACATTAAAACTATATATGAAAAACAAATTTGCATTTACAACATAACTCATGACTTTTTTAATGAAAAAGGAATTTATTGATGAGAAGAGAAAATGATACAAAAAGGTACAAAAACAAAGGACAAGGGATCCTCTACAAAGAAAAGCTAATAGAAAAGACAACAATCCAAGCTCTTACTCAAAAAAGGCTGCCAATCCCTTTTAAGATTCACAAAGAACATCCCCCCTAAAGAAGCCATGTGTGGAAACCCACAAAGAGGACATAAAAATAATCCTCTCCCAAAGATGTGGTGGAAGGAAGGGCTAATTGAACATTCTAGCATTCTGTTCTAACCAAAGACACCACAGATAGGCAAAGACTATACACTGCCAAAGAACTTTATGCTCCTTTTCCCTCCTAAAACCTGTAAACTTGATAGCTAAAACAAGAAAAAATCCAAGATCAATGGACAGACACAACTCTAAAGAAACCAAATAGCCTACTCCCAATATGCCAAGCCACTTCACAAAAAAGAGATGGTTGTCTTTAAACTTTAAAAGCACATCACACAAACATAAGGTGATAAGGCCTTATAGGACCTTTGAGTCTGAAGTAAATCATTTGTATTAATTTTGTTAAGTAATGCTATCCAAACAAAAGCTTTTACATTCAAAGAGGAGCCATGACCTTCCCCCAAAAAAAATTAAACAAAGGAAGAGAATTAATATTTGGACTTCAAATAAAAAATTTAAAGAAAGATGAGCAAGTATAAGAACTTGAAGAATCCAAATTCCAAATCCTTTTATTAGGCAAAGAAGAAACACAAAACAAAACAAGTATTTTCCAAAAACAAAGCAAGATCACCAACAAGTCTAGCATTAAGATATCTAGCAAAGTGAAAATTCCAAAAAAAAGGATTACTTAGTGTAGTTAAAAACTCAAAGATTGGAGCATTATGCAACAAAGATAACCAATAAATATGTGGAAAAAGCTTAAGAAAAGAAGTCACCAATCCAATGATTCTCCCAACATTGAAAAAATGGGTACCATCTACAACAAAGGTTTTTTATAATTTAAAAAAAAAAAAAAGAGGCTATGCTTCCAGGGGCTTGCATGAGTAGCACTAATCCCTAGGATTAGCATACCATCCATTCTATTGAACACCAAAGTTGCTCCTGATCACCCTATGCCACAAAGAGGTAGGCTCCAAAGGAAAACACCAAAGCCACTTAGCAACGAGGGAGATGTTTATAAACCCCAAATTACCTAGACCTAACCTCCTTTGACCTACAACACACCTCCCAACTAACGAAGTGATTTCTTTTACTCTCACCACCCCAAGACCACAAGAAATCCCTCGTAATCTTCTTAATCCCCTAAGCTATCTCAATTGAAATCTTGAACAAAGAGAAAATACAAGGGAACACAAGACATGCAAGCCTGAGTCAAGGTTACATTCTTGCCAAGTGAAAAATAAGCCCTTTTCCAACTCTAGTCTTTTTGAAATCCTTTAAACCTAAGATCCCCCCCCCCCCCCCCAAAAAAAAAACTTAGAACGCAGATTGCCTCTTAAAGGAATGCCCAAATAAGTTAGGGGTTTGTGACATCCCAAAACCAACCATCTTAGCTAAATCACCCGCAAACCTATCCTAAACATTAATCACAACCAACCAACCATTAGAGAGATTGATCCGAAGCCCAAACACAACCTCAAAGATTTGTAACAAAGAAAGAACATGTGGAAATAATCCTTATTATCAAAAAGGAAGAGAGTAGTATGATTTGCAAATTGTAGATGAGAGATTTCTAACCCCTCCAACCAAACCAACAAGCCATGCATCAACCCTCTTTTAGAACCCTAGTCAACATTCAACTCAGAACGTCAACAACAAATAGAAAAAGGGAGAGAGGATCTCCCTGCCTTACATCTTGTTGCCCTCCAAACCACACATTTGGCTCACCATTAATTGTAATGATGAACGCAACAAAATAGAAACAACCTTGAATCCAATTTCTCTAACCATCCCCAACCTTTTTTGATAAGGAACTTTATCTAGAAATCCATGGTTGACTGTATCATAAACTTTCTCAAAATCCAACCTAAAAACCAAACCCTTCTACTTTCTATGTTTAATGTCCTCCACCACTTCATTTGCTACCAACCCAGCATCCAAGATTTTCATTACTACAAAAGCACTTTGATTCTAAGAATTTTTTTTTGGGGGGGGGGGGGTTATTGGGTAGAATGAAGAGAGAGATGGAAGATTAATATGGAGGCAAAAGAAAATCAAAATCAGATTTTAAAAAAGAAGGGAGGGATTTTGTGGTTACAAATTAGTGAAGGCAAATGATCGAAAAAGAAATTGTTGGAGATTACATGTTATTATGCATCTATTTTAATTAAGTTGTTTTTACTTATTTTATTTGTTTTGTTTTAATTAAGACTTATTTGTATTTTTAGTTATTTTTAGATGATGCTTCTATGTGTTTATGATTAGCTTAAGTGTTCTATTTTGATTAGGATAACATTAGTTTAAGTGTTCTATTTAGATATAATAGAACACTTAAATATAATATTTAAGTGATGAGGATAAGATAAGATTAGTTCTATTTAGATATAAATAAAACATCTATTCATGATTGCTCTTCGTTTTATCATCTATAAATATAATATTGCTTCCATCTAATGAATAAGTTCACCGGATCGTTAACCCTGTATTTTTACATGGTATCAGAATCTACAAGGCCTAATGATCAAATACAGGCAAGTAACAGCACTCAACACCGAAAAGGGGAGTCAACCAACGAAATTGCCTAGGTAACCAGCCTAATTGGCTAAAAATAAACCTTTCCCATCACTCAAAGAAACTTTTCTTAGAAGTGAGGCATGAGGAAAATAGGAAAAGAATCATCTATCTGAGCACTAAGTCATCTGACTATGGTGGCCTGTGGTACTCACAACCCAATTGACTTCCAACAAAGAAAACAATGGTAACCAACACCCCCCCCCCCCCAAAAAAAACAAAGAACTCTTGCTCAAGAAGGACTTGGTCTTGAACAAGACAACTACCAATGCTAGAAGAATAGCTCGAAACTGGGAAAACCTAGCTTGAGAGGAAGTGTTGGAGCTTACGCATTGTTATGCATCTATTTTAATTAAACTGTTTTCACTTATTTTATTTGTTTTGTTTTAATTAAGACTGATTTTTTTTTAGTTATTTTTGGATAACAGTTCTATCCATTTAGAACTAGCTTAAATATTCTGTTTTAATTAGAATAAAGATAGTTTAAATGTTCTATTTAGATTAGTATGGAGTTAGCATATTTTTGAGAATTACGTCTTCTAATTGGAGTAGTAGGAGTCTACTCTCCCTTTTGTTATCTATAAATGTAATGTTACTTTCATCTAATAAATAACTTCAGAGGATCATTAACCCTAAATTTCTACATAAATCTAAAATCGGAAAAGGGGGGGGGGGGAAGGAAATAAGATTTTGATGGGTAGAGACTAGAAAGTGAAAGTAGAGATGAAGTAAGATGCAATTGTTCAAAATCAGGGGAAAAAATAACAGAGAAAAGAGGAAGAGTGGTTCCCAGTGGCCGCAAGTTGCCAAAGACAGTACCAAGGGGGACAAAGGATGTGGCACAACTAAGAAGAGATGAAGGCTGCTAGCCTTTCAGCCTCAAAATGTGAGTTTTTATTAGGGATTTTGCCCTTCTCATCTGCAGTGCACATAGCACCCACTACAGTAGTGTAGAGCCATCCTCCACGGCATTGTGCCACGTGATATAACCTACCATTAATAACCAGCAGATGATAATAATCCATCAATATATATTACTCCATACATACTCCTAGTATTCACAATAATCCTCTCCCATATTCCATTATTTTGTTTCCATTCCTCATCACAAGACCAAATTCATCTTGAAGAAGTAAATATTTTGAGTTGAAGTTCACAACATAGAGAAAACTTGCATTACCAATATTGAACAAATTGCATTCGCCTTTCAAAATTAAGGATTTGGAGCCTGAGTGTTCAGTTTGAAAACATGCTTTAATAGTTTTAAAAGTCATTTATGCAAACAAAATTGATATTGCATATGATTCCTCATATTATATAACATCATCAACAGTTTTACCTCAATTGTCTTCTGAGGTTGGTTTTAACTACATTATGCAAATAGTGTTTGATATCAACCAAAAAGTGAAGTAATCCAAGTGAAAATTAAACAAAAAAACTTGAACAAACCTTATCAAACTCTAAATTTAAGACAGCTGACTTCATGTCACAGGGAAATTTCAGAACCAGCTCCATCACCCCAGGTGATACTTTGTCTTCAGAAGGAGAAACATTCATCCTCTCAACAAAATCTGTGACTACTCGACGCCTTTCATCAACAAATAGTTGTAGAGTATGATAGTATACCTTAATGTACCAAGGCACAATTTGAAGGACATTAACTTGCAACTTACACCCCTCTTCAACACTACTAGCACCAAGGAAGCCCTGGGTCAATTCAGTGGATTTCAAGGATATTGCAATTGCACCCCTTTCATTTCCGCTCCCCATTAAAAATCTACTGGCATACAAAGGAGCATGTGGGCTTGACCAAAGAACAGGACACTTCCATGTAAGGCTTAAATCAAATTTCTCAGTTTCTCTGTACTCTTTGATTGAATATTCATAGAGAATTGAGGGGCTCTTTTCCACTTCCTTATGCACCCTGTCAGGATTAACAGACAATTCAAAGCCAAGGTTACTTTTAAAATTTTCAGGAGCTGTATCATAAGCATCCTCCTGGAGATTCTCAAGTTGAGTGACAAGACCTCTTTCAACTTGAAGGTAAACATTACTTGTCTTGGCAAGAACACATCTTCCATTGATTTGCCTTCCAAAAATTGAACTCAAAGACCAGCTTGGTTGTATTTTTGATTCACCGTCATAGTTCATACCAGCTCTTTGACTATTAGGCAGAAGTACAACCGTAAGAGTTTGTTCTAACATAACTCCTGAATCTAACCCATCTGCAGACTTGGATACAGTCAATCGCAATCTCTGAGAATGGTAGAAGCTTCTGTAAATAGATGGTCTATCCATCAAGACAGAGAGCCCAGCTTTATCTCGACAAGGAAGGAGTTTCAACCAGGGAGTTAGATTCTCAGTGCATACTGCTTCACGTGGCAATGTACCATATCTTAAACTTCCTGAAGCTGGTTGAAAGACCAATTTAGGAGAAGAATAAGTGGTAGAAGACTCTAGGAAGTTGATTGAAGCACAGAAGAGTCCTGACAGCGAATGGGTTAAATTCTTCCAAGAAGCATCAACCTGATGTTCAGGGACATCAAAGACTGCCCACAATTCAACTCCAGGAGGCTTTGCATTGTTGCTTGATATTGGATCAAAACCACCCCAGCTTTCATAGTTCCACCGACCTTGTGTGAAAGATAACTCCATTGCATTAACATGATATTTCTGAACCTGTCAATCAAACACTAACCCAAATGTTATTTAGCATTCAGAAGATAACAGTTCTTTTGGGGCATCAGATTATTAAAAAAAATGAATCAAACCTGATTCTACAATCCATAGCAGAAGCATTTTCATTAAGAAAAACAACAGGGTGGACCAGAGTATAAGCTCAGGAAAGGGTAACTATATCAAGGAAGTTAGTGAGACTTGCAAAGCCCATTACAAATTAATGTTAAATAAAGGACTTTCTCAAAAAAGAAAAAAAAAATCTTTTTGAATGAAAAAGAAGTTAGATGAACCATAATTAATGTGTTCTTAAGCGTTAGAACTTTTTTTTTTAAAATGAAAGAAATAGGGGAACTGAAGACGATTTTTTATAATAAAATAAGAGACTTGATTACATAAAAAAAGGAAATAGTACAATAAATAAGGAGGTTGAGATATGCTCCTCAGCAAAGACACAAAGAAGCACTTAAATGACTAACATTCTCTTAAATACCTCAAAGCTCCCTCAGCATATTCAATCAAGAAGCTACCATAAAAAAGCCATGGGCTGAACACAACTGAGAAGAATTTTAAAGATACAAGCATTTTGCTTAGCCAAATACAGCATAGAACAGCACATATAGCCTACCAAACTGCCTAAGCTGATTAAAAGAAACTGTTCAAGAATAACAAACCCAGCATTCACCATAAACACCAAATAATATGCCCCACATGAGAAATGTTCACCATGAAAAACTTAATAACATGGATGAACAATTGAAAAGTAGGGATTTTCAATCTTGTATGTGTTTGCAACAACTGTTGCTTGTTCTTCTACAGAGTGACAAAATTTTTCCATTACCATTTCAAACTCAACAGCTATGTTAAATTAAGACATCCCAAATTTATCCTCTCCCTCAACCCTAAGAAGTCCCATTAATAAACCTTTTTCTTCCTCATACTTCAAGTGCGCCGATAAAGGGTAATTAACATCTTAATATTCTCTTCTGACGACACACTGCTACAGCAGAGGTATAAAGAAAGACTTGGATTTTATATTTTAGGGAGGTAAGAAATCAATTTTTAGTTCCATGTTCTTGAAACCATTGTATATAATGACATTTAGTAAATAAAATTTAATTCTATAAACTTTCCAATATTGCTACAACTAACATATTAAATAAGGACTCTTAAGAGCCTGTGTAAGGATCTCTATAGTTAGGACAGGGATGACATGAAGCTCAGCCAATGAAATACAAATAAAGAACAGAAATACAAAATGTCTTGTGGTCCTCAGCACAAGTAAAAGGTCATATGCCAACAAGGACAACCAACATATACTAAAAGAGTGTCCATGAAAATTTCACCAGACTCCAGTGACAAAATTACATTGAGTGATAAGTCAACTCAAAAGGGCATCAACATGTTAACAGCTCAATTCCTCTTATCATTTGAATCATGTTGGTAACTAGTGCAATTTAGATATAATATGTTATAACTCAGTCATACATCGTGATCATTTAAAGATTTGGTTAGTTAATTACATCTTCCTAAAGCACTGTGTGGTGGTATATGTGGGGCAAAGACAAATGCCAATCTTAATGTCAGCAAAATAAGTTGAAATTATTTTATTCACAGGTGTTAGGTTGTGGCCGACATATATTCTACTTAAGATACAAATCTTAAGAAACAAATTTGTGCGGGAATCTCCTGTTGAACAACCAGGAAAGCTATGCCAAAACTTCAGGTGCCTTCCATAATATAACATTGCAAGCTTTATAACTGAGACTTGTCAAAGTTGAATTCTTATCTTGGCCTTCTTTTTTTTTTTCTTTTTTTGGATAAAAAATCTTGGCCTTCATAATAAGTACTCAAAATTAGCAAAATTATATCAGTTGTTGAATATGATTAGATGCTGTTAATCTCTGTGAGCATCAAGAATAATAGGGTTATTTCAGTTAATAGTAATCTTTCCATATTTATGAAATTCCACCTTTTATAGGCATCTGACAAATGAGTTCAAGTCAATATGATTTTACAAGTAGACTGATGCTTGGTAGGAGAAGACAACTGATGACCTGAAAATAAAATGTGTGGTTGACCACATCAAAGGAGGGAAGTAATGTGAAGGATGCTAGATATTTAGAGACTTATTTCTCTTCCTAAAGGAATCATGCATATGCAAATTCATCATGAATGCAAGACATAGGTTGAAAAGAATGAGAAAGCATAGGAGGAGGCTGCCCTTGAAACTCTATCTTTTATCCACTCTCAGCTCAAGTTTCTGCTAACTAAAGAGATTAGAAAAAAAAGGAAAAAAAAAACGAAAAAGAAACCGCTAGTTATGAGATGCTGATAGCTCAAAAGGACAACCAATCCAGTGCAACAAGGAAAGCCAGTAATAAGTCAACTGGAGAACTTGGTGACCGAAATAATTTATCTCCCATAAGCATGCATACAAATATTACATATTTCAGGCACACATGAATATCTTCTAAGCTGCTTAAAAGTTGATAGCAGGAGACTTTGACTTGAAACTCAGTAATATGTGAAATAGAGAACTTTGGTGACCAAATCATTGATCTTCCATAAGCATGGATACAAATATTGCATATTTTAGGCTTGTGACAAACGAATGTCTTCTAAGCCACTTAAAACCTGATAGAGGGAGACTTTTGACTTTCCAGTGCGGTGCCACAGAAAACACAAGCAACGAATAATTTTAATGTCCATCAAAACCAACAGCGAGAAAAAGAAACCCATAAAAGGTTGTGAATTTAAAAAATTTCCCACTAGTAGATGAGCAAAGAAACGAGAGAGTTAAACTACCTCTTTTCCACCTTAGTAACAGTCACTAGTTACTACAATATTTTCGAAGCAAATCTATAAAAATAAAAACAAGAAGTGGGTTCAGCTTCGTAAACAAATTCGAACAATCAATGAACTCGAACGAATAATTCGCACCTTGCTAAACTTCAGTTATATAAGTGAAGATAGGTCCATTCACTTTGTCCAATGTCTTTACAACTTACCAAAGAAATCTTTCTTCTGGTAATATTTATATCAAGCTTGAGTTTGGCTACACGACTGAAAGGAGAAAAATTGTTTTCCTGTTTTGATTAGTTAAAATCCAACTGATCCTTGACTCCACTTAAGTGGGTTTGGCACACGAATAATTTCCCAGACCATCTTGGGACGGCACCTTATATTTTTTTAAGGGAAAGTGCAATAATATCTATCCATGATCCTAGAAGTTTTAAACTCATTACGCATTCATATCTAGATTCCAGTGAAACAGTTAGACAAATTACAAACATGAATTGAAAACAGGGACAAAGACATTCCCTTTCTCACAGATTCACTCTCACAAGTTTTCTCAGCAAGCAAAACCAAGCGAGAAGTCGGAGAAGCAAATACATACTAACTGGGAGATAGCTTTGGGGAAGAGGTGGTGATGGCGAGCAAAGGAGTCGATGAGGGGAGCTTTGCTTTGGAAGTGGAAATGCACGAGCACTTTACGATCAGGTAAAGGCTTAAGCAGCAACTCCTCCGTGAATTCTTCTTCTCCAAACGCCGATCTGACGGCAATTGCGGAAAATACGATGGGAAAGAAAAGTAAAAGAAAGAGAGAGGAACTCCACTTTGGGAGAAGAGCCATCGGTGTCTTTGGGAATACACAGTGACCCGACTGCCGTAGGGAGTCCGCCATGAACGCACTCGCAGTGCGAGCTTAAAAAATTGGCCGAGTAGAGTTTTTCCCTTTCATACCGCAGCGAAGGGTGTTTTGCCGTTTTGGGCCTCCAGGTGAGCTCTACAGCTATAGCTTAAAATTTAAATGCACATTAAAATCAAAATTCTCAAATTTTGAGTTATATTTTTAAAAAATTTCCTTTATTTTTGGGGTTTTGATGATGAATTTTCTTAAATTTTTATTTCTTGAAAAAAAAACTCTTTTTTAGTGAATTTATTAAATTATTAATAAAAATTGTCGCATCATACTCAACTACATGTGAAAGATAACATGAATTAAACGGTAAATTAATTATTTTGCAAGGTCATAGAGCACACGTCATTAATCCTCCACTTCCCAAAACGCACAACACTTTTTCTTCCTCAGGAGCCCTTCAAACTTTGTTCTTTCCATGACCACTCTACTATCTCATATGCTCAGTGGAAAACATAGCTACGATTCAGATTAATCGGGACCGTACTCAAAGATGTAGCCAATAGCATAGTCAATGAGGACGAGGCCTCTCTCTATGCACACATCGGCCCATGTTGGGCCCAATGGTCTCCACCTTGTGAGATTCGCCATAGTCCACCCCGTTACTCTAGATGCGTTGAACATGTAGCTCAGATTCGCCTCTGCGATGTTCTACTTTCAAGGAAGATTGGTTATGGAGGCAGTCGGAGCTGTATGCAAAGTTAATGCCCTAAGCTTGGGAAGGTTTGCTAAGGAGATTGCCAATCAAGCTAGAGCAGCCATAGATCAGGAACTTGAATAGTTTCTCATTGGCGATGCCGTTAGCTAGAAAGCCCATCTCCCCTAAGGTGCCAGTCCACAAGCGTTAGAGCTAAACTCATGGGACTATTAGATTCAGTTATGAACCCGCGAAGAAAGATGAGCTTTGGAGATCCACTTTAAGGTTTAGAGTTTCCACAGATTTTTCCAATATTGTTTCTTTGACAACAATTCCCATTAAATTGGTCTAATGCAACGTATTATGAAATAAATAAATAAATAATGTTATAAAATGAATATTAATACAAAATTCATAAAAGACTCCAAATTTTGACATCTTTTGAATACAGAGCGGATGCCCATACACGACTTTTACTTCACAATGCTACTGAAACAATAGAGAGAATGAAGTTTTAAAGGACTTTTGAGGTATGAGAAGTGCTATGCATTTTGGAAAGTGGGGACCGATGCTGTGCATTTTGTGGCCTTGTAAAATAACTAATTTACCCTTCAATCTATGCTATCTTTCACATATTCAAGTTGAGTTTGATGGATAACCTTCGTTTACGGATAGCGTTTTTCTTTGTATAAAAATAAAAATTTATGAAGGGTTTATTATCAATATTTAAATGTAAGGGATATTTTTTTTATATATAATTCAAAATTTAGAGGAGATATATACATTTTGCCTATATGTTAAACTTTAGAAAGAAATATTTTCAAAATCACTATTCACAATAGTCATTTTACATTGTTTATAAGTAAATGGCTTGTTTCGGGCTTCATGTTATCTTTTTTTTCTTATTTCTCCTTTTGCTTTTTTAAAAAAAAAAAAAGAAATTTCTTTCTTTTTCTCTCAAATCCTATGCTTCTACATTGGGTCTACCTATCTAGTTGATATATATTTTTCAAAGAATAAATTACTTTCTCTTTTATAAGAAACGTTCAAATTATATATTTCACTCATTTATTTTAAAAATATATACAAGATTTTTTAATATTAAAAGTTGACCTAAATATCCTCAAAGGTAATGTAAATTTTTTTCATTAATAATATAACTTCTTAGAAAATACAATTTTTAATATTTTTATTTTGTATTGAAAATCATAAAATTAATTTATTTTTAATTTTTAATTTTAGACAATTTTTATATTTATAAAATATATAATATAATTTAAATGTTATTGTGAAAATTAAATATTATTAATTATTTTCTTTTATTTAGTTAATCTTAAAAAATATTTTGTGAAATATATTTTTGTTTTTAGTAATTTTTTTAATCATGTAATTTTACAATTTGCTAACTTTTGAAAAATGACTAGTTATATTATATTAGTCAAATACATATTTAATACTTGTTATATTATAGAAGTAAAATATATAAGTGTGTTTTGGTTAAAAAATAAAATTATAGCTTACTTTTATTGCAAGAAGGTAAGTATTGTGCATTTTTTTATTTTAGAAGTGGGGAGTATAATTTTTCAAAATAGAAGAAATGCTATATAATTTGGATACCTCTTAGAAGATAAAAGAGTAATTTGCCCTCTTTTAAAATATAACAATTTTTTTTTTGAATTTAGGACTAAACTTAAATTTTAAAATTTTAATTAGAAATAATTAAAAGATGCCTCTTATTATATATTTACTTTTACCATTCATTTTAACTTTGATTTAATTTTCAAAAAAATATTTACTTTTTAAATTAAAGTACAATTGAAGGTAAAAAAAAAAATCATATAACTCTCTCTATTTTTTTTAATACTATATGTAACTACCACTATAAAAAATAATCATCCTATTCACGATTATTTTTAATCTTAACTGCAATTTCTATCATAGCTAGTGAGTTTAATCATAGTTCACAAAATCATGGTAATGCCAACCATCATGATTGGTTAACCAAAACATCAATTGCCTTATGATTTAATCATAATTAGCCAATTCAGTCTAATTATGGGGCTAAAATTACAATTAAATGCATAGGTTTAATTATGATGTATTAACCATAGTAAAACCAAAAAGGTTTAATCATGATTTTATAACTATAGTAAAATCCTTTGGTTTAATTGGGATTTCTTAGATCATGGCTAATAATAGATTGAATAACTACTAAATTAGTTTTTTAAATAATATTTTGCAAGTTTTGCAACTTACCAAAGGTTTTTTTTTTTAATCCTTATATCAGTCCTTGCAACAAATTACCAACACAATGGTCTAATCACAAAATTCCATTCATATTCAATGACTAATAGTTTCATACACATTCAATCACAATATATAATTAAAATGCAAAAAAAAATTAATTAGTTTCAAAATTCAAATATAATACAATTAAAGTTTACACATAAACCAAAATACTAAACTAATTATCTCTAACTAGGCTTGGGGATTGAGTTGGTGCTCTAAGTATCTACTTTCTTGACTATTTGATACCTGAATGTAAAAGTAAAATTAATAAGTAACAAACTAAATACTATATAAAATAAATATTCAATTAGATAATTCAAGTAAAATAATAAAAGTTATAATATTACCCCAGAAATCCCAACACTAGCTAGTTCAGGGGGTAGCTAACCTTGGAAACCCTAGAGGATGAACACCAAAGTTGCATCAGTCTATTGCTTGTGTCTTTTTAAATTTTGCACCTCCTACTAAAACTCTGTGTAAGTCAACCCATAAGGTGGAGCCTTCCATAGAAGCAAGCAAATTGGCTAAACACTTGCAAAAAGGAGAATCACCTAATCCCAAATCTTAGATTCAACTAGGGTGCTCTTGATTTTCTAAAGTAATGGCCATTGAATCTTGACTCAAGATCTCTTAAGAAGAAGATTCTTGAGTCTAAATCTTTGCTATCTTATCCTACAAATTTAAGCAAAATAAAAAATATTCTAATATCTTAGCAACTCATCAATTCAATAAAACTAAGAGAACGCCCTTATCCATTTCTAAAAAGATATTCAAACATCAATTCAAATATTTTGAAATTTTGTATTCATATGACAAGACTCCAACCCATCAATCTAGTTCATTCCTAATAAATCCATCAAGTATATATCCAAAAAAGGCCACCATAACCAATAGTTCTACATATGAACACTATCAAATTATAAACAGTATCAAATTTGAACAATAAATACCATAAATGTAAGTAATAAATATTAAAATTTACTAAATACTAAAATCTATTTCTAATATGTTCACTCCTATCATGAGATATGATTTCAGCATGACAAGTTAAGTACCACAAATTAGGTGATTACTTAAAGCATTTTGAGCCACCATGGACCCCTCAAAGTGGTGACAAACAATAAACTTTGATCCTATTCTCAAATTGACCTATGCATGAACTAAAAAATTGGCTCTGGTTCAATTAATTTTTTAATTCAAAGATAATCTAAAAATAAATAAATAAATAATATGGTGAAGCATAATTATGGTTGATTAGAAAATTTTGGAGTGTACTTAAATTTGTTATTGACAAGGACAATTGGATTTCACTAATTGAACATAATCCGACCACGTTATCATCAAATTGAATTGATGGTAATGATGTAACATTTGATTAATTGATTTATATTAAAAAAATTAAGTAGATATTATCTGTTGATTAAAGAAAAACGGGGTTAACTTTCTTAAAAGTGATGTGTTTGACGTGGGTTAGATTAAGAAGTCACAACAGTAGGTTTGATTTGAGAAAAAAGACTTATTTATGGTCCCATAAAGCTTTTCCTTTTTCAATAAAAAAAGAAAAGAAAAACCCCTTCAAGTATTTGCATCCAAAAAAAAAAAAACCATCAAGGATTGCTTTATTTGACTACCAAAGCATAACTATGAAGCTAGTGTACCCGCCAGATTTGAACTGAGGATTTGTACATGCATTAATAAAAGAGAAAAAGTAGATCCAAAATTCGCTTCTTATAGAATCAATAGCAACAATAGCAACCAATAAGTGAAAAACAAAAACAAAAACCAATCAAATGGAAAACCAATCTACTTCAATGGCACTTTAATCAGGACCATGAGATGAGAAGATGTTAAAAAAAGAGATAGAAAGACAGCTTTTTACTGGCTCACCATGAAAAGCCTTGCTATGGATCACAGAATCAAATACAATCAAATATAAGAGAGGACCCAAGTCAGCACAGTCTACATTTCATATTCCAGAACAAAAAACATTTGTCGCTCAAGAATCATCAAGTGATGGAAGATGCAAAAATGGAAGTTATATGGGAGGATATAATGCGTATTGCAAATTCTTTTAAGTTTTTTTTGCAAATATATATGCCTACCAACATGAGGCTTTGGTGGCAAAACAATAGGAAATTCCTGAATAAGGGATTATTAGCTTTTGAATGTCACCATATGCCAATCTGATATTTCCATGTATTTGTCACTTTATCTAGAAAAAATAGAAAAACCAATCAAGAAAAACGAAAACCAATCAGACGGAAGCAGAATCAATAGCAACAAAATCTTCTTAAAGAAAACAAAAACCAATCAAATATATCTAAGATACATATAAACACTCAATTCGAAATCCTTCCTTATAGAAATGGAAAAACTAATCAAAATTAGTAACAACAAATAAGTGAAAAAAAAGAAATTGAAATAAAAGAAAAAGAGAACTCACCACCGTTCAATATCAATCTCATCATTCTCACAGCCGTTAAGATTTCGTCGCTCTCACGGGTGGCTGGCCTCTGTCACAACCATTGTCATTGGGCCTAGGGGTGGGTGGAGGGCAGGCATCAGCTAAACTTCGAAGGAGAAGCAAGGGTGCCAATTTTGCGTAGGGTTCTGGTTCCTAAGGGTGTTTAATTTTGGTCTTACAAACTACAGGTCCATCATCCTAATTGGGGTTTTTAAAAATCATGGTCAAGACGTAGGACCTAACTATAGGGTTTAAAAATTGCAGTTAAAATCTTAAACCCTAACTATGGTTTTGGAAACATCATGATTTAAGACTAATAACATAATCATGGTTAATATAGGTTGAATTGTGATTGTTAAAAATTTGCAATAAGAACAATTGTGACGACCCTAACTTTTAATCATTGTAATTAAAGTAAAATACGTGATTAATAATCATAATCCATGGTCACATGTCATTAAGACTAATTACATTGTGGAAATATGAAAAAATTTGAACCTTAATTTTATTAGAGTCATCAACCATATAATTACCAACATTTACGTATATAAGGGGAAACAAACATTCATTTATGAGCTTTGATTCTATTACCTACCATTTCCAACTCACATTTATCTTCTATTAATATTTACAAGTCATCCTTTGAGGTTACAATATGGAAAACCAAAATTTTCTAGTCAATATAGGAGTTTCAGGACATTCGCTGTGTCTAATTTCCCCTTAGCCGCAGCCAATTTCCCTCGGCTTTACTCCTCGCATCGTTACTAATTTTGCCGCGGCCAACCTAAATGGTGCTGCGGCGAAGAAGTCTCTTGGAACTTTCCTCGCTCGCCTCTCGCTATTGGACACGGCCAATACCTCCTTTCGCTGCAGCCAATTCCTCTCTGGAATGTCTGGCTCATTTTCACAAAAGTTCACCGCGGCCAATTTCCCACTTCGCCACGACAAATTCCCCTCTGGACGACTCCCAGTTTAGCCTCTTATATTTTGCCGTGGCCAATTCCACATTCGTCGCGGCGAATTGCTCTCTGGAACTCTCCTTGGGCAACTTCGCCACTATTGGCCATGGCTAACAATATTTTGGCCGCGGCCAAATACCTTCTGATCCTACTACTCTTAAAACCTTGCCTCATACTCTCCACTCTCCCTCCAATAATCCCCTAAGGTCACTCTACTTTAAATTATGCAACTCTAATGGTGTTTATGCACCTTATTTACCCAGCTATTCTACCTTCACTAATTCAAAACTTAAAAATGTGAATTCCTACTCATCCAACTACCATATGTCAGCCATTTCACATATTGATGTTAGCAGAAATTACATAAGCTTCCAATAATTAACATTCAAGTAAACATTCCGTTAAGGGTCCATACATCACTGGTTCAAATAAACAATCTAATATACCATAGGATTGCATTACTCAAATAGTCAATATATCATAGGTTCACTAGCCCAAAATGAGTGTCCAGGTTCATACATCCATCAACAGCTAATGTAAAGCCTATTACTCAATAGTTACATTCCATGTTATCAAAATACAATCTCCTACACTTGGCAATGCAAATACATGATGATGCTATACAAAGATTAACAAAAATTAGTATCTATTCTATTCTACTCAGACCAAGTGTAGCTCCCTACACCCGGCCTCAGCTCATGGATGTTCATCCACTTGTTTACCCTTTTGCTTACCCGAAAAACTTTCACCTAAAATGTTTAACCCATGAAACGGGGTGAGATATGAATCTCAGTAACTAAGGCAATTTCATCATATATTCCAGTTTAATTAGCATACATGCATAATTTCATATAAGCATCAGCAAAATACCAGTCATATCAGTAAATAAAATAATTAGGCTATCATGATTACTATCCCATACTAACAATCATATTTTCACATGTTAAAGGCCATTAACACCGGGAGAGGCCCGTCCACGGCACCTACTCTCCATTGAGCACAACTAGGGCTCAGTGTATCTGGGGTTTGATCATCACCCGGTACCCAATCAAAGTATATGCATGGGTGGCAGTCGCACCACAACTCAACTATAAACTCACAAGATCCAATCACAATTCAATAGATAGCCAACCAATTCATTCAACATTTTAAATCATTCATGTACAGCAACATATGAAATTAAATCAGATATATACATAGAATTAATATAAACCCAGTTACCTCACTTATAGACAATTGCAACAGTCACCAATGGTGCAAAAATCTCCCTATAACCATAGCATCATAGAATTACTACTCTAATTCATCATTAACAGTTACAATCAGTACCCAAAGAATTTAAAATGCTAATGACTATCTAAGAATCACTTACTCAACCACTACAAGTTCCAAATTCGGATTGAAGTGTCTTATACTAGAAAATGTCAATATTTCATCCAAAATCTTAAGCAAATTCGTATAAAATTAATACCCATATTATAATCAAGTCATTAGGGTCTCAAATCAGCAGAATTACCTCAAAAAGAAGAGTTCATACCTATCTAATGACAGTCCTAGCCTCAACCTATGAATTTCATCAAGAAAATCCCAAACACTCACATTTCAAATTTTTGGGTATGGTGAACATGCTCCAAATGAAAAACTAATCAGACCAAAATGAAGAGAAAGATGAGAGGATTAAGTTATATAACAATTACCTTGGCTAAATTTTGCTCTAAATGTGAGAAAATGTGGAAATATGCCAAGAACCCTAGCCTCCCCTTTGGATCTTTGATTTTCTCCTTTGTGTTTCAGAAAAAATGGAATAGTGGATGAAGCATTTAGGGTTTAAGTTGGGTCAAATATGGGTCATGAGTTGCTCCAAGGTCCAACTCCTAATGGGCTCAGGTTTTTACTTTGTTGGGCCAGTTTTTTTTTAAGTTGTTGGGTTGCAGAATTCTTTTGGGTCAGACCTAGTTTTAAGATTTCTATTATTTTGGCTTTGCACAAGGTTTATTGGGCCTTCTTAAGAGCCTATACAAGGTGGATCTTGGGCCTCTATCAGATTGAATTATATTGGGCCTGCAACTAGCTTATTGGCCCTCCATTAGTCTCTTATCATGATCTCCTATATTGATTTGGGCCTAGATGAAATTTCTCTCCCAATTAAATCTCAAACTCATATTAAGAATTTATTTGTCCAAAATTTCCATTTACTTAACTTACCCGATTATTCCATATTAATTATTCATAATTAACCTAATTCATAATTAACACCTTAATTAATTTTTGGGGTGTTACACATTGGGTGTATTGTGATTAATATAATTATAATTAATCCTTGTCTTAATTGAATTCTATAAACAATAGTTAAGATATTGCAACTAATTTTTATTTTTAATAGTGTAAAAATTATGATTTGAGTTCAAATTCTACCATCGAAGAAAATTTTTTAAATACACTTGTTGCAATAAAAAAAAAGGAAAAAAAACTCAATATAACAAGTGTAACAACAGATTTCATTGGACCAATCACTCACTTGGTAACCTTAAATATGCACTTATTACTTAAAAAATGAGATTTGCAGCAAATTACTAGCACTCCTTAGATGGTGTAGGAAACCTTGGCCTATCAGCACAATAGTCATAGGTCATGTACATTTTCTTAACACTCTCATACGATCTCTGACTTTCAGGATCCAACTGCCAAAAGTTGTGTCTGTTCCAAAAGAACCTTTCAGAAGAACAATGATGGGTATTTGATGAGGTTTGAACTTCACAGCCTCTAATATCAAAGCCTTGGAAGTATGCTTTGAATGGAGCATAGCTCCAATTAATTTTGCTTCTCCCTCCATTTGTTGCCCAACTATCTCCATCCCACAATGTTGCTTCTATTCTCATTGCCTTTGATGGGTACCCTGCTCCAATATTACTTTTGTTCTTGTATACCCTAATGGGAGTGCTGTCCACGAAAATCTGCCAATTCACAAATATTTGAATAATTGATTGCTAATATGAAATAAAAATTAAGGGTTGATTGTGTACTAAAATTCATTAGTTTATTTGATTCCAATAAAGATTTTTCACTTAACTAGTTGTGAGTCCCGTACAACTATACAGGGATCCATGCCAATCAATTCAAATTTTAAAAGAACAGAGCCAACAAAATAAAAAAGAAAAAAGTTGCTCTAGACACAGCTTAAGGAATTAATTTGCTCTGTTTACAGTTTTGAAACAATGTGGCTCTGTCAAATTTTATTATGTACATTGATTATTTAGAATTATAAGCTTAAATTCATGGCTGATCAAAGTAGCTTTTTTTTTTTTTTTCTCTTTTTGCATATGGGCTTAATAAATTGTACTTTTTATATAAGTAATTATGTAAACTACGTTTTCAAATATCATTGCAAAGGATTAGTTAAAAAAGAATAAAGAAAAAGAAAGGATCACCAGGCAAGTTTCTTATACTTAAAGGGATTAAAAAAAATAACATTTTGTAATATTTTATTAGTTATTTTACCAAAAAGAAAAAAATAATTAAGAATAATAGTATTTTTAGATATGATTGATCAACCGCAGGATGGAAATCTAATTCAGATACATCAAAGTCTCTTGAAATTTAAACCCAAGGGATGTATCACTTGGGTCAAAGTTTTTAGGCAAGACAAAGTCATTTTTGAATGACACTCAAATATACTTTTTTGTTTTTAATGTTCTTATAAAGTAAAATCAAAAGTAAAAAAAAAAAAGAACTAATATTTTTCTGGATAAATACTCTTACTCAAAATAAATAATTTCAGACATTATCCAAAATAGTATTAATATAAAAACTTTTAACTTTTAAAGTTCTAGTTTAAATGGCAATTCTTTTAAAGATGAAAATGAGTGAAGAATCAAGCTCCTGTGCATCGAAAGAAAACATCGCTTGAGTTAAGCTTCTTAAATTCTATACACGAAACCCTTGTCATAAAAAATTATGGAGAGAATTGAAAAACATATATCTCACACAATCTGATGTTGGTTCCAAAGAATTCTGTAGCTGTGAAAATCTGCTGAGGGGTCAAACCAAAGTCGAAGTCTTTGCTCTCTGCTGCCATGGCCATCTGCATATATATTGGTCTGTAATGTGTACGGCTTCCCTTCTCTATTACCCAAGAATTCTATGTCTATCTCATCGTGCCTTTCGCCTTTGGAAGACAGCTTCATCCATCCAAATAAAATATATAATCAATATATATCTTTAAGATTATAGTTGAGAAAATTATAGTTAAGGAATTTAAGTTAAAAATATTTATATAGAAAAATTTTAAAATTTCAAATTATCTGAAGGATTTAATCACAAAAAATTTAATCTGCTTAGAAAATTTATAATTAAGAATTCTAAATTAAAATTTTTTATTTTTATGTCCTTCAAAATAATTTTAAAATTTAAGATTTTTAACTCTGAATATCTTCAATTTGGAACTTTCAGCTGTAATTTTTCCATTATAGCTATCCATTAACTTTCCCCTTTTTATATTTTTTGGAAATAATATTTATCTATCATAATTTTTGTCTTTCATTAACTTTCACCTAATTTATTTTTTCGATTGCAAAATGTTTCCTATCATTTAACTTAGATGTTAGCTTTAACTGATTTAATATTACGAGAGGAAAGTGCATTTATATACCCTGATCTTAGCCCCTTAGTTGCAATTTTTCCCATGATTGATTAATTTTTACGAATAAACAACCTAATTATCAATTCCAATATTGCAATTAATCAATTAATTGAAAAATTACAATTAAGGAAAAAAGTTAAAGGGACAAATATAATTTCTCCCATGTGATATAGCCAGTAAAAGATAACATTCTAATGAGGGTTTTGCAATTGTACAAATAAATGAGGAAGCCAGTTGTAATTAGAATAAATCGATTATAGAGAAAGTATAGTTGAGGGTACAAATTAGAGTAAATAAATACTACTTTTAATTTTATTTTTACTTAATTATGGCATCGGAAATGCAATACAAATTCAACAATATGACAGATTCTAAGGTAAAAAGAACTCACATAGTAAGCTGTTACAACTCCAGCAGAATCTCTATTTGGGACTTTGATCCTCAAATGGAAGAATCCAGAGCCGTAGGTCATCTTGGATCCAAGTCCAGATCCTATTTCATGTGTAGAAAAAAGATTAAACAAAAAAAGAAAGCTAATTAACATAAAGTAGTGCCAAGCGGAATTAATTAATTAGTAATCACTTTCATAGCTACCCAAGTTTATGTAGTGTATATAATGGTATCCTTCTTTAATTAATTGCACCACTTAATTAATTAGTGCTATTGTAATTTTTTTTGGGTGTTACGATTAAAGGTATCTTTAAACTTAACTCGAATATTACCTACTGTTAATTATATTTTTGTTTATGTATAACATATATGTTTTAGAATTTTAAACTTAAGTCCAATATTACCTACTCTTAATTATATATATATATTTTATATGTTTTAGAATCATAGTTAAGTGAAAATACTAAACTTTAGAGACGGACCTAGGTAGAGTGTAAATTAAGGGCACCCATTCCCCTTAAAAAAAATTTTATAGGTTCGGCTTAATTAGTATTGACGAGAAAGTGTTGAAATTTTTTTTTAAAAAAATTATGTACATGGTGTAACATATTTTGCCTCCTAAAAGGATGATATAATGCATTTTACCTCCATGCTATTATTTTAGTCCCTACTGAACTTTGTGAAAAAGTTATTTAATTGTCAAAATATTTAAACTAACATATTTCGCTCCTTCTCACCCCCGAACATGTTTGTTACTTATCACTTTAATTATGACAAAAAAGGAATTTTATTAAACTATATGTTTAATTTGATTTTCAAATGTCTCATCCCAAAAGCTCTATATTAGAAGGCACGTAAAATCTCCTTTTTATTTTTATATTTTTACTAAACATAATGAAGTAAAGGTTTACTTAAGATCTCTCGTTAATTACCAACATCTCTTGCCACCAAATTAAACGAATAGTAATTTTTAGTCACGAAAGATCTGATATGTCTACAGCCATTTCATTCCAAAATTATTAATTATAAGAACTAGGGAATTTGTAATATGTATCTCTTACAAAAACAAACTGCAAAATGACTCAAGTTTTCTTCCAAACGCAATAGTTTTTTACCTTCTTCGATATGTCGATGAATACTAACTAGTGATTTAAAATGGAGTTTAATTTTGTAAGTGAATAAATTTTATCTATATAATTTCATGTAAAGGTAAGGGCAATACTTAAAATATACTTGTTGGTTAATTTAAATGGAGAGCACCACCTTCCCTTGTAAAAGATCAACATTAAGGTAGACTGTGGTAATACAAGAAAATTTAGTTACAAAAAATTAAACTTGACATATATAAACGAAATTCTTATAATATTTTCTTTTTTAGGACATACGTAACACATAAATATTAATATTTTTATATTTGACATATTTAAAAATCAAATTGAAATCTTCTTAACTTTTAAAAAATTGCTGTCATTCAAAGAGATATAAGCACAATGTGTATGAACTACAAATTTTATCTATCTCTCTCCATAATTAAAAATGTCAATTTTCTCAAAAATTGAAAGAATATAAAATCCCAATCAAGCATCTTATAATTAAATTTCCAAGACATTTAAAAAAAATATTAAAACACCACCTAATTATACAAACAAAAGGAGGTCCATGCATATTTTGTGTGTGTGTGTAAGGAGAATGTATATGGAAAGAACCTGAATAATTATCCATGGAGAGCTGAACTTCTTTCCCTTGGTTTATGGGCAACACATAATTATTATCACCAAATATAACCTCATAGTGCTTATCAAAGCTTATTTCTTCATTATTATCGCTAGCAACCACCCCATGATCATCACCAAAGAAAGATATAATAAGAAAAAGAAATAGCAACAAAGAACCCATAGCCTAATTAGCAAACCATAGCTAATTAGACTAAACTTTGTAGATTGGAGGCTATAAATTAGCGAAGTTATTTATATACATACATGAGAAGGACGTGAGCTTCGGATTCCTGTGAAGATTTGGAAAAGCAGAAAGAGAATGACCCATAATTGCCTCACGTATACGCAACTTATTTCTCCATACTATCCTCCATAATGAATCACGCCATGAATTCATGATGGCTTAGTTTGGAAGCAATGTTAATAGAGACATAAAGTACCTCTCCATACTAAATAGTTTTCCATTATTTTATTTACACGTAATTTAAACATTTTTCACTTGTGATTTGATCCAAAATTAATATATCAGTCAACTTGTAAGTTGTTATATTTTCACGTAACTACCTTATGTTATAATTTAATAAAAATAATGAGAATAATGTGAAAATGATAAATATTTTTATTGTTTAAAAGTCTATTTTGCTAATATATATATATATATATCTAACTGGCGATGAAAATGAATTAAATTATTCACAAGCTATTTAGATTTAACTTGTTAAAAATTTTATTAAAACAAAGTTTCGTCAAAATATTAAGTTAGTTTAATTAAATGAGCCGAGATTGAATTCCTATCATGTGATGTAAATTAATTAGGTGGTTATTATCTTACGAAAAGGCATGTACTACAAAATAATGCAAGACTTTCCAGCTCTTGGATTGTTTGTACAGTCAATAATGCTATCCAATATAAGAAAATGCCAAAGGTAATTAGAACAAAACTTCAATTATGTGGGAGAAGCTTCCTACTTTTGTCTTAGTTTGTTAATTAACAAATCCGAGTTGGAAATTTATTTTATTTTTTTCACTTCTACTCAATTAACATAGCATTTTTTCCTATTTCCTAGTTTTTATGAATTACATATATTTATTGGTTGTTCTCATCATGCAAAGCTTGCTGGCGAAGGGTCTAATGTCATGAACCTACATCGTGGATTCTCATATATAATTGTTTAGGGGAAATTATATTTACCCACATTTTGATCTTTATCTTTAATTAAGTATAGTGTGCTGCAAAACCATAAAAATCGCAGTTGATCATATATATTCTAATCTGCCCCGTTGAAATAATCTAATTATTATTTAAATTAGATATTAAATCTAATTGAATTGAATAAATTTATATTGCACATGCCTCACCTTTTACCAAACTATGTGAAAAGTTTCTTCTACCTGTCTTCATCTGATTAAATGTCCATGGTGGCTCGTTGGCTTGAGATAAAAAATAGAATGCAAATGAAAATATATAGGTGAACAGGATAAAAGAAACTTGATGATTAGGTGTCCATTTTACATTGCACATGCCCCATATTTTATCAAACAATAAGAAACGTCTCTCTAATTAACCCTTTCCATTTGATTTGTGTCCATCGTGGCTCTCGCTAGTCTTAATTAAGAAAGAGAATGAATATGGACATAGCAAACTGGTAATAAAAAATTAATATTCAGATAAAAGGAGAGGCATGTACAAGGCACATATATTTGACTTAATTAGATTTAATATTTGATTTAGACAGTAAGAAAAATATTAGAATGTAAATAATAGATTAGAAATTAATTAAAATGTTTTACAAAATAAATATATATTATAATTGAAGACAAAATTAAATTATATAATTACAGTTTCTCAATTATCTATTTAGGCTGAAGAAGGTTGTGGGCTTGTGGCCTCCTATGTTATTACTACTCTATCATTGAGACTTAAGACACAATTGATTTTGAAGGGGCAATCTCAAGAGTTCAGCTATTATCAATGGGTACGAAAGACTTAAATTGAATTCCTCATCCTCTATCTTCCATCATCGTCACTGCAACTGTCAAATCATATATATCATATTATACGTTGATGTAATAAATTAACACAAGGTAGCACAAAAGTTTATACAGTATATTAGCTTATTTGTTTGTTCTAGTTTTTCCCAACACATTTGTTACCATAATCGAAGAAAACGACTGGATTTGAAAATGTAATTCATAGCCATCACTTACATGTGGGAAAACTATAGTCTATTTTCTTAAATTTTATTTTGATAAATTATAATTTAAATTGGGCCTAATCGATCGACTCAACTTTCAGGTTTGACTCGTTTATAAACTCATTTAACCGCCCTTTAAAGACACAGACAGCTACGTCGCGAGGTAAGTTCATAAAAATTCTGCCATCCACAATCATAACCACCGTAAATGGACCAAAACCACTTGATGGCCACATAACGAACTAAATCAGACATATAAATTGAGAGCCTCTTCCCAATAAACTCACTTCATTATCTTTAGGTCATTTTTGGTATACGAGAGAGAAATATAATGATCTCATCCTATTCATATCTGTATAATAATAATAATAATAATAATAATAATTAAATATGATTAAATAATAATTATAAGAATATAATAGATATTTTTAAAAACTTTCCATTCCCCTAGTCTATTGTGCCACGTATCAAATGTGGAATTGGTGTGTTTGCCATTCTCAAACCTCTCTAACTTAATCATTGGAGGCCCCCTCCCTTTTTTGTGTTGCTTGTAGGTTCACCGTCATCCAAGTTGAGCATCATTTATTTTGGGCATGCCAGTAACTGTTCATTAGATTCAAAATTAATTTGCTCCAATGGCTTAATTAAAATGATTAATAATTTCATTGTTACTGTTGATTTCACTTATATCTTGAACATTTCATTGTTAAGAGGCTATTGCTAGGATTGAAAGGACAATTTTAATTTCAAAATATCAGTTTAATTAATTCCAGTAATTAATAGCCTAAAAACTATGAAATTGTTTATAAGTAATACATCTTTTCAACTATAGAGTTATTTATCATTTTCAACTTTCAAATGATTAATTTAATTAAAATAGAAACAAAATATTACAGGATGATTAAAATGTAATGAAACAAATCACAGTGGAATTGAATAAGACAATCTACACCATAAGTAACAAAATGATTTTGAACCAAAATATGAGGATAAACTATAATATACCCTCTATATATATATATATATATATATATATTGTCTTCTCGGTTTAAGTTGTCTTTACTTTTATATATTTTAATCATGTTACGTGCATGATTTCACATTCTTCATGCAACTGCCTTCTATCGGAACAGTAATCATAAAGTAAATATTTCTTCCTCACGTCTTCATATGCTCTTTGTTGGATAGGGTCTAGCTCCCACTGTTTCTTGTCATTCCACCATAAATGGGAAGAATAGCACTTATATTTGTTATTGGGGTTTTGGGAATATTGGCATCCATCAATGTTGAAACCTCGAAAGTGAGCGATGAAGGGTGCTTGAGTCCACTCAATTCTCTTCCCATTAGATGCCTAAGGTTCTCCATTCCATATACCAGCTGCAATGTGCATTTGTTTTGAAGGGAAGCTCACTCCAATTTTTGAATTGTTCTTGAACACTCTAATTGGTACATTGTCCGCATAAAACCTGAAAATATAAATATATATTAGCGAAACTACTAATTCTGGTTCTGAAGCGAATATAACTTTTTTATTTCATAAATAAAAATCCTTGGGTAATATTTAACTATAAGAGCCAAATAATAGCAATACAATGTTATTGTTCAATTCAAATTAAAGTTTAATTTTGAACAAAATAATTAGATTGTGATTTTTAAGTCCTTATGAATATATATATATATAATCATAATTTTTTTTATCTCGTTACAATAAACTCTAAAATCTAATATAACTGAAGCTAAGTTCGAGTGATAAGATTTAGCTACTTTTAAAAATTAATATCAACAAATTACGTAAAGAGGGACAGCTTAACCAAATCAAGGCAAGCATTAATCTACAAAAACTTATTCAATTAAAATATACATATGGAGGTAGTAGTAATTGCCCCCAAAAAAAAACTGCTATATTCTTTTTTACTTTTAAATGACTACATGTATAACTACATATAGTTTTATAGTTAATTGATTTGTTTAATGAATAATATATATTGGCATGAGATAATTAGGGGTGTTTATTAAATATACAATAAAGATGTCCAAATAAACTGCTTTCTTTATTAGTTAATTAAAGTAATATATCTATAAATGTCATTTTTTAAGAGTAAAACCCAATTTTAATTCTCTATGATGACACAATATAATTGACTATATATATATATATATATATATATAAATTTGTATTTACTGCTTGAAAGTTTGATTTTCTTCTTATTCCATCATTCGAGATGTAGTAAAATGATGCCATACATTTTTTTGAAGGAATAAATATTCTGTAAGTGTTGAAATAAAATAAAAAGTAATATATAAATTTATAGATGCTACTTTTTTAGGCTAAAATGTATAGACTCCCTCTAGATTTCATGTTATGTGTAAAAATATATCTTCCTAACCTTCAAAACTTTAAAATAAACCCTCAAATTTGAAATTATGTGCAAGCCATCCTCTATTGTTAGTAAGTCTATTATTTTACTAACAAAAGTGTGATATATCAAGGAATTATTTATACATGATCTAAAGTTAAAGAAGTTATTTGTATAAAAAATTAAATTTGGAGGATCTATTTAATCTAACATATTACCCTTCCATTAGTTAATTAATGGATTTACCAACCGCAGAAGTTATCCGCACATTTATTTTGAAGTTTTGAAGGTTGTAGGATTAATTGTACATAATTCAAAATATAGGGAAATTATGTAATTTTTGGCCTTTTTTTAAAAAAATTAATTTCCATGTTTCTCTTTAGATTTGGAATGGTAAATTCTGTTTATTTAGCATATGAAAGAAAAATAATTTTAAAAGTTTAGAATGCTTTTCCTGGTTTTGAGTTTTGTCCCACAAGAGAGAAATATAGTATGATTCCATAAGTATGAAAATCACTTGTTGGATCAAACCAGAGGTTAATCCTTTGCTCTGTACCACCTTCGTCACTTGCATAAACATTTTTTTGTAATGTGTAAGGCTCTCCATTGTTGCCCAAGAGTTCATAGTCAATCTCATCATGATGATCCTCCCATACGATCATTTGCCTTTGAAGTCAACTTCAATACAAGAAAAAAGAAATCATCAAGGTACTTAGAGAAATGTAGAAAATGGAAAGGATAAGAGTTATAATCATTTTGATTCTCATAAGATAACCTTAATATCAATGCAGTTTTTAAAAGAATTTTATATCATTTTATTATTCAAAAATTTGATTTTGTTCACCATGATAAAGCATTTGCTTTTCAAAAGATCATATAGTATCATTTTACTACTTTTGGAAGAATGAAATTGAAACAAAATCAATTTTTTTAGTATTAAAGTGATACAAAAATTTGTGAGAGTCAATAAATATATACTGAGATTATTTTTGAAGAATATCAAAATAAAATTTCACACGGATCAAGAAGAATAGATAGCCTCAGACAAATAAGGGAAATATAAATTCTCACAAAGAAAGGTGTAACAACTCCTCTAGAGTCCTTGTTAGGTATCTTTATTGTCGTTTCAAAAAATCCAGAAGCATATTCCAATTTGGATCTGAAGCCAGCCCCTACACATTGAGCTTAAAAGCCATTAAATCCGAAAAAATAAAATAAAAAAAGTTCATATAAAGGCAAAATATATTTAGATTATAAGCCAAAATTCACATATAAATACTAGTATACGTGTCAAAAGCCAGTCGCTCTTTTTAGTACGAGAGTTAAAATATGAAATTTTTTTTATTCATATTACAATTTCTCGTAAGCCTAGCCTATTCAAGATAAAACTATTTAATTTAAAGCATGGACAAATTTTTGGTCTATTCAAATACCTGTTCACCAAGATAAGTTTTTAGGTATTTGATGTAAACCCACCTTAAATTGAGCTTAATATTATGGTATATCAATATTGTTTTCAATTTGAGAAATAATTGAATTAGTTAAGTGAATTTAAAAATTTTAACAAATACTTTTTTTTAAGTTTATTTGGATATCAGAAAGATTATCATGTATAACATGAAATTTCTCCGCTGATTCTTTCTAATCAAGCCTCTCGATCTGTTATCATACCTCAAGAAGTAGAAAGAAGAGGGGGAAAAAACAATTTGTTGTCAAATTAATATTACTTTGTACATAAGGCTATTTTTTTTAAGTTATAGTGATATTTTTGTCATGTATGATTTATTAAATAAAGGTCAAATTTATATAGTAAAACATAAAAAATGAGACCAAAAAGATATATAAAGCATGATAGTATATAATAAATATCTTGTAAACTTTTAGAAAATAAAAAAAATTAATGGATTTTATTGTTGTATCGGCTTGAGCCACGCTTAGACCAAATCCAACTCGGCCATAAAATTGTATAAATTATAACAGTTAATTGGGCTAAAATTAACCCCATCAATCTAAATAATAAGCTCGAACCTATGCTCATTAAGCTAGGTATATCTTTAAACCGATTTATCCCGAGAACAGCTTTACTTTTCACGAACAGAATTCATCTTTCATTAGATGAGAACACAATTTTTGCATTATATATATACTCATAACCAACCTGAATATTTGTCCATTGAGAGTTGAACTTCACTTCCATGGTCTAAAATGGAGACATGATGCTTTCCCCATGCGATCATGAAGTTCTGTTGGAAGCTAACATCATCAACGTCAACAGCTTTGCTAGCAGATATCATGGCCACAAAGAGAGGGACAAGGTAGAAGCTGCAACAAAACAGAAACAGTTAAAATAACATTAGAGTAGAATTGGAATAGGGACAAAAAGAAGCTCCTTGCATAGATACTTTAGTTTGCTTGTGCAGAGGACCCATTATGGCAGATTTTTTTTTTAAAATTTTGCAGCATATATATATATTTGGCCCTTTCTGAGCTTATGGTGAAGCAGTGATTATGGACACACACACACACATGCATATATATATATATAGAGAGAGAGAGAGAGAGAGAGAGAGAGAGAGAGAGAGAGGATCATGGATAATAATACTTTTACATATTAAGCATCATGTAAAGATATCATATAATACTATAATTTACGTTTGTTTTGATTAAAAGTAAATTAATTAACAGCCAAAAAAATACTACATAAAATAATAAATAAAATTTTTAATACTTAATGTTTTATTAAGTTAATTTTCATATTATTATGAAAATTTCACGGTTTGATGTAACAATTTTTAATTTATTTTTAATTTTAAAATAAATGATGAGCTACAACTAAAATATAATATTATATGTCAATTAGAATGTCCTCATATAAAGATATCGTATGTTGTAATTGTATCTTATTGTTTATTTTTTAAAAAATCAAATTAACAATTAAAAAAATATTACATAAGATGGTAAACAAAATTTTCAATACTTACTTTTTTATTAAATTAATTTGTGTATCATTATTGAAGATTTTATCATTTGATATGATTTTTTTAAATTGTGGATTTGTTTTTAGTTTAAAAATAAATGATGAGATACTAAAATTAAAATAATATGAGACAATGTAATCCCACATTTCAATTGGCGGAAGGTTTCAGATTGGATGGAAGGAGTGAAAGGGGATTCGATGAATCTTTCTAGTAAAAGCAGGAGAACAAGTTGGATGTCATAAACATGGGAAAGTTCAATTAACTCTTTCATGTTAGTCATGTGCTGCTCGAAAGCCCCATTTCTTTTGCTATGATTGGGTAGAGTTTGGATTCTTTATATATATATATATATATATATATATATATATATATTTTTATTAATTATTATATATATTTTTTATTTTTATTAATTTTAAGGAGAGATAAATTCAAAATGTACGAGACTCATGTAAGTGGTGAGTCTTATTTAAATATGTGGAATTTACTTGCAGAATGCTTTTCATATTCTCTATATTTATCTCTCTATAAAAATAATAGAAAATAAAAATGATCCAAATAAGATTGGATATATAAGAGCGGCTACTCAATTTGTACATTTTTACAAGGAAAATTTTCCTCTTTGGCAAAAGTAGCTTTTTCCTCTTGTTTAGGGTCAATTTTATAACTTCGTTTTACATTTTTTAATCATATAAATTTTTATAAGTATGTAAAACCAAATTTATTTTTAAAAAAAAGTTAAACGAAATTAAATTTTATCCCAAATTTAGTATATGAAAAAGTTACTTTTATCTTTATCGTTTTTTTTAAAGAAAAATTCAATCATATATAAAGAGATATAAAGATATTTTATCCAATTTATCAAATCTTGAAAATTTAGTTATAAAAAATTAAACAAGACATATATAAACAAAATTCCAATAATATTTTCTTGTTTAGGAGATACGTAGCACATAAATATTAAAACTTTTATGTTTGATATATTTAAAATCAAATTTAGATCATCTTAACTCTTAAAAAATTAATTACAATCATTTAAAGAGAGAGATAAACGTATAAACCTAAATTTTATTTATCTCTTTCCATAATTGGCAATGTCAATTATCTCAGAAATTAAAAGAATACAAACTTCCATCAAACATCTTATGGTTAAATTTCTCAGACATTTGAAAAATTAAAATTTTCATATATACTAAACACCACCCAATTATACAAACAAAAGGAGGTCCATGCATACTATATATATATAAGGATTGGGTAAATGGAAAGAACCTGAACAATTATCCATGGAGAGCTGGACTTCTTTCCCTTGGTTAATAGGCAAAGTTATTATCACTAAATTAACCTCATAGAGCTTATCAAAGCTTACCACTTCATTATTATCACTAGCAACCACCCCACCATCACCAACGAAAAAGATATTAAGAAAACGAAATAGCAACAAAGAATCCATATCCAAATTAGCAAACCCCAGCTAATTAGACTAAACTTTGTAAATTGGATGCTATATGTATATGGTTTTTTTGTGAAGACCAAATTATCTATATATGCATATATGAGAAGGAAGTAAGCTGTGGATTCCTATGAAAATTTGGAAAAGCTGAAAGAGAATGACCCATATAATTGCCTAAGCCATACGCCAACTTATTTCTCTATACTATCCTCCATAATAAATCACGTCGTGAATTCATGATGGCTTTGTTTGGAAGCAATGTTGATAGAGACAAAAGTACCCCTCTCCATAATAAATACTTTTCTATTATTTTTTGTACGGGTAATTTATAATTTATTCACTTGTGATGTGACCCAAAATCAATATCTCATTCAAGTTGCAAGTTGTTATATTTTCACTTAACCACCTTAGGATATAATTTAGTAAAAATAATAACAATAATGTTAAAATGATAAATATTTGTTGAAAAATGTGTGACAGCAATAGAGTTATCAAAGTACAAAAGGATTGTTTAGAAATTATCCTGTAATCAAATAAGAAAATCATAATTAAAAGCTTTGAAATGTGTTTCAAATACAATGCCTTTAAAACGGTATTTGCACTCTATATATGTTGTTATAGAGTTTAGGCAAATTTACTTCTAAGAATTATTTAAAACACTCAAAGAATTCCACTCAATAAAATTCTCTCTTTTAAGAATAGATGCAAAGTGTTTTAGAAAACTATAAGATTAGTTATTTAGAGAGACAGAGTTTTTGTATATATATATTGGACAAAACTTGATTTTCTAATTGTATAAAACCACTATTTATAACCAAAATTTTGAATAATCATGCCTCTTTCTCATGCACTTATTTAAAATTAAAATTAAAATTTTCATCATATTCTTTTTAATGTTCAAAATGTTTTCTGAATTAGTCAAACAATCATTTAACTGTTACTAATGAAACAAGATTATCTAAGCCAATAAACATTTAAATAGTCATGTTTTGAAATTTTTGATGTCCAAGTTCCAATTAACCAACTGGTCTTTTTGATCAGTGGATTGACAACTCTCAATATTCTTCAAATTACATTCTAATTACCTCCAGTCGAGGTATAGTTGCTTACCAAGCTTTCCAGTCAATTGAAAGTTGTTTCAATTAATTGGACGAAGTTCCAATCCCGAAGTTGATCTAGTCAATTAATAACAATTTCAGTCAACTTAAAGAGAGAAGAGAGCTTAAGTTTTTTAAACTATTTTTAACAATATTTTTACTGTTTAAAAGTCTATTTTACTTATATATAGGGATGAAAATAAATTAAGTTATTCATAAACTATTTAGATTTAACCCATTGAAAATTTTATTAAAATAAAAGAGTTTAGTGCAAAATATTAAGTTAGTTTATTAATTAAATGATCCGAGATTGAATTGCTATCATGTGATGCAAATTAGTTCGGTTGTTATTGTCTTACAAAAATGCATGTAATACAAAATAACACAAGACTTTCCAGCTTCCGGAGTGGTGGAGTCAATAATGCCGTCCAAATATAAGAAAATGCCAAAGGTAATTATTACAAAACTTCAATTATGTGGGAGAAGCTTCCTACTTTTGTCTCAGTTTATTAATTAACAAATCTGAGTTGGAATTATATATATATATATATATATATTACTTTTACTCAATTAATTTAGCATTTTTTTTTCTATTTCTTAGTTTTTATGAATTACATATATTTATGGGTTGTTCTCATCATGCAAAGCTTGTGGGCGAAGGTCTGATGTCATGAACCTAAATCTTGGATTGCGATATATAATTGTTTAGGAGAAATTGTATTTATCCACATTTTGATCTTTATCTTTAATTATAATGCGCTTCCAAACTATAAAAAATCGCAGTTGATCATATCGTGATCCGCCCTGTTGCAATAATCTATTTACTATTCAAATTTGATATTAAATGTAACCAAATATATTTAAATTTTACATGCTTCCCCTTTTGCCAGATTATTATCTGAAAAGTTTCTTCTACCTCTCTTCATTTGATTAGGTGTCCTTGGTAGCTCGTTGGTCATGAGATAAAGATAGAATGAAAATGGAAGTAGAACGATGAACAGGTAAAAGAAATTGACTTGACTATTAGGTGTCCATCACATGCCTCTTGTTTTATCAGACAATATGAAAAGTCTCTCTAACCCTTTCCATTTGATTTGGTGTCTATCGTGGCTCGCTAGTCTGAGATAAGAAAGAGAATGAAAATTGAAATATGTGAACTGATAAAGGAAAATTAATATTCTGGAGAAAGGAGAGGCATGTGCAATGCACATATATTTCACTTGATTAGATTTAACATCTGATTTAGATAATAAAAAATTATTACAATGTAAATAATAGATTAGAAATTAATTAAAGTGTTTTACAAATTAAATATATATTATAATTGAAGACAAAAATCAAATTACATTTTTGTAATTAAATATATAATTACATTTTTCTCAATTTTCTATTTAGGCTGAAGAAGGTTGTGGGTCTTGTGGCCTCCTATGTTATTACTGCTCTATCTATTGAGACTATGTTTATTAAGAGAAAATTTATTTTGAAGGTAGCGATCTCAAGAGTTTAGCTATTATGAATGGGTGCAAAAGACTTGAAGCGAATTCCCCATCCTCTATTTTCCACCATCATCACGACTACTGCCAAATCATAATTATATTATACTTTGATGTAATAAATTAACACAAGATAGCACAAAAGTCTATCCTGTAAAATAGCTTATATGTTTATACTAGTTTTCCCCAACACATTTGTTACCATATACCAAGAAATTGACTGGGATTTGAAAATGTAATTTATAGTCATCATTTACATGTGGGTAAATTATAGTTATTTTCTCAAAAATTAATCCTGATAAATTGTAATTCAGATTAGGTCTAATTGATCAACTCAAATTCTAGGTTCGACTCATCTATAAACCCGTTTAGACAATTACACCGCTCGGTAAGTTCATAAAATATCTCGCCATCCACAATTATAATCGCCATAAATGGACCAAAACCACCTGGCCATCAACTACATAACGGACCGATCATACATAGAAATAGGGAGCCTCCTCCCACTAAGTAAGTATGGTCACTTTACCATCCTTTTACGCTTTGTTTGGATGGGAGAAGAAAAAAAGGAAAGGAGAGAAAAATAAGGAGAAAGGCGAGAGAGGAAAAAATTAGGAAAGAAATATTTTCTCTCTGTGCATTTGAATGGAGAGAGAAGTGAAGGAAAAAAAAATGTATAAAAAAAAAATGTTAATTTAATATAATAATAATTTTGTTATTATTTTAAATTTTTACATATATTTTTTTTAAAATAAGAATAATTAAAGATATAAAAATTAATTTAAAAAATATTTAAATAATTTCAAAAAATTATGTTTGAATAAAATAAAATATTTTAATAAAAAACCATATATTTTAAAAATATTTTAAAACTATTCATTCTTTAAATTAATTAAATTTATTTTATAAAAAATATTTATAAATTATTATTTTAAAATTATAAACATTAATATTATTTTAATACATATTAATTAATTTAAATATAAAATATAATAAATATTATATTATAATATAATATATATAATATGTAAATATTATATAATATATATATATATATATATCAGTTGCCTGATGCAATGCATATATATATATATATATATGTGCAATGCATTGTCCAAATGGGCAATGCATTGCATTCAACATTGTCTGACTGCATGGCAGTCGGATAATGTTGTGGTCAAATTGCAATTGGACAATATTGTTCAACTACAATACAGTCGCAATTTTTTTTTTAAATTATGTATAATTTTTTAAAAATTATATATCATCTATTAATTTTTATATTACAAAATATTATTATTTTATAAAATATATTAATTAATTTAATAATAAAAATTAATTACAACATTAATTTTTTAATTAAATATTTAAAATATTTAAAAAAATTATTAAATATATATATTTATTATTTTTTATATTTTGACAAATTTGCAATTGAACATAGGCGTGCCCCTTTTTCCCTCCAATCTCTCCATATTTAGAAAGAAAAAAAAAACGATGGGATCCACCGTACTTTTCTCTCCATTTTTTTTCTTCTCCCCAATTTTCTCTCCAAATCAAACAAGATAAAATTTCGTTTTCCTCTCCTTCCTTCTCTCCTTCCTCACTTTTTTCTCAATCCAAACTCACGGTTAGTGTGTCTGCTATTCTGAAACCTCTCTAACTTAACAGCCCCACTCCCTTTTGTGTTGCTTGCAGGTTCACTGTCACCAAAATTGAGCATCATGGTTATGGGCAATCGTCCAACTATTAATTGTTCATTAGATTCAAAATTAATTTGCTCCCCAGTGGTTTAATTAAAATGATTAACAATTTCACTGTTAACGTCGATTTTACTCATATCTTGAACATTTCATTGTTACGAGGCTCTTGCTAGGATTTAAGGGATTTTTTTTATTTTAAAATATCAATTTAATTCCAGTAATTAATGGCTTGAAAGACTATGAAATTATTTATGATATAAATAATACATCTTTTCAACTATAAAGTCATCATTTTTAACTTTTAAATGATTATTTTAATTAAAAATTTAAAATAAAAACAAAATATTACAGGATGGTTAAAATGTAATGAAACAAATCACAATGGAATAGAATAAGACAATCTAGACCATAAGTAACAAACTGATTTTGAACCATGAGGATAAACCGCAATTTACCCTTTACATACATTATATATATATATATATATATATAATCTTCTCAGTTTAGGTTCTCTCTAGTTTTGTATATTTTAATTATATTATATTACATGATTTCACATTCTTTATGCAACTGCCCTCTATCAGAACAGTAATCATAAAGCAAATATTTCTTCCTCATATCTTCATATGCTCTTTGTTGCAGAGGGCCTAGCTCCCAATATTTCTTGTCATTCCACCATAAATGGGAAGAATAGCACTTATGTTTGTTATAGGGGGTTTGGCATCCATCAATATTAAAACCTTGAAAGTGAGCTATGAAGGGTGCTTGAGTCCATTCAATTCTCTTCCCATTAGACGCCCAAGGTTCCCCATTCCATATGCTACCTGTAATGTGCATTTGCTTTGAAGGGAAACTCACTCCAATCTTTGAATTGTTCTTGAATACTCTAATTGGTACATTGCCCACATAAAACCTGAAAATATAAATATATATTGGTGAAAGTATTCTAATTGTTCTGGTTATGAAACAAAAATTTAATATGTTTTAATTTATATATAAAGATCCTTTGGTCATTTAACTATAAGAGCCAAATAATAGCAATACAATGTTGTTATTCAATTCAAATTTTCTTTATATATAAAAATCGGTGGGATTCACTGTTTATTTTGCACATTTCCTTGCACTGTTTATAATGTCATGTCATTAGGACTATTTATGTAATGTCATGCATTGTGTTGTACTGTTTATCCATATTAAAAAAAATTGTATTTCTTTTTTTTTTTTTTAAATTTTTTATGGGACTCACTTTTTTTTTATACAATTCCTGGATTTGTAGGGATTACTGTTAGTTAAAGTTAAATTTTGGACAAAATAATTAGACTATATGATTGGTAAGTCCTCATGAATAAATATCATCATAATTTATTTATATCTTATTATTATAAACTCTATAAAAGGTAATGACTGAAGCTAAGTGATAAGATTTGGTTACTTATAAAATTAATATAAACAAATTATTACTATGCTTTTCCTTCATGCAAAGAGGAACTGTAATCACGTTTAGCTAAAACACGTAAAGTCAATCATTAATTTTAAAAAAATTATTAATTAAAATATACACATGGAGGTAGTAATTGTAAAAAAAAAAAATACTACTTTATTCTTCTTTACTTCGCAATGGCTACATTTATAACTACATGTAGTTTTATATTTAATTGATTTGTTTAATTAATAATATATATTGGCCTGAAGGTAAGGGGGGTTTATTAAATATACAATAAAATATGCAAATAAAACTGCTTTCTTTATTAGTTACTTAAGTAATATATCTATAAAGCAGTATATCTATAAATATTATTTTTTAGGGGTGAAACTCAAATTTGATTCTCTAAAGATGACTATCAATTAACTACTTGAAAAAAATTATATCACTTTACTCCTCGAAAATTTGATTTTCTTTTTATTCCATTTGTATAGCATGATGATATTATACATATTTTGAAGGAACAGAATTCCATAAGGGTTGAAATAAATTCAAGAGTAATATATAAATTTATGGATCCCATTTCTTTTAATTAATTTCCATGTTTCTCTTAAATGGCTGTTTATTTAGCACACGTAAGAAAAAGAATTTAAAAGTGCAGAATGTTTTTATGATTTTGATTTTTACCCCCCAAGGAAGAAATAGTACACTTACACTATCTGGTGTTGGTTCCAAAGGATTCCATAAGTATGAAAATCACTTGTTGGATCAAACCAAAGGTTAATCCTTTGCTCTCTACCCCCTTCATCACTTGCAAAAACATTTGTTTGAAGTGCGTAAGGCACTCTATTGTTGCCCAAAAATTCATAGTCAAGCTCGTCATGATAATTTCCTCCCATACGATCATATGCCTTTGAACTCAACTTCATTATAAGAAAAGAGAAATCATCAAGGTACTTAGAAATGAAGTGAATGGAAAGGACGGGTTAAATTCATTTTGGAACCCCTCAGTATCAATTAATGTTTTTAAAGATTTTTCTTACATTATTTTATCATTCGAATGTTTGATTTTGTTTCACCTCAATAAAATGTTTGCTTTTCAAAAAATTACATAGAATCATTTTACTACTTTCCGAAAAGATGAAATTAAAGGAAAGTCAAACCTTTGATAATTAAAGTGATACAAAAATTTGTAAGAGAGTCAATAAATAGGTACTCAGATTATCTTTGAAAAAAAAAATTACTCACATGAAGAACAATAATAGATAGCCCCACAAACAAATAAGGGAGACATAAATTCTCACATAGAAAGCCGTAACAACTCCTCTAGAGTCCTTGTTAGGCATCTTTATTTTCATTTCAAAATACCCAGAAGCATATTCCACTTTGGAACTGAAACCAGCCCCTACACATTGAACAAAAGTCAATGGATCGAAAAAATAAAATAAAAAACTCATATAAAGGCAAACTATATTTTGATTGTAAGCGAAAAATCACATATAGTTAAATAAGTAGATGTCAAAAGCCACTCTTTCTTTTTGGTATGAGATGAGAGGGTTAAAATATGTTTTTTTTTTTCCTTTTATTCATACTACCATTTAAGATAAAGCTATTCAATTTAAAGCATGGACAAATTAATTTTTGGTCCATTCAAATACCTATTCGTTCGTGTGTCTGACCCAATTGGACTTAGCTATAGTTAAATAAGTTCATTGGTGTTTGATTTAAGCTCAGGCGGTCAGCCTAAACCCACATCAAATTGGACAAATTATTGATAGGTAATTATTGTCTAAGCATATGAAAATAAAGCTTGAGTCTGCTACATGTTTAATTGCATATGAATAAACTTTGATTCAAATTTAAGAAATAATTAAACTTAGTTAAGTTAATTTAAAACTTTTATCAATTTTTTTTTCAGTTCAAAAGATCGGAAAAAAAATGAATTTGTAGTCAAATTAGTAGTACTTTATACATGAGGCCATTTTTTCCAAGTTATATAGTGATATTGTTATCATGCTTGATATATTACATAAAGATCAATTTATAAATTAAAAACATAAAAAATGAGACCAACATATATCTATATATATACATATATAAAGGATGATAGTAAACAATAAAATATAATGTAAAATTTTAGAGAATGAAAAATGAATTTCATTATTGTATCGGTTTGACCCAAGTTTAGACCAAATCCAACTCGGCCTCAAAATTGTAAAACTTACAATAGTTGGGCTAAAATTAAACCCGTCAATTTAAATACTAAGCTCGAGCCTAAACTCGTTAAATTAAGCTAAAGATATCTATAAATTAACCGATATATCCCGAGAATGGCTGTACTTTTTATTAACAGAATGAATTCAACTTTCATTATAGATGCGGTCGGCACAATTACTCCTGCATAATATATTTATGCTCATAACCAACCTGAATATTTGTCCATTGAGAGTTGAACTCCTCTTCCATCGTCTAAAATGGAGGCATGATGATTTCCCCATGTAATCTCGTAGTTCTGTTGGAAGCTAACATCATCAACGTCAACAGCTTTGCTAGCAGATATCGTGGCCACAAAGAGAGAGACAAGGTAGAAGCTGCAAGAAAACAGAAACAGTTTAAAAGAATATTAGAGTAGAATTGGAATAGGGACAAAGAAAAGCTCTTTGTATACATACTTCAGTTGCTTCTGCCGATGACCCATTATGGCAGAAAAAGGTTTTTTTCTGCAGCCTATATGTATATGGCCCTTTTTGAGCTTATGGTGAAGCAATGATTATGGGTAGATACACACACACACACACACACACATATATATACATATAGAGAGAGGGAGAGATCTCGAGAGAGACGATCATCGATAATGATATTTTCACACATTAACCATCATGTAAAGATATTATATATGATACTATAATTTTAGTTGTTTGAATTAAAAGTAAATTAACAGCTAAAAATACTACATAAAATAATACTCAATGTTTTATAATATATACATAGATATATATATATATAATAATAATAATAAGTTAATTCGCATATTTTTATTCAAGATTTCATGATTTGATGTGAATTTTTTATTTTTAATATAAAAATAAATGATGGGATAGAACTAAAATGAAAATTCCATGAGACAATCTAATCCCGCGTATCAACTGGGGGAAGGTTTCAGAATGGATAGAAGAGGTGAAAACAAATACAATGAATCTTTCTAGCAAAAGCAGGAGAACAAGTTTGAGTGTCATAAACATGTGAAAGTCCCTTTAGTTCTTTCAAGTTGGGGAGTTCACGTTGGTCCTGTGCTGGATGAAAGCCCCATTTTTTTTCCTATTTATGGATATGGATAGAGTTTGGATTTTTTTTGCCTTATTTTCTATTAATTTTAGGGAAAGATATATGCAAAATATATGAGTTTTACTTAAATGGTAGGCTCCATTTGAATATACAAAATCTATTTCAATGACGAGTCTTAACAAAAAATGAAAATAAAAAAATGGAGAGAAACCAAATAGGATTGGATATCTAAAGGCGGCTACGCAGCTTGCATATACAATCATTTATACTTTATTATTAAGTTCTTTAATCAAAACATAAACAAGCATATAGTTCTTCAATAATAATATAATAATAGGTATATATAGTTTTTGTAAATAATTATATAATTTTTTAATTAAATTATACACTTATAATTTTATTATCAAAAAATCATATATTTATTATATTTTGATTAATGAATCTAATAATTAAGATATATGGAATTAGTACCAATTTTAACTCCGTCTCACTTTATTTTTTCAATCATATTAATTTTTATAAGTAAGTAAAACCAAATTGATTTCAAACAACATGTTGATTGAAATTAAAACTTATCCCAAATTTAGTAGATGAAAATGTTAATTTTACTTTTTTATATAAAATAAAAACCCAATCATATATAAATAACAGATATAAAAATACTTTTATTTAATTTAATTTAGTTATAAGGTAATTTGTAAATGGGCTGCTAGTTTTGCAAAAGTGTTAAAAAAGGTCAATGAAAGATTTTGTGGATTTTTTATCGGAGAAGACACAGTTTGGGCTGCAATCTTACCCCTTTAGGCTCTAGTATGGGGTAAAGTCCGGAAAGTGAGTTGGGCTCTGTGAGAATTAGAAACCAGAGAAACAAGCCCAATTGAGTTAAATCATGAGTTCACTCCCAAGTTTACCTGGGTTTACATTGAGTTCATCAAATATTAGTTTTAAAAATGAGTTACGACACATTTTTTTATCCCATGACCCAGACAACTATTTGTAAGCAATTCAAATTAAAAAAATTATAAAAATATGATATGCGAATATTTTCACTTTATATTGAAATTTCCAATAACAATATCGATAAAATTATATCTAAATCTAATTCATTATTTTACTACATTTGAATGGATGAAATGAAATGAAATCAAAACAAAACAAAATTTTGAAACATTAAAATAACACAAAAATCTCTAGAAAATAAAAACTCAATTAATATTGAAATCCTGAGAAGGTAATAAATAGGATTTTACTTGCACTCAAATCTCCTACTTCGTAAGGCTGTGTCCTCCCAAACAAGAGGGTCGTTCCATTGCGTGGTGTGTGTTAATGTGTTTTTATTTTATTTTTTTCCTTTTGAACATTTCCCACTGTGCAGGACGCAAACTACACAGCAAGGATCCGTTTTGATCTGACTTTCTAAACAACAAAGCCACCGTTCACTCTAACAACCTGGCCATTGATCCACTCCCCAACATCACTAGCCAAGAACCCCACAAAGTGAGTCACATCCTTGGGCTCACCAAGCCTTCCCAGAGGGCAACCATCCACAAGCCTCTTAATGGTTTCCTCAGTTTTGCCTTCAAAAAATAGCTCAGTGGCTACCGGCCCAGGTGCTACACAGTTGGCTGTAATCTTTGTGCCTTTTAGCTCCTTAGCCACTATCTTAGCCATTGTCTCCACTGCAGCTTTTGAAGCCGCATAGGCTCCGTAACCTGGCAAGTTGTTCCCAACCACTGAGGTGCTGATCAATATGATCCTTCCTCCACCACCTCGGACTAGCCGATTTGCAGCCTCTCTTGCGCAAAGAAATGCACCTAATCACCCCAAAAAGATAAATAAATAAATAAATAATTTTCAAAATTAAATATCAGTTGATTTATCAACAAAAATACAAATAATGAGTGTAAACTAATAATTTAGTGTCAACATGAGTTGCATCAACTAACAAAGAGGAATTGACAGAGCTTTTATAGTTACTCATCCCTTGCGGGTTCAAATTCTCCTAATATTACAAATTCAAGTTGGTGGTTAATCCTTCTTATAAAGATTCCCTAACACCTAATGGGTTTGGTTCTCGTTAAGCTTCACCCCTGAGCTAATTCCTTCACGTGTTAGACATAAGTAATGTGGGATTGACAAACATAAGTATGGTCCAAGCATGTAAGTGAAGTCTTGATTAGTAATGTTAAAACAAACTTATTTACATTTACCTTTATCTAATCACAACTAAGAATTTACTCTCATTTAAATTTATTTAATTCTACTTCTAAAAAATTAATGGGTATGTGCAGAAGATATCTTTCAAAAATAACAAATTTGTTAGTATGTTAGTTTTTTTAGCACATGTGAGCCGCTTAAAAAAAAATGTAATGAGTCTGATTTTTAGCTGAGTAAATTAACAACATAACCCTTGGAATGCTAGACTTATTGACCTAATCCTTAAAAATTAGTGAATATATAAATTTGTCTTTAAAAATAAGAAAATTTTGATATCTAAATAAGTCCACCAGACTGAATTGTTCCTTTGGTCTAATAACTAACTATAGACCTATTAATAGGAACAAGAGTAGAAAAAAAAAATTAATACTTTATAATATTAAAATTAAAAAAATCTTTATTAAATTAATATAAAAAAGTATAACATTTTTTAGAATCAAATGCCAAAATTGAAACTCTTATCATAATCTTAAATTACTCTAATTAACTAATAATAAATCTAAAAAAATTCAAAAAATAATATTAAAATTAAAAAAAACAATGCATAGCATACGCACCTCTAGTGTTGATACTGAAGGTTCTGTCCCAATCTTCGAGTGTGGTATTTGCAATAGTTGGGTACTTCGGGTCAAGCACCCCGGCACTATTCACAAGAATATGGATCGGGGACCCGAACCCTTGCTCCGATTTGTCAAACAGGAGCTTTACCTGATCTGGGTCCGATACATCTGCTTGAACCGCGATGGCTCGAGGCTCAGAAGAACCAGAAGCATTATTGAGCTCAGAAGCAAGCAGATCGGCTTGGGTGGAGCTCGAAGGGTAGTTGATTACAACCTTGGCTCCAAGTGAATGGAGGTGGATGGCTATGGCTCGGCCTATGCCTCGAGAACCTCCTGTCACTATGGCTACTCGGTCTTTTAGTGGAAGAGTTGATGAGGAAGAAGAAGCCATGGATGGTATTACGAATTGATGATTGTTCTTGTGATTTTTGTGCGTGGGATTTAGTCATATTTAATGGCGTTCTGGTAGGTTAAAAGCGGATCTGAAAAGCTCCATTAAATAAAATAAGTAAATTACACAAAATTTATCCAAGAGAATTTGAAAAGTTCCATTAAATAAAATGAGTAAATTACACAATTTTTTTTAATTTTAGTAAAATTATATTTTTTTATTTTTTATTTTTTAAAAATATATAAATTTTTGTTGAAATAAACAATTATCTTAAACTTTAGTTTAATTTAATTTTTTTAATAAAATATTTTTTATCAATTTAATTATATATTTTTAAACTAAACAAATTTAAATTAAAAAAATTTAAAATTAATTTAAAAATAAGATACTTTTTATTTTAAAAAAGTTGTATGTACTTTAAAAATAATATATATATATATATATATACTCCCTCCGGTCCTGTTTATAAAAAAATTTAAAGAGATTTTTTTGGTTTCAAAATATAGGAAACATAGTATATTTTTTTATTTCACTAAATAATAAATTTCTTTTTTACCCTTCATTTATTGTTACATCTAATACACTTAACAATGCATAACGTTTTTTCATGCAAAATAAAGATGGGTAAAATAAGAAATAATTATCAAATTTGAACCTAATTAATGAGTTAAACTAATATTAACTGTTTTTCTTAATACCAGTAAAATAATTTTTTGTTTCTAATAAATAAGACCGGAGGGAGTATATAATTTTAACAAAATATAAAAATAGCCTTTATAATTTCCACAATAAAATAATAAGGCTTGTTGGGAAGGGACAACGAGATGCGTCATTGCACACCTCAGGTTGTGGAATTGAAGAGTGATCAGTCTTTGTTATGCTAAATGATAAATGCTGAATGGCCTCGAAAGACGAAAATAGCAAACGTTGACTTTGGCCAGGAGGGTGATACTACAAGATACAGGATAAGTAGACAAATTTATCACGGTGAATTCCATTTTTCCAAACTCATGCTTTTGTGCACTGGTGTATAAACAAGATATCATCAATACGTTTTAACAGTAATCAACTTTTGAGGTGTCTATAGCCTTTTATCAGTATGCAAATATAAAGGAAAATGTTATTAATATTGACTTTTGTTGGAATTTTTTTGTTTATCAGTACATTAAGGGTCCGTTTAGTTTAGTTGAATGAGAAAATGAAAAAAAAAATATAAAATATGAATAGACAAGAATAGGTAAAATAAGAAATAATTTTTTTTTATTTTTTAAAAAATAATTTGATAGTTAAAATAATGATTTAATAAATAAAATATAAAATATAAAAATATAATAAATATTATACAATCTATGTTAAAAAAATGCGATCGCGTTAACAGGAATAATCAAATGAAGCATAAGAATATGTTATCAGTAAAGACGGAACCATGTTTAATGTTCGCCTCCTTTAAAAGCTGACCGAGGATGTTATTATTAGAGATGTGTTGACGCTTGAGAATTGGGTGTTGAGGAAGATCTTGAGCGTGCTTTAAACCTACACACACAGGAGAAGACAACCTGGATGATACAATGTTGGGTACAATGCTCAAGGGACTTGGTGCATGTTTAGATATTTTTTAAAAAATTATGTTTATATAGAAACACAAATTCTTTGCTTTTTGCAAAATTTGATTTGTTCCTTACAAAATGTGTTTTGCTTTTTACAAATGCTTATTCAAATATGCTATCAACAGGTAATGAGATGAATCTGAAGTGTCGAGTTTATTGATTAAGATAATAATACAATATATTAAATCACATATTTGACATTTGTAAAAGAGCAAAATGATCAATCAAGATTTTTTAAAATTTATTTCAATTCATGTGAGAAGAAAAAAAGAGAGAAAAAAGAAGAAGTGAGACTCACTTATATGAAACCTACAAATATAAATGTAGGTTTTACCTCTTTCTATTTATCCTTTTTCATTTTAACTGAAATTATTTTAAAGATTTTTTTTTTTTTGAAAATGATAGTCTTCTAAGACAACACTTGGTCCCCTCAACAAATCCTAACTAGCCAAAGCTTTCGAGTAATATCATGATAGTATTTAGAGAAAATTACAATTAAGATTCTAAATTAAAAATATTGATATTAAAAATTTAAAATTTTAAAATTATTTAAAGAATCTAGTAATTAAAAATTTAAACTGTGTAAAAAAATTATAATTCAAAATCTTAAATTAAAATTTTTTATTCTCAAGTCTATTAAAATAATTTCAAATTTTAAAATTCTTTAATATAAATATTTTTAATATAGAGTCTTTAACAATAATTTTTCCTAATATTTACACCTTTTGTTTTCTTGTATAGTTTTAGTCTATTATAACTCAGCTTACAAATTAATCATAGTTAATAATAAAAGAGTAAATTATAAGACCTTTTTATAAGTTTTACTAAAATTGTTCATTTTATAAATTTTATCTTTAAAATATATACTTTAAGTCAATTTTAAATTTTTTTAACTAAAATGCTCTCCATTTAAAAAGTATAAGAGAGTATTTCAGCTTATATATATGTGTGTGTGTGTGTGTTAAGGTGTTCTCTTCCCCTTTCATTGTATGCAATAATCTATTTTCTCGATTTAAAAAATAAAACTTGTCTAAATGAATTAATAGTTTTACATGAATCTCCGAAATGAATTAATCTTTGATGAATTAACTTTTAAAATAAATTAACAAATACATTAATACAAAATAGAACAATATATCTTCTTGTAAAAAGAAATCTCATAAAATATTTAATAGTTATACATAAGTCTCCCAAATGAATAATTGATTAATTGAATTTCTAAATAAATAAACGAATACATCAATCTATACTAATATATAAGGCTTTGAAGTCGTTTTGTCATTTGTACCCAAAGTTATACGTTTGCATATAGATAAAATAGAATATAAGTTATAATATAAGCAAGAGAAGTCAAATGGATTAAACTTATATATAGTTTCTTCTATTTTTGTTATCAATTTTGGTAATAAAATTATATGTGTAAACAAATTCTCTAAAAAAATCAAATCATGTGAGGCTAAATGTAACAACCATATATGTGTTATGTTATTATTAAAAAAAATCATACATCTATTATTTTTTAATCAAAATAACATAATAATAAATATATAAAGAATTATATTTAAGTGTCCATGTGAAATGGAATAGCTAAGTAGGTAAGGAGAAAAAAATGCAATTGGAAATCATAAAAAGCTTGTTTGATACACAGGTGTTTAAGGTTTGCAACCTTCAATGGAATTTGCTTTCCATTCTTATATGGATGGAATATTGGTTTTTTATTTGTGGAACAAAATTTGAAGTTACCATTATGCCTTTTCATTCTATCAATACATCAGACCCAAAAAGGGAAAAATTTATTCTATATCCTATACACACCCGAAAAATATTTTTAATTAAAATTAAAACTACATTTTATTATTTTTTATTATTGGTAAACAAAAAATTTTTTTTGAATTAAAGAAATAAAAAATAATATCTTATTATTTTATACAAAAAAATTAAATATTTTAATTTTTTTTATCCTAAAAGTATTATAATCATTTATACAGCTTTTTTTTACATTATTTTCAATTTACTAAATATACAAATAAAAAAGTAATCTTCTTTTTTTTTCATATTATATCAAACATAATTTTAAATTATAAAATTTTTATTTCAATTCTTATTTTCATTACCTTAAAAATATTTTCATTCTAAGTTTTTTTTTTCAAGTTAAAATGCATGTGGGAGAGTAAAAAAGAAATTAAATAACCTTCCACAATGTTTATTATCATTCTTAAAGTATAATAAAAATTACTATAATTTATTTCTACATTCAGAAAAATTATTTAAGACCTAAATTAAATAAAATATTAGCATGCACTATAATACATGCATGCCAAATAACTAATATAAATTAAAGACTTGACTTGCATGGTTTTTTTAAATTTATTTATATATTTTAAAAAAACTAAGATAGTAAAGTTATCTTAAAAAATTAAACATTAATCATTTTTATTATATACTACAAAATTAGAAAATTATCGATATTTTATATTTTTTGAAATTATTAAGATAATCTGATATGATATTACTATTTTGACCCTGTGTGGGGGGTTGGTCGCGTGGGGTGAGTCGTCGTTTTCATGGAAATGTGTATATACACATACATACATATATATATATATATATAGCGTGAATATGCCGCCTCGGAAACCGTGCTATTTGGTTGGGATTCTTGTGGCGCGGAAGGTTATCGGTGCTATATATATACTTGAGAATACAAGAGGCTTTCAGTGACGCACAGAGAAGTTGAAGGTGAAGGTGAAGATGTCTGCAAGTGAAGGTAATGCGAGGCAGCAGGAGGAGAAGCCCTCTGATCAACCACCCCACATTAATCTCAAAGTCAAGAGTCAGGTTTCACTTCTCTTTTTATCTTCCTTTTACATATATACAAATTTGTTTGAGGTTTGGGAATTCAATTGCTTTTTTTTTTTTAAATTATTGGTTGGATTATATGCAATTGTAATTTACAATGATTCTCATCGATAATGAGAAATTAAAACACTGGGTTATGTATCCCTTTATTTGGATTAACAAATTTCAATTTTCCTTTGTCGATATATATAAAACTTGAGAAACTCTTAATTTCTCATCTAATATTTTGTCATAGAATAATTACATCAAGCTGATTTTGTAAGCCTTTCTTTTTCCTTTTGAATTTTTCTTGTTGAGCAACGGGCCCAAGAGAGGCCTAATTTCTTTTAAAAACAATAAAATTAGACATTAAGTATATGATCAAATATTTGATATTTTCATATGTTGGAAAAGTTTATTGGATCCTTACCAAAATAATCAATAAAGCAAAGTATGTTTAATTTAATATTAAAATATATTGATGGATTATAAAAGAAATATTAGATAATCTTAAATTTTACAAAATTTGTGATATAAAATTTTAATCTAGTGGATTTCGTGAGAAATTTATGCTATATGAGTTTTTCAGCGGTATAAGTTTAATTTAATTACTCCAATGTCAATTGACCCTAATTAAAAAAATGACAAATGTAAATTTTGTAAAAGTAAAATATAATGTGTGAAAAATCTACTATTTAAGAATCTGGTGGAGTTTATTAGTCATGTGATGAAGCCCCGGTTGAAGCGTGTAAGTATATTTGAAATGTCATGCAAATATTTAATTCATGCCAAAAATAAACTTGACATTAGATTTTTTTTTTTCCTGGAATTGTCTGTGCTTGAAATAATCATAAAGTGTCTGCATCAATTCTAGGCCCTTTGAACTAGAGTATTAAGAAACTATGACCAGTTATTTTACCATCAGCACCTCTCTCTTCTTATTGCTATCTTTTAGAAAAAATTATAGTTAAAAATATTTATATTAAAAATTTTTTAACTTTAAAATTATTCTATATATACAAAAAATTTAAATTATGCAAAAAAAATTATGATTCAAGATCTCAAATTTAAATTTTTAGTTCTTTATCTTTTAAAATAATTTTAAAATTTAAAATTATTTAGTATAAATATTTTAAATTTTACATTGTCAACTATAATTTTACCCTTCTTTTGACTTGCTTTGATTTGGTCTCTTGTAGGAAGGTAATGAGGTGTTTTTTAAGATCAAAAGAAGCACTCCGCTCCGTAAACTCATGGCAGCATATTGTGATCGAGAATCACAAGCCATTGACTCCATTGCTTTCTTATTTGATGGACGAAGACTCAGGCCTGAACAGACTCCTGATGAGGTAAATTTTTGGTCCTCTCTACATGTCGAGTTTTGGGTATTCTATATATATCTCTTTCAGAGATTCTTACGTAATTCCTGTTTATCAAAGTTATCTAAACTATAGATGTTTTTCCTTGGGCAGCTTGAGATGGAAGATGGTGATGAGATAGATGCAATGCTGCATCAAACTGGAGGTGGAAGTGGCACCCAGTTTCTTTAGGAGTACATATCTATATATTGAATGGTTCAGTTTGAAAAGGTGTTTTCGTAAAACATGCTTGTCTGAGGTCTCTCTCTCTCTCTCTCTCACACACACACACACACACATATATTTCTTCTTATATAGATTTTGATAGTAACGTAAAAAGATTGGACTGTTTCACATATTGAAATGAATTCTGTTCTATTTTGAGTTCCAATGAATTCTATGTTTCAGATATTGATTCTGGCTTGATGATTTGTTGTTGTTTGCATGAGTTTGAGATATGGGTGATTTGATAAATAGTTTTGTCCATTGTCATGCTCCTTTATTTCACTGCTATGTTTGGTACCTATGAAAGTGTTGGAAAGGAGAGTAAAAAAGAGATGGAAAAAATAAAAATCCGGTCTGGTACGCTTCAAAAGTTTGCCTAAAGGGAATCCGCCTTATACATATTAATGTACTGTGCTCTCCATCACGTTGCTATTCTTGATATTATTTTGCCCCAAATTAATTTTTCAATATTTTATATTAATTAACAAAAGTTATTTTTTTTTAATATTTTTTGTTTGCTCATCTTTCATTTCTATTTTTATGCTATTTTCACTTCACTAAAACATTTAAATAAAAAATATTCTCATTGATTTTCATATTATACCAAATATGATTTTAAGTTATAAGATTCTATTCTATTTTTATTTTCAACTTCATTTCCATTCCCTTATAGATCTTTCTAACCTATCAAACCTATTTAATTATATTTCTCATATGAGCTTGTCTCTTTGTGGCTAGACGTACGCGAATTTGTTTATCTATCTTCGCATGCTTGAGGTTTTGGTCAAACTTTTTTGAGTCCTTGTAAACATTCAAGTTTTCAAATTCGGTTTAGTAGATGAGACAAATTGAATTTAAACTTTTAATTAGCCAGTTTGATTCATTCATTAACTACTCAATTGATATACTAGCATTTGATGGTTTTACTTACATAATTCAATAGCAACTCTACAAAACTACGTATATGCATGCTATATTTGATGTTAATGATTAATCTGTTTACTTGACAATGTTCAAGGACCATAAAACTGATATAAAGAACAAATCTTAATCATAATAAAATGTGACAGAATCATATATCACTAAACTCAAATACTAAAATTTATAACTTCTCCTTATTCTATTAACTCTAATCCTAATTAAGTAATTGTAAATCTATAAATCCAAAAACATAATTAGATCAATATTACCCAAAAAAAAGGAAAATATATACATAATCCTCGTCAATTATAACCTACAGATAAATTTAGTACTCAAACTTTGAAACGTATAATTTTACTCTTGAAATATCATAAAGAGCTAAATCATTTGCTAATCAGTTAAATCTAATGGTGGAGAGACCATTTGCCTTTAACGTGCCATTCACTGCCTTATTTCTCTTTGCTTCCTTCCTTCCTTCCTTCCGCTCATGCACGAAGGTTTATACTCCTGCATTTCTGTTGGGAAAATATGGAATGAGGCCCAAAAATAATCTGATTGGTAGCAACAAAATCTAAATAAAGTGGGTAAGAAATTAGAAATAATAGGGGGAAAAAAAGTTTAAAGTGGCTTGGCTTCAGCTTATTTAATATTTATCCATGGACAAAGGTGGGAAGGCAATTTCAGATGAAGATATCAACACTCAGAGCTACATCCGAAATATATCCAAATATATACCTCTCAATAATTTTGTCACAAAAGATGTATTTAATCTCCACCCAAAATACCCAAATGGAGACACACTCTTAGACACAAGTTTGCAACCAAATGCCTCATGCTCCTCCACACACTACAACAATGTATGCATTTTTCGACAGAATCATCTGACCAAATTTCAGCATAAGCTAAATTTTTTTTTTCTGAGTAAATTTCAGTCAAAAACCAAAAATTTTATCAGAAAAGTTTCCGCTATAAAAAGTAGTAAAAAACTGGGCACAACTTATAAAAATTTGTAATGTGGTTACCAAAAATCAATTACATTTTTGTCAAAGAAAATTGCGACAGAAAAATGGTGACAATGAAATGGTTGGCTTTCATATATAATAATATATTATTATATATAACAATATATATAATTTTAAAAAATTGATATACATTATAGAAAATTTAAATTTAGATTAATTAACAAATAATAAAAATATAATAAATTATAAATAATATATTTCAAATATTTACTTTATTTAGATTATTTATATTTATCATTAAATATTAAATATTTTTTGATAAATTAATTATGATATTATTTAATAAATAATATTAGATTTTTCTATTAATTACTATAAGTTATTCATTATGATAACTTATAATCATTATTTATAATTTACATTAATTATTTAATAATATTATTAATTTTAATTTTAACAAATTATCTCATATTAGAGCTTTTTTAGTTTTAATTTAGTTTAAATTTAACATTTTTAATTCATAAAATTATTTATAAAATAAAATTTTTATTTAAATTATATATTATAAATTTTTGTTGGAAAATTTTTCCTACAAAAATATGGTTGGACATGTCCAATAAAATTTCAATTAAGTCTTCTAATTTGGATAAAAAAAAATTTCAATATTACCCTCTTAATATGAATAAATAAAAATTTATTACATTTATTTTTAAATTTTTCTTTTTAAAATATTTAGTAATTATTTTTATCAATTAAAATAATTTATATAAGATATATTAAATATTAATAATAACATATTAAGTATTACTACAATGATAATATTGAAATATAAATAGATTATATAGTTAATTGATATAAATAATAATTAAAAATTTTTTAATTAAAAAATTAAAAAAAGTAATGTAATTAATTTTTTTTATTTATTTTGAAAAATGAAATTAAAATGTTTTTAAAAAAATGGAAACAATAAATAAAAATATAGGTGGACGAATATAGCATGTATAATTTAAATAAAATATATATATTATATATAATTTTATCAAGTAGAAATATCAAATTTAAACTAAATAAAATTAAAAAGGCTCTAATATGAGATAATTTAATAAAGCTAAAATTAATACTTAATAATTTTAAATAATTTTAATAATATTTATATATTTGTGTATATGTAAATAATTGAATTATCTTTCATTTAATGGTTTATTTTTATTTTCATCATAATCTCCATTTTTCACATCCATATAAAAATCAATGTTAGAATAAGTCTCACATTAAATAAAATTAGACTATGAGAAGGGTATTAGACCATGAGAAAGGTATGTAAGTAAAAAAGACTCATAAACCTAATGCCTTATGTCTTAGGTCAATAGGTAATATTAAGTTAATTTATATAGTTCCACTCAAAAATTTAAAAAGAAAGTTCACAAAAATAAAGGTTATTATTAGAAATGCTTAGTTTACTACAATAAATTTCAGTAGTAAATAGTCAAAAATCATCATTTTTTACAAAAAAAATATTGTCACATAAACTGTCTTTATTTTCACTGTGACAAATTTGTTATTACAGGCTCATCTGTTACAATTTATTTACTTTCTCTCACCTTTGCTTTTTTTGACTTGCTGTCACATCAATGTTATATAAATAAATATAAATTTTGTTATACAAAATTATTTAATATAAATATAATATTAATAAAAAATTGTTGTAAAAAATTAAAAAAAATGTTTATAATAATTATTTTAATAAATTTTGTTATAGAAAATTATTTAATATGAGTATAATATTAATAAAAGATTGATGTAAAAAATTAAAAAATAACGTTTATAACAATTTACAAATTAAATTAAATCATAAATACTTTTTTAAAAAAAATTGTGTAACAGAATCAATTAGGATAGGTGAGCATAAAATGTGGTGAGGAATAAATGTAATTGGAAAAAAAGATTGGGGAAATTTTTTCCTACAGAATGGTGGTTGGGCACATGCATGTCCTACCACCATTATGTCCGAAAAAAGTTTTGTTTTTAAGAAAATTTTATAAAAAGTTTTAAAAATTAATTAATGAAAAAATATATTTAAATTTAAAAATTAAATAATAATATATTATTTTATCTTATTGAAAATTTTATTTTATATATGTATTTATTATAATAATTAATAATTTAGTTTATATAAAAATTTTAAAAATAAGATTGATTAGAATTAATAATAAGTTGAGGTATATTTAATTTCTTTTTATTTTTTTTTTTTAAATTTTCAATATTTTTTTCTTGTGTTACTTTTCTGCCATGGGTTCAATTGTTTTTCACTACATTTTTTTGAGTTTTAGTTCGGCTTTTTGACAGAGATATATGAGGAAAAAAAAATAAAAGAAAGATATGTATAACAATAAAAACTAATTCTGAATATATATAATTAAATTATTTTTAAAAGTTAAATTTTTTTTAAAAAAAATTGGAACGCGGGATATGTGATGCTGTGTTCCTCAAAAAAAATTTTTAAAAAAATAATTTTTTTAATTGGGGGTCAATGCCACTAACCCCCGTTCACATCATTAACCCTTGGGTCAGTGACATTGAATCATTAGCCCAAGGGTCAGTGATTCAGCTGACCCAATGGATCAATTTGACCCGTGGGTCATTTTAAAAAAAGATTTAAAAATTAATATTGTAATTAATTTGCTTAAGATATATAAAATAATAAAAATATAAATTTATTATAATGAATATTATTTAATTATGTATTATTTAAATCTATATTAATTTTTTTATATTAAAAAATATAATATTTTTAAATCTCTTTATAATTTTGTTAATTCTGTAAGTGTTAAAAATTTATATTTTGAGAAAATTTAATTAATTTTATTGAAATTTGTAAAAGGTGAAATATAAATAATAAAAAAAAGCAAACATGAATTTAAATAAATTACTAAAAGTATTTCTAAAATTACATTTATATGGGGTTTTTTTAATCGAAAAAAAAAATTAATCTATATATTGAAAAATACAATGACTTAATTTGTATATATAATTTGTTTAATTTTATAATTATAAGAAATTTATGTGTTGAAAAATAGTAATTAATTTTATTTAGATTTTGAAAAGGTAAAATATAAATAATAATTTTTTAAAAATTCAGATAAGAATTCTTAAACATATAATAAAAATATTTGTAAAATCGTAATACAATTTATTTATTGTTAAAATTTTTGTAAAATTTTTTTGCGCTATAAAAAAAATTCTCTTATTTATAGTTTGAAGGACATAACGTCTTAATTTGAAGTATAATATTTCAAAATATTAATATTTCACAACTACAATGTTTAAGAAACTCAGATATTATATTCATCATTATACAAACTAAAAATTTTTTCTTCATCATTGAACTAATTTCATACAAATTTAAATAATAAATACATAAATAACTATTTTGTTTTACAAATTATTTTACTAATTTTTTCATTTTTTATTAATTTTGTTTCTTGCAATTTAAACAAAATTAATTAATATTTCTCAAAATAATTTAAACAAATTAAAACGTTATATCCTTCAAACTATAAATAAGAGAATTTTTTTATAAGCAAAAAAAATTTACAAAAATTTCAACAATAAATAAATTGTATTACGATTTTACAAATACTTTTACTATATGTTTAAGAATTCTTATCTTATTTTTTAAAAAATTATTATTTATATTTTATCTATTCAAAATCTAAATAAAATTAATTACTATTTTTCAACACATAAATTTCTTATAATTATAAAATTAAACAAATTATATATACAAATTAAATCATTGTATTTTTCAATATATAGATTAATATTTTTTCTCGATTAAAAAAATTCCATATAAATGTAATTTTAAAAATACTTTTAGTAATTTATTTAAACTCTTATTTACTTTTTTTTATTATTTATATTTCACCTTTTACAAATTTCAATAAAATTAATTAAATTTTTTCAAAATATAAACTTTTAACACTTACAGAATTAATAAAATTATTAAGAGATTTAAAAATATTATATTTTTTAATATAAAAAAATTAATATAAATTTAAATAATACATAATTAAATAATATTCATTACAATAAATTTATATTTTTTAAAATTTATATTTTTTATTATTTTATATATTTTAAAAAAATTAATTAAAAAATTAATTTTTAATTTTTTTTAAATGATCAATTTCACTAACTCTTGGGTTAATGATGTGAACGAGGTTAGTAACATTGACCTCCAATTAAAAAAAATTATTTTTCTTTTAAATTTTTGAGGAACATAGGATCACATATCCCGCGTTCCAATTTTTTTTAAAAAAAATATTTAGCTTTTAAAAATAATTCAATTATATATATCTGGAATTAATTTTTATTGTTATACATATCTTTTTTTTGTTTTTTGTTTTCATTTATCTCTGTCAAAAAGCCGTTTTAGTTTCTTACCATCGTGTTATTTGCTCACTTGCTTACTGGATATTTGCTAAACGTACGACTTATGCTCACTGGTTTAATATTGCAATGCTTTAACCAAAGTGCAAACCAGCGAGCTCACTGCAATGTAGTTTGCTCATTGGTTTTGGTGTTTACCCCCTGCAATTCAGTTAGCTCACTGCAGTGCAGGAGGCAAACTGTAGAGAGCCTCATTGTACTGAAACACTTTTTCTAAACCATAACATGTCAAGTGCACTATCATCATGGATTTTACACAAAAACTTTTGATCCCGTAACACGTGACATGATCCAGTGAGTAGGTTTCCTGTTATCATATATTCAAGCTCAAGGGGGTAAAATTTTTCCCCTTTTATAGTTAAATAAAAGCATTGCAGTTCTTGGTCCAAAAAATAACAAAGATCGCAATTCATATCATGACCGTGAAATTTGTCTCTCGACAAATCTATATGTTAGAAGATTTAGAGCAGGAGGTTTTGTTAAAACAATGCAAGCAAGCGTGCAATCGCTTTTGTTAACATATCTGTTTCTAATGTCCTATTACAATATTTCGTTTGATTTTATTACTTCCTTATAATTTTGGTTAACAAAATTACAATGAAACCAAAACAAGTAATTAAATACAGGAGCCAAACTTTTTTGCATATTCCAAGTGGTGATATATTTCGATGGTAAAGATTGCAACCATGCCTTGGTTTTATTCCTTAAGGAGAAAGGGAAAAACTTAATATGAATAGCATCGTCTAACACACATTTTGCTTGAAGGTAGAGAAAATTTCAAGAAAATTTGATATGCGGGCATTTGGATCCTCGTGAGACAAACCCCCAAATTAAACCAAGTTTCGTATCATGGTGATGATAAACAATTTGATTTCGAAGTTGTTAGTAGCCACCGTTGACCATATAATACTTGACTCAATTCCTTGTAGTGATGGGATGGTGTAGTTTCTGGAGGAATGTTGCATATTTTGTGCATTTTGCTCCACACTGTCCACCTCCTGACTGTTCATGTTGTCCATTGATCTTGTTTGCCGTGTCGATCCGTCCTTGCCCCAAAAATAGCTCTTTCTAGTTCAGGCTTGAAGGGTATTAATGCGCCGCTTTGAACTCATGCTCCGGAAATTCTACACAAAAGCCAAAAAAGAAATGTCATTAACTTTTTCTAGAATCAAGTGCATAAGAAATAGAAATTCCACTTTCATACATCTAAAACATGCATGCCATAAACAAAAATTAGAAAACAAAAGAAAACTAAATATTTTAAATTTTGGCCCAGAGATAAAAGTAATTTCCAACCCCTAGCAAGAACGTCAAAATTTAGTGACAAAAATTACTCTGCAAGTACACGTATTATTTTAGAATGGTAAAGGGGTATAAGAGTATCTAAAATTGTCCCACAAGAAATAAATCTATTCATGTTCTAGGGATTAATAACTCAACACTAATTAATACTAATATTCTAGGATGTCTTAGTTATTTGTGACAAATAGTTTAATTAAGTGAAAGGATTCATGAAAATAAACAATGAGACTCAACTTAAATATTTAAAGGACTCAAACAATGGAATCAAAACAAAAACACTAACATCTTAAAGACTTTATATAGATTAAACAACAATTGGCATATGTATCATACGAATATTCATTGAGTTCAATTTAATCATCCAAAGGTTAGTTAAAATTCTAAGTTCTTAACAATTTTATTTAATGTGTTAAACTACTCTAGAATGCCTTGAGGTCATTGAAATTCAAGTTTAGCTTAGTCTAAAAGCCCTTATCACATACGTTTAGCGTTAGACAAATAAGATTACATTTTGTTGAACACCTACCAAGTGTTCAACATAAGGACCTATACTAGTTATATCCTTAGTGTACAACCCCTTTCCAATGTTAAGACCCTATGGTTCAATTGTAAGCGCTCTAATTGCCCTAATAATTAATTCCAACCAATAAGCCCAATCAGATGCTATTAAAAGGCAATGGTCAATTCAAACAACTGTAGCAAACACAAAAGCAATAAGTGCAAAGTATGAACTCCATTAATGAAAGATAGATTAATACATCATACAAGTTTTTTAATTTCTTCAATACATCAATCAATCATCTAGCCTAAACAAAATTGACACTAATTGACAACCTAACCTTGAGAAATAGATAAAGTTATTGAGATTAATTGACAACCTCAATTTGAAGTCCCATGGTTTCTTATATAGGCTTTCCAAGTCAGTTAAATTAAACCACTGTGCATATTGAAGTTATTGGAGTTTGTATGGTGCAATCAGACGCATTGGTGCCGTGGTACCAAGTTCCTTGGAGTTTTTATTACGCACCAATATTTCCAATGCTATGACGCTGAAGTTGAGTGCTGAGATGCTAGACTTGTTAGATTTAATATATGTATTATTCAACTTCCAAACTCCTCCAATTTGTGGCATAGGCTCTCGATAGCTCTTGAAATCAACTCTTAGCCTTCAAAACAACTCCATTATCTTCCTTCTTTGTCTAATCATAACCTCAAGTCATATTTCTAGCTTCCTTACCATTTCTCAATCTGCATTAAAATCCAAATTAGGGATTTTCTGTTACCAATTGAAATCAAGAGAGAGAAACAGAGAGAAAGAAAGATAAAATGCTTTCTTGTATTATTCATTGTACACTGAGCTATTTATACACGTGATGTGTTAGTTGTTGTACAATTCATTAGTTTTAACTAATTAACTTAATTAGGAAAACTAACTAACAAACTTAGGAAATGAACTATTTTCTAGTGTAAACTCCTTCACCCTCTCGCAAGCATGAGAATGTATATCATACATTCCCAACTTAGATAGTAGAAGTATGAATGGAGCGGGGTCGAGGGACTTGGTATAGATATCTGCAACTTGATCAGCAGACTTGATGGGCAACAAATGAAGAACATGAGCTTGAAGTTTCTCACGAACAATATGGCAGTCTAGTTCGATGTGTTTTGTGTGTTCTTGGAAAGTTGGGTTGGCAGCAATGTGTTTAGCTAATTGATTGTCAAAATAGACAATGGTAGGCTGTGGGTGTGGAATGTGAAGATCACGAAGTAAATAAAGTAACAATTGAAGTTCACAAGTAACTGAAGCAAATGCTTGGTACTCAGCCTCAAAGGAAGAGCGAGATATGGTGTGTTGCTTCTTTGAACGCCAAGAAATGAGGGCATGGTCCAAAAAGACACAGAAGCCAATGATGAACATTGAAAGTCAATGCAGCCAGCCCAATTAAAGTCACTAAACACCTTTATTTGGAAGTTTGAAGTGGAGGGAAATAAGAGACCTTTGTTGGGACATGATTTAATGTATCAAAGAACCCGATGAGCAACTTGAAGGTGTTGGTCAGTGGGGGAAACCATAAACTGGCTAAGTTGTTACATGGCAAAAGATATGTCAAGATGTGTGGTTGTCAGATATAATAGGCGGCCAATGAGAGTACAGTAAACAAAGGAATCAGAGAGAGGAATACCACTATCCTTGGACAATTTCAAGTGACGATCCATCGTTGTCTAAGCGGGTTTGCATGCGAGGAAGTCAGAATCATCAAGAATCTTAAGAGCAAACTTTCATTGGTTCAAAGATATACCTTTTTGGGACCTAGCAATCTTAAGGTTGGAGAAGAACTTAAGATCACCGAGGTCTTTGATTTTGAAGGCACTATCAAGAAGAGACTTAATACGCCAAATCTCACATAAGTCATTGCCAATAAAAATCACATTGTCGATATATATTAGTAAGGCAGCAAAGGAGTTACAAATCTTTTGTACAAATAGAGAGTAGTCGGATTTCAATTGGGTGTAACCATATGAAATCAAAGTAGTAGAGAGCTTAGAATACCACTAACAGCTAACTTGTTTAAGATCGTATAATGATTTTTGTAATTTGCAAACCATATTGGGTGCTAGTGATAGGAATCCTAGAGGTGGCACCATGTAAACCTCTTCATCTAAATCACCATGCAAAAATGCATTGTTAACATCGAGCTGTTATAAATACCAATGTTGAGTAGAAGCAAGAGCAAGTAATAAACAAACAGTGGGAAGTTTAGCAATAAAGGAGAATGTATTAAGATCATCAACTCTTTCAATCTGTAGGTGGCGCTTTGTCACGAGCTAGGACTTATACCATTCAATGCTTTCATCAACTTTATGTTTGATTTTATTAACCCAACGATAGCCAATAGGAGTTTTTCCAGGTGGTAGTTCAATTAGAATCCATGTATTGTTTTGTTCAAGTGCTAAAATCTCAACATCTATGGCCTTATGCCAAACTTCATTCTTCATAGCTTGAAAGTAACTCTTAGGTTCATAAGTGGTAGAGATAGATAAGCTAAAATGTTTATAAGAAGAAGAGAGGTTAGTGTAATGTTCCACATCGAATGGAATAATCCTAAGAATGACCCATATAAGTGGGAGTGTAGCTCTCCCCACCAGTAAGGCCTTTTTCCTAAGGGGAAATGAGAGTAGCCAAGGGAGGAACAAAACCCCACTAGGCAGTGTGCCGGGTGCCGCAATGGAGACAATATTGCTGGGGGCTCTGTGTGGTGTTTGGTATCAAAGCTGGCCATTCGAATGTGTAACCCAAGGACGGGTTGGTCCCAAGGGGGTGGAATGTAATGTCCTACATCGGATGGAATAGTCTTGGGGATGACCCATATAAGTGAAAGCGTAGCTCTTCCCACCAACGAGGCCTTTTCCTAAGGGAAAATGAGAATACCTTAGGGAAGAACAAAACCCCACCAGACAGTGTGTCGGGTGACGCAACGGGGACAATATTGCTGGGGGCTTTATGTGGTGTTTGGTATCAGAGCTGGCTATTCAAATGTGTAACCCGAGAATGGGTTGGCCCCAAGGAGGGTGGAATGTAATGTCCCACATCGGATGGAATGGTCCTGGGAATAGCCTATATAAGTGGGAGGGTAGCTCTTCCCTCCAGCAAGGCCTTTTCCTAAGGGGAAATGAGAGTACCCAAGGGAAGAACAAAACTTTACCAGGTAGTGTGCCGGGTGTTGTAACGGGGACAATATTGTTAGGGGCTCTATATGGTGTTTGCTCTGATACAAAACACCACACAGAGCCCCCAGCAATATTGTCCCCATTGCGGCACCCTCCTTGGGGCCAACCCATTCTTGGGTTGCATATTCGAACGGCCAATTTTGATACCAAACACCACACAGAGCCCCCAGCAGTATTGTCCTCATTACGGCACTCGGCACATTGCCTGGTGGGGTTATGTTCTTCCCTTGGGTACTCTCATTTCCCCTTAGGAAAAGGCCTTATTGGTGGGGAGAGCTACGCTCCCACTTATATGGGTCATTCCCAGGACCATTCTATCCGATGTGGGACATTACATTCCACTCTCCCTTGAGGCCAACCTGTCATCGGGTTGCACATTCGAACAGCCAGCTCTGATAACAAACACCACACAAAGCCCCCAGTAATATTGTCCCCGTTGCGGCACCCGGCACACTACCTAGTGGGGTTTTGTTCCTCCCTTAGGTACTTTTATTTACCCTTAGGAAAAGGCCTCACTGATGGGGAGAGTTATGCTCCCACTTATATGGGCCGTTCCCAAGACTATTCTATCTGATGTGGGATATTACATTCCACCCCCTTGGGGTTAACCCGTCCTCGAGTTGCACATTCGAACGGTCAACGCTGATACCAAACACCACACAGAGCCCCTAGCAATATTGTCCCCATTGCGGCACCCGACACACTACCTGGTGGGGTTTTGTTCTTCTCTTAGGTACTCTCATTTCCCCTTAAGAAAAGGCTTTACTGGTGGGGAGAGCTATGCTCTCACTTATATGGGTCATTCTCAGGACCATTCCATCCGATGTGAGACATTACATTCCACCCCCTTGGGGCCAACCCATCCTTGGATTGCACATTCAAATGGCCAGCTCTAATACCAAAGACCACACAGAGCCCCAAGTAATATTGTCCCCATTGCGGTACCCGGCACACTGCCTGGTGGGGTTTTGTTCCTCTCTTGGGTACTCTCATTTCCCCTTAGGAAAGGCCCCGCTGGTGGGAAAAGCTACACTTCCACTTATATGGGCTGTTCCCAGGATTATTCCATCCGATGTGGGACATTACAGTTAGCATAAGAAAGAACTGAAGATAGTGAATGAGGAGAGGAACATGTACCTGAACCAATGGAAGATGGAGGAGCTGAAGAAAGTAAGGCATGATGGTAAGCATGCAAATACGTTGGTAGCTATCTTTGTCTAATGGATCAACGAAGTGCAACAATAGGTGAAGAATCATTCGTATGTGAAGTAGAGGGGTTAATTAGGAAAAGAAGGTAAACATGAAGAAGGTAGAGAGGGTGACATCATTGTACAGGAAGGGTGTGGGTCAGGAAAATCAAGAACAGAAGTAGGTTAAGGTAAAGATATATCTAAGGTGTCATGAAAGTTAACAGTGTCATTGAAAGGGAAAACGTGTTCATAAAAGTAGGCCTCACGTGAAAGAAAAATGCTACGGGAAGAAAGGTCCAAGGCAACATAAACTTTGGTACCTATTTTATAACCAAGAAAAATGCACTTTCGAGCACGAGGATCGAACTTAGTCTTATTTTGAGAAGTAGTAGATGCAAAGCATAAGGAACCAAAAACCTTTAAATTAGACAAATTAGGATGGGTGTTATGAAGACGAAAATATGGAGAAGTATTATGAAGCAAAGGAGTTGGAAGACGAGTAATGATGTAAGAAGCATGTATAATGGCATATGACTAGTACAACTTAGGGAGATGAGACTGAAAAAGTAGAGAGCGAGTGACAGTTAAGAGGTGCTGATGCTTTTGTTTGACAATACTATTCTGTTGAAGGGTTTCAATGCAAAAAGTCTAGTGAAGAATGCCTATGGAGTTAAAAAATTCAGTTATGGCAAATTCCATTCCATTGTCAAAACGCACAATTTAAACAGGAGTTTGAAATTGATTTTCAGATAATATAATAAAATTTTGTAAAGCTGAACAAGTTTCAGATTTGTTATGTAAAAGAATAACCCATGAGTATCTACAAAAATTATCAAGGATAGTTAAAAAATATTTATGACTATGTATTGACACAAGGTGATAAGGACCCCAAATGTCAACTTGAAGTAAAGAAAGGATTTTATTAGAATGAGATGAGCTTATAGAGAAAGGTAGCTTTTTTGTTTGGCAAAATGACAAATGGCACAATGGTCAAGGTGTCTATTGCAAGCAACGTATGGATACAGTTGTTGTATACATTGTAATGTAGAAGAAGATGAATAGCCTAATCTAAAATGCCAAAGATTAAATGTCTTAGACAAGTCAATTAAGGTAGAAGCCAAACAAGTTGAGGTAGAAAAAGGTGCAGCATGACGTATCATGATATAGAGTCCTTCCCTTTCTTCAGCTAAACCAATCATCTTCCATATATGTAGATCCATGATGAAGTAGTACTGGGTCTGAAAAATGGCACAACAGTTTAAAGATTTGTAAGTTTGGAAATAGAAATCAAATGGAATTTAAAATCAAGAATGAAGAGAACATCATGAATAATCAAAGAATCTAAAACCTTAACAGTTCCAGACTGGCTAGCAATGACAAACATTGCATTGGGCAAGTGAACAATAATAGGGATAATATTTTTGCAAACAATGAAGAAAGAGGAAGAAGAATAGATGTGATCAGTGGCTCTTGTATCTAGGATCTAGGAGTTTTTAAAGGAAAAGGAAGCCAATGAAACGTGGTTACCTACATTAGGAGACACATGATTAACAAAGTGAACGAAAGGAGAAGAATCATTTTTGAACCAATTTCAAGAGTTTGTGATATTGTTCTACTGTCAAGTCGAGATGGGCAGAAGGAGTAAAAATAATGGAGTGTTAAGGTTGAGACATTGTATCAAAGTGCTCTCAATTTTCTTGGACAATATTGTTAATAGTTGATATTTGATTGCAAAGTTTAAATCCCAGGGGATATCGATGTTGCTTATAACACGTTTCCACTGTATGTCTTAGCTTTTCGCAAAATGTTCATTGTTTAGTATTATGATCTTGACCAAACATAGGATTGGAGTTCTTCCCAACCTCAGTAAACATAATCTTTGAATCAATTGGAAGATTGGGGATCCCCATTTTGCATTCCTGTTGCAACACGAGTGAGAATACTCTGCTCATAGATGGTAGAGGTTCGAAGATTATGATTTAAGATTTGACTATTGAATATCTATCCCCTTTAAAAATCATGTAACATAATCTTACTGCTGAAACAATTGCATGCAACTCGCAGCATCACAAGAACATTGGAGATTGCAAGAACAAGAAGAAGGAGGACGTAGATTAGCAAGTTCATCCTAAATGATTTTGAGTTTAGTAAAGTAATCCCTTACTAACATATCACCTTGTTTGAGAGTATGAAGTTCATCTTGTAGATCAGCAATGCGAAAGATATGACTCTGTCAAAAATGATTCTTGAAGTCATCCCAAATATCATAAGCTTTGCTGATGCATAAGATACTCTAAGTGATCGTGGGAGATAGTGATTGAGTAAGCCAAGTAACCACCATAGTATTACAACGTTCCCATATCAAAAATAGATAATTAGTCAAACTTGGAGCTTGGATTGATCCGTCAACAAATTTAAACTTGTTTTTAGATTGCAATGCCATTTTCATGGCTCTTAACCATGAATGATAATTGGAGTTGAAGAGGACTGGTGAGACGAGAATCAATGCTGGATTCTCATTAGGGTGCAAGTAATATGGATTTGCTGGGTTTTGAGTAGCATCGGTAGATTGAGTAGGAGAAGACTTAGCAACAGTAGCTGCCAAATCAACCATGGTGAAAGAAAAGCCAAGAACAAATCAAGAAGAAAGAGAAGAACAATGGTATTGATTTGATACCATGTTACCAATTGAAATATATATATATATATATATATATAGAGAAAGAGAGAGAGAGAGAGAATGCTTTCTTGCATTATTCATTGTACATTGAGCTATTTATACATGTGATGTGTTAGTTGTTGTACAATTCATTAGTTCTAACTAATTAACTAATTTCTTCTTTGGTTTAATCATAATCACAAGGTGTATAGTTTCTCACTAATAAATATATTTTAATTACTTAAATGGTTGTGATTTTGAGATTTTAACTAATATAATTTATAGATATTCTATATCTATTTAATTGATCTTATATCTTCTCTCATATTTATTTGCAAGATCAGATAAGATGATTTTTATCATGAAAAGAATTAAAAAAATAAAAGAAAGAGAGGATAAAGAAAAAAGGGAATCAAAAGGCAAAACAAACGTAAGAAGATGAAGAGAAAAAAGGTAGTAGGCCCCGTGCAATCAAGGAAGCATCAGATGATGAAAAGAAACGATGGAAAGGAGAACAAAAGGCGTGGGTCTCGCGTAATCAAAAGAAAGAGAAAGGGAGCGTATCAAAATTGAAAAAAAAATAGAGGCAAAGGTAAGGCATTTTGAAGCGGCAATCCTAAGGGAGTGAAATTTGGATACGTCTAAGATGCGGAAAAGCCACAAGAGAGAAATTTACGCAGATTTTTTATTTACTCAAATTTTCACAAAAAAAGCAGACGGAGGAAGAGCATAAAAGGAGAGGTGAGGAACCAGAGAAAGACACACAGATGATAGGCTTCTCTCTTTCGTGATATTTGTAGCGTTTCTTTTCTCTTTCTTTATTTTCTCAAAATTTCTGAGGAAAATTCTTCGAGTGTTTTAAAGCCAAGAGTGGCTAATTTCTTTGTTTCCTAGTCAAGATTATTGAGGTCTGACTTTGAATAATTTGTGATAGGTTTGATTTAATTTTTTCTTTTCTTGAATATTGAAATATTTTTTATTATTCTGATATTATTATTTAGTTAATTTAATTTGTACTTTATTTTAGTTGAGTAATTATTGCTATCCAAATTTTTTGAATCCGTAATTGTTCATTTGATTCAGTAGAGTAGCAATTCAATGCCTTTGATAAATTAAAATTTTCTTTGTGTGTTGAAGAAAATATTTCTTCCGTTTTAAACATACAAACTTATATATTGTTGAACGATGATTGGTTGCTTTTCTTTTTCTTAATGTTATTCAAGGTTTAAATTCCAAGAGCTTATTTGGGATTGATTTATGAATGAGGTTTAATTGGAGAGTTTGTTCCTTTTAAATATTCTTAAGGAAGAGCAGAACATCAGAGCTTGTTAATGTTCATAACCAGTTTATTTTAGAACAGAAATTATTACTTTTTTACCTTGAGTACTCAATGATCAAATTAGTTGAGTTAAATCTGAAATAAACTTTAGTTGGGAGTTATTTACATTAAAGTTTTCTCTATCAAAAATATTTTCTGAATTTATTTATTTTTAATTTTTTTTCAAGAAAAATCCCCTTTATTTTATTTTACTATTTTTGGGTTGAATAATTTGGCTAGTCCCTATGGAGTACGACCCTACTCACTCTATTTGCAAGAATATTATTTTAAGAGTAGGAATTTATTTTTGGTGGGTTCAACACCCATCAAACTTTTGCATGTTAACTAAGAAAATATATGACACATTTCTTTCTCTCAAATTCTCCCTTCTCTTTTCTTCTTCTTCTTTCCTCTACCAAATCTTTCAGGGTATCAGAGCTCTACATTGATCTATAGAATAGATAACAAATTTGAGTCCTTCTATTACTTCTCCAATTCAATAAAATCGATTGAATCTGAAGAATGATAGAATATCTATTTTGGATACTAACACTCAAGCAGGATTGATAAATAATGATACTGTTCATCATATTGTTTCTTTTGGTGATAATGGTGTTGCTAAATCTCCATCAAATTTGGATCTTAATCATAGCAATGGTGTTATACAACAACAGTGTATAGTTTCTCACCAACTTGAAGTAGTTCCAATCAACTTGAATTATGATGCCAAAGATGTTAACAGAGTTTCTCATCAACTTGAAAGTTGAAACATAGTTCCAATCAACTTGAACTATGATGCTAACAAACTTAATATTGGATCACACTCTATTATCAACCAAGAGAATCAACAAAATTGTCATCTATGATTACCAAAGCTAAAGTAGGCATTTTCAACCTTAAAGTTTTTTTAACTCGAAGGGAACCTAACTCTCCTTATGAAGCATTACAAGGTGAAAAATGAAAGGCAGCCATGATTGAGGAATATGAAATGTTGCAAAGAAATAATACATGGTTCTTGGTTCACTTGTTTAAAGTTAAAGAGAACCCTAGTGCCAATACACAAAAACATAAATCTCAACTAGTGTCGAAAAGATTTCATCTAAAAGAGGAGTTAGATTTCACTGAAACTTTTAATCCTATTATTAAGCTAACTACAATCAAAGTTATATTATCTTTGGCTTTAAATATAAGGTGGAAGCTTCATTAACTTGATGTAAATAATGCTTTCTTGAATGGTATACTGAATGAGTAAGTGTATATGGATCAACCCACTAGTTTTGAATGTGCTGACAGAAAAATTACAGTGTAAATTACATAAATTCTTGTATAGTCTTAAATAGTCTTCAAGAACTTGGTTTGAGAAATTGGCAGCTACACTAGTAAAGTTTGGGTTCAATTTAAGTAGGTGTGATTAGTCATTATTTACTTGAGTGACATCACATCATACTACCTACATCCTTGTATATGTAGATGACATCTTAATTACAAGCAATTCAATAAAAGAATTTTTAGCTCTTATCTTTGGTCTTAACTAAAATTTTACTAAAAGATCTTGGTTTAATAAGTTACATCCTGGTTATTGAAGTTAAGAACATGAAAGATGGGGGTTTTCATTTGCCTCAAAAGAAGTATATTAAAAATCTCTTATGTAGGGCCAAGATGCAGCAAACTCAAAGTATTAACACCCTAATGGCAAGTGCTTAAAGCTTTTAAAGTTTGGTAATGACCTAATATTAGATCCTAAACTTTATAGGTCTGTACTAGGGGCACTTCAATATACAACTATAATAGGACATGAGATTTCTTTTACTGTTAATAAAGCTTGTCAATTCATACAAGATTCTCTTGAAGTTTATTGGAAAGCTGTCAAGTGTATACTCAGATATCTTAACGGCCCTTTGTCTATTAGTTTGAGTTTTACTAAATCCACTAATTTGTCACTAAAAGCATATTATGATCCAGATTAGGCTTCAAATTTGGATGACAGGAGAATCACCATAGGGTTTTGTGTTTTCCATAAGAACAATCGTGTTTCTTAGGGATCGAATAAACAACATGTGGTGTTGAGATCTAGTATTAAAGCAGGGCATAGGAACTTAGCTCACATGGTGGCTGAAGTGGTTTGGATACAATCTCTTCTCACAAAGTTGAATGTTCACTGCACTTCTGTTCTAATGATTCATTTTGATAATTTGAGTGCTATTCTTATAACTACCAAATCAATTTTACATGCAAGAACTAAGCACTTAGAGCTTAATTTCCTTTTTGTAAGGGAAAAGGCACTAAAAGGAGACATCGAAGTTCAGCCTGTAGCTTCAAGTGATCAAATTGTAGATAGATTTCAACATCTTTTAAGCAAATTAAAAGTTTATGAGCTAGAACTTGAAGATGGTACTTAGTAGTAATGTCATATGTAATTTGTAGGCCGTTTGTATTTGAGAGGAGCGTGTTAGTGAAGTTAGCAAGTTAGAAGTTGTTAGATTTTGTTGGTTAGTAGTCAGAAGTTTCTATATATATTTTATTGTATAGCTTTTGTTTGTTAACTAAGAAAATACACTGATATATTTCTTTCTCTCAAACTTTCTCTTCTTCTTCTTGTTCTTCTTTTCCTTCTTTCCTCTGTACCAAATCTTTCTTCTTCTTCTTTCCTTTGTACCAAATCTTTCAACAACTAAGGTCAATAATAGGTAGAGCAATACAAGGAAATGATACCCTACAATAGAAAATGAGCTTCCCAAGAGTATCAACTTCATAATGATATTATATAGAGATATAAAATTAGTAAAGATATCCAAATAACGAGTAGCAAATACTATAGTAAGGAGTTCTTAAGTCTTCAAGGATATACCTATATATGAATAAGATATATCAAAAGCCAGAGTCAAAAGTGCTGCCAATGTACAAAAGAAATAGACTAAATCACAATCAAGCAAAGACTATTATGATTTTATTCTTTCTTACTTCTATTACTCTAATTATGAACATTCTTTTTTTTTAGGTTCATTTTTATTCTTCTCTGCTCATCTAGTGATAAATGAAATAGTCTTGATTTTTCCCCTAACTGGAAAGAAATACAAGAGAATAGAGAGAGTCACATACTTACATTCGAGTTATGGAAATAGTCATTCTACAAAACCATACACTAATGCTCATTTTACGGTCTCATTTAACATTGTTTACCAATATTATGGAACTTTTTTACACTAATTCTCACTAAAAGGGAAAGCGAAACATGCAAAAGAAGAGGGTAACCATGACTAAAACCTAATAAATGATATTTCTAAAAGGGACTGAAGCTTAATTTTTGGAAGCATTAGGTGAAGTTCCTACAATAGTTCATATTGCAGTCCATTAACCAACTGCGTTCAATAAATTTCTTTCCTCAGAAGAGATAGGTTTTCTTGTTCTTGTTTCTTTTCTTTCAATTTCATCTAAATTATAGGTTGTCTCTTTCACTATATATCCCAATTGACAAATTACCATTTATGCAACACTACATGTTGAAGAATTACCAATTGATAAATCACCATTCAAGCTCACTTATGTTGAGGACCATAATGACTACATAATGATCATAGGCTCATATAGTCAAATTTATAACCATGCAATTATAAGGTTCTCTAAAATTTTCAAGTTAAAATTCTCTCTAGTCTAGAAAGAGATGTAGTAGGAGAGAGAAAGAGACATAAGGGTAGGGCCCACATAGGTAGGTTTTATTAGACCTCATCTCATGTCTTTTTCTCCCTTTAAGAGATTTTCTTTTAAAAGATTTGTTGGTAAATTTTTTTAATTCACATTTGTCCCTCAAACAAAACTAGTGAACTCAACAAGACATACACATGTATAAAAGACAAAGGACTCTTAAATGAAACAAAAATAATGCATGTAAACCTATAACTCTTACTTAATTCTCGTCTCCTTCACATAGTGATCATCAGACCCCTTTAAGTGATCAATTTATAATCTTATTTTAATATGAAGAAGTTGCCCATATGTGTCTAATATCACACCGCAACTGAACTCATGATTTTGGTCCATTTCCATTGACATTAATTGCTTTAAAGCTGGTTGGAGAAGGATTTTTAAGGTATGGCGTCATAAATGAGTTAAATTTACTACCCCAACTTCACATTTTTGGTTACGTTTAGCCAATTCATGAATCATTCTACAAATAGCTATTACAAATTAATTGCTGCACAGACCCTGCAAAGTCATGCATAAATTCACAGTAACCCATAAACCAGAAGAAGATACACCGTCAACTGCCAACAAGGTTGGCTCAATTGGTAGAATCGAGCAGCATTGACTAAAGAATTTTGAATTTCCTTCCTGTCTTTGTTGCTAGATATTCACCAATTGTCATGTAACTTGTCTTGAAGTTATAACAACCTACTTAACTCCTAAATTTTTGTCTAAAAAAATCAAGCGACCAACAATTCAATACTAACACATCCACAAATTTTTCCACTAAAATGTAAAAGCACAGATATTAACATAAATATGAGGCATGATTAAACACAACACAAGATATATAGTGTTTAAATGCAATATGAGCTATCATGGATGATTGTCAAATACGATACGGTTTCGATTTTTAAGTAATAGTGATTCATAAACAAGTGCAATATACAGGATTGGGAGATTTTATACGGGCGCGAGTGTGAATTTGTTAAGAACTAAGAAGGATAGAAGGGTAGAAGAGAGAAAGAACAGAGAGGACGAAGAAGAGGGAAAGAACAGTGAGGGAGGAAGAAGATGAGAAAAGGGAAGAAGAGAGTTCAATTCACTCCTGATATCCTTGTACAATCAAGTCTCAGCCTCTTATACTAAATCAACCAACTAACCCCTAGCTAACAAATCTAAGTAATTAATAGATTTCTATTAAGTACAAGACTCTAATACCCTTGCTAATGAATTTGGTGCGAATCAGAATTTTTGAGGAGGGGGACGATCGAGTATGCTTGCTAAATGGGTCATGTCCCCAGCTAATCTGAAGATAATCATATTTGGATCGGAACTATGAAGGGTGGATCCGAATGCTTTCTTACTCTTCTATGTTTTTAAAGGGGAAGGAGCTCCAACTACGTTTTTAAGTCGTTCCATGCAGTTGTGTCCGTGGTGTAGATGAGTATGGAACACTAGACAAGGAGAAATTTGTAGACGTGCGGGGAGAAATTTTTTATTCTCTATTCTCCAGCCATTAAATATTAGCCTCAAATTAGTTTTTTCTAATAATTTTAGACTATTTTTGTAACGGGAAATATTGAATAGGTGAAACTGTCAGATACCCTAATTATTTATATAACAAAAACTAATTACTATTTTATTATATAAAATTTCAGGTAAATTATTTTTCCTTTTTTGAAGAATATCCAAATTACCCAACTTTTCTCTCTATTTTAAAAAAATTAATTAACTTTGTGTTTTGTTAAAATTATATAATCCTTTTTTATTTTTAAAAAATATACATAATCTTCCCTTATAACATTATGTCACCTTGCATTTTAGTCTAATTTTAAATTTTTTTATTAAAATACTCTTATTAACCTAAATATATATTTTTTAAACTAAAAAAATTAAATAAAGAGTATTTTAGTTTAAAATTATATTAAAGTATAAAATATAATCTTTGTTTTAATAGAGATTTCTGTATATTTTTAAAATAAAAAGAATGTATGTATAGTTTTAACAAAACTCATGGAAATTATATGTAATTTACTCTTCAAAAACTAAGCTCTCTTTTTAGAAATAAAAAATGTTATACTGATTTATTTGCAATAAAAATAAGTTACAATTATATTTATTTTCATAAAAATACCATCATATATATCTATTATTTATAAAATATTAAATGTGTTAAATATATATTTAACACATATGAATATAGTCGATTTTCTAATTTTAGAATAAACTAAATTTTTTTTATTTTCAACACAACATAAATAACATTAGATAAACATTTTAAAAATATATTTGTTAATAAGCTATATTTTTAATAAAAGAAATTAATATTATTCTTAAATGTGTTTTAGTTATATTTAACTTTGGGAGTTTATTTATATTTTTATACTAGAAGAAAAATTGTATAATTTAGATATTTCTTGAAAAAAATTATTCTAAAATTTAAAAATTTAGAAATTATCTTCTAAACTTTTTAAAAACAAAGTGAAACATTAACTTACTTTTCCATATGATTGGTAAATGTTAAAGGGTAAAATATTTTTTTCTCTCATCAGGTTAACTCTTGTTACAATTTTAAGTACATGAACTTCATATATAATGGTTCAAAACACCTCATTCAGTCTTGAACTTGTAAGCTGGAACCCAATTGAACTTAAACGTTGATGATCCCAAAACAAAATCTAAACCTCAATATGGCATAAACTCATAAAATGGGATATAAATTGAAGCCCCAAATTATAACTTATGGTATTCAAATTATTATATCCTCAATACAAAACATAAATTTGCAAAATTATACTAGAATTGAGAACACAAAAAGAGACTCAATTTATACAAAGTTATAAAATTGAACCCATACTAAACAAAATTGAAATTAATGGTTCATTGGCAAAGAGAACAAATTGGGTAGAAAATATATTCATATTGATCAAATCCTAATAACAAACACGATGATCTTTTATTTTCAAGAGAAATTTTTCTTAATAACAGATCCAAAAATTCCAAAAGAATTTCATAATTGCAAGCCTTTGGCTAGATACCAAAACTAGGAAAAAGCCCCAAGGCACTAACTATAGCTAGATCTTCCTCCCAACCCCTGCGCTCTCTCAATAAATGAGCTATTAATTTCAATGTTATCTAGCACAAATTTGATTCTCTTTTGACTTAAATTTTAGGCCTTATTTAGTATGTAGAATATTTTCAATAAAAAAATAATAAAATACAATTGAATTATTAGTATAATAAGAAAAGAAAAGAGAATGCTTTTCCCTTTATTTATTTAATAGAATAAAAATAATAATAGAATGAGAAGTAAGTAATGACAAATGATCAAAATATACTTAGATTAAAAAATTAATGTAAGAAAAAAAATTTTATATATCATTATAATTAATACATAATTATTTTTTTAATATAAAACTATAATTAATTTATTATTTTTATATAATTATTTATATGTATAAATTATTATTTTAATATAATAAAAACAATTATTTATTTTAATATTTTACATATATTATTTTAATATATATTAATTAATTTAAATATAATATATATGCATATATATAATACATATTAGAAATATATATAATAAATATTATATAGAGAGATATATATTGCAATGCATTGTAGCAATATGCATTGCCACAAAGGCAAGTGATAATTGGTTGGATTGATTTCGGCTTATCTTTAATCACTTTTTTAATTTAATTTTATTAATTAATATTTATATAATTTATTGTTTTTAATATCAAATATTATTAAATATTATTTTTTTATTTTTTAATGCCAACCAAACTTTAGTTGCTAGTGAAATTTAATTTTTATATTTTAATCAAATTTTAATATTTAACATGGTACTATTTTTAAAGTTACGCAAATTTAAAATTTTTAAAAAGTGAATTAGCATTTTTTTTTATTGATCCTTCCGTTAGAAATTGCCTTCTTTGTTGTACTGGGAGAGAATGATAAAATTACATTTGGTATGTTATGAAAAGAAAAGAGAATATTTTTTTTATTTATCAGTTTAGTAGAATGAAAATAGTATAAAAATGAAAAATAAGTTATAATAAATGAGTAAAATATTCTTACTTAAAAAAATTTTTTGGGCATTGTAATCAATTAAAGAAGTAATAAAATAACAATTTTCTTTTCTTAGCCTTAGGGTCCCTCTTGTTGAAAAAAAAAGTAAAAATATTATATAATAATTAAAAATAATATCTAAATATTATTTGATTTAAAAAAATATATAAATTAAAATTTTTGAAAAAATTAAAAATATAATATATCACGTAAATACACTTTGAGTATTTTTATTTGTTAAATATGGCTTTTACATTCAATTAATAAAGCGTCTGCTTCAACTTGCACTGAGCTTTCTTCACTCAAGTTCCATTTCAGCTTGTACCACAGGGGCATTGTGGACGTCTTTTGAATTTTAACTCCAAAACCTTTTTCTCTTCCCATGTTCTAGTGCCAAAAAAAGGTCATTCTCGATTCATTCCTTTTTTGCTATATTTTCTTGTTACCAAATATACAAAGCAACTTATTCCCTTTCATTTTTTATTTCCACTGTGATACCACACGAGGCCTTAGTTTCTTTTTCTTTTCTCAATTTAAATTTAATTTATAATTTATGTAGTGATTTCAGTATTGTATTGAACATTGAAGAATTCGATCAGCATGACTCATAGATTTAAATCTCAATCTATGTCCCAACACATGAGATTTCAGAAAATTATACTTTTAGTCTTTATATTTTTATTTAACTTTTAATTAAGTCTCTTGTTAACTTTTATTTTTTCAAAATATTTTCCATATTTTAGAATAAAGTTTGATAAATGATTAATTCATTTCGGAAAGAAAATTAATTGATTTCATACAAGTTTTTGTTAGGAGTTATGTAACTTATTTTGCAAATTTTGGATACTTTAAATAACAAGTTTTTTTTAGTGATTGCATAAATTAGAAATTAATTTGTTTTCAATTATTTTGTAGGGATAAATACAAAGTTGAGACATATTAAGAAGTGTGTTTGATAAGGATTAAGATTTGAAAATTCTTTAAAAAGAGACTTCGAAACTCTAGAGAGGCACAACTTTTTTGAATTATTTATAAATGCAAGAGAGAACTGAGAGAGCACTAGAGGGCAAGAATTCTTCAGAGCTTTGTAGAAAGGATGAAGTTAAGCACAAATCTACCTACTTCTTCTCTTCTCTTTAACTTTTTCATGCAAACTCCTTATTGATTCTAAATTTGATTTTGGATTCCATATTGTTGATTTAGTAGCTAAATTTTTGTTTCTATGATTGTTATTAGGAATCTATTACTCTGTTCTTCTGATTGATAATACTTAGTTTTGTTTGTTAAATCTTGATCTTATTGCTTCTAATTAGTTGGCCATTAGTTAGATAGATTTGGATTTTTTGATTGAACTTGAGAAAGGGAAATTGGGAATAAACCATATATTAAATAACATAAGCAAAAGATACTTGCTGTGGCAAATTAAATGTTTTACTAATAAGATAGTGATATATTTATTAACCTTGTATAGTCAAAAGTAAGATTGGGGTATAATTTGTACGCGGTCAAATTTCATAGAGAGTTAAGGTATTGACTAAATAAAAATCTCATAGGTAATTCAAGGATATTAGGTTAATAGGAATTCTGGGATAACAAAATAATATTATTAAAAGCAAGAAAAAGATAGGCAATTGGATTTTTAAGAAATACTGTGGGGATTAATAATCATAGGTTCTCTTGCTTATTGAATTTACTCGGATTAATTGGCACACTTAATTATTTTCATTTTGATAGTTTTGACTAGTTTTTATTTCACTTAATTATAACTAGTTGATTTAAGTTAGGGTATTAAATTTAGTAATTGGTAGATTTCATCTATCATTTAAAAATTTGTAACTCAATAATTGAATCCTTGCAGTTTAAAATTTTTTAATTTAGTCTTTATTATTAAAATTCTGTCAATATTTTGTTAAATTTTATTAAGACAACTAACTATATGTTATTTTAATACTCTCAATATATATGATTTATGCTAATAAAAGAGGAAAAAAATATAGATAACAAAGTAAGATTAATTCACATATGTAGCAAAATATTAACAAAAATATAAAGGCAATGACTAAATTAAAAATTATTCAAACTATAAGGACCTACTTAAAAATTTTTAAAATATAAAGACTAAATTAAAAATTGAGTGAAACTATAAGGACCAAGAAAATAACTTTTCCTATGAGATTTCAAATTTATCTTGAATTTACATTATGTTGGATTGTTTTTCAATGTTTAAGCCTTCGACTAAGTTCTAGTCTATGAGTATAAATCAAAGTGAAGGTGTTTTGAACTGAAATTCATGTACTATAACTACAGTTAGGGTAAACTTCAGGGGATAACATGTATTTTACTTTTTAACACTTACCTATCACTTGAGAACCAAAATTAAAGTTAACTATCTTCTTATGTTGTCACTTCTTATAAAAATTTAGGGGAGTATATAATTTTAAACTTTGTGTATTAAAATTGTAATTAATTATATTTTATAAGGGATAATTTTTTTAATAATTATACAATTAAAATTTTGATAGTTTTTATAAAATTCTGTATTTAAGTTATTTAGCGTTATTTAAATTTTCTTTCAAGTAAACTCAACCGAATTTAAATGCAATTGTATTAAATTGTAAGAGTTATAAAAAATTTAAACAATTAACATTACCCATTTGTGATTATTTGTTTACTTTAATTTTCAAAATTGGACATCAATTCTGGAACTACCCCATAGAAATTGAGACACATAAACAAGATGCATAAGTTACATAATTGTAAAATAAAATATAAAAATACTTATAAGGTTATATTATTCTATTGGTCTATGGAGTCACTCAATTTTTTTTTATTTTGATTCATCTAATTTAAAGGTTTGTAATTTGCTTCTTATATTTTAAAAATGTTTTACTCTTTGTTATTAAACATGTGTCACAGTGTTAGTATGTCATTAAATTTTTGTAACTATATATTATATTTTGACACTTTAAATGTATATTATTTATGTCAATCAAAAAATTAAAAATTCATTATAGATTGAATCCACTCACGTGGCACATGACATCATCTTGGGTGAGTAGCAGATTAACTTGCATATCCAAATTGTCAAGATAGTAAATAGTAGAGGGTTGATATAAACTTAATAATTGGACCAAATTAAAAATTATCAAAATTATATGAATTCAATTATAAACTTTAAACTATAAAGACAAAATTAAAAATTAAATGAACTTTAAAGAAAAGCAAACGAATTTAATCTATTTATCATTTTGTAAAAAGCAAAAAAAAAATTCCATAACCATTTAAAAAATTGTATTTCTCTGTCATTGCTTTAAAATGAAGTTGTTTTGTGCATGTAATGTGTCATTAGCATTACTCTTTTCATTTTGTTTGATTTGAGGTGTTGTGAAATAAATTTTTTTTAAAAAAAGTAGAGGATAACAAATTTTTCTTTTTTCAAAAAAATTACATCTTTATCTGTTTTAGATATTAACAAATAACCAAAATATTGTTAAAGACTCAATCATATATCATTAAACTGTAAAATAAATGTTCATTATTTTTTAAGAACTTGACAAAATTTTGTCCATTTGGAATTTGCTATTGTAATATATGAATTTTTTAATCATAATAAATTAATTTTCATATTAATTTGTGTATTTTTTTTATTGCTAATTTAATCAAACTAATTAAAACTATGCATCTAGCATTTAGTATAGTAAATTTAAAACCAAAAAACAAAAATTCTTAAATATCAATTTTATAACTCAAACATTTAATATTTAAATTCAGGGCAAAAGAATAGCTAATCTCTCGGATAGGGTGTGGGATGGATGCATGGATCCCATGCGCGTCCTATTTGAATTGTTCAGATTTGATTTGGATGGTTCAGATTGCATATTTATATATATATATATATATATATAATTTTAATTTTTTTAATTTTAAAGGATGCAGAGTACAAAATAAAAATAATTTTATAAATGCCAACTACAAAAAAAAATGTTTCATATAAAAAAATTTTCATAAAATTTGAACCATTTATATTTAGCCTAGACAACCCAGATTGGGATGCGCACAATTCATAGAGAATATGGGTTCGTGTTGATGGACACTTCTTGCAAGACCCAAGGAGCATCTGGAGGGTGGTGGTCTTTTATTATTAAGGAGGTATGTGATTTAGTATAGGGTGAAGCAGCTCATTCAAAGTTAAGATGTGGGCAATTCTCACTAAATTGAATCTCCTACGTTTAACTTTAAAATGCAAGAGTAAAATTAGATTGAGAAAAAAAAAAGTAATTTTTTAGATTATATACTCTCTCCTCTTTCCTTTTCTCTTTTTCTCTATCTAATGTTACCTTGCATTTAGTTTTCTAAAATTAAGAAATCCATATACACTACTTATTGGCTTGGAAACTTGGAATTAAGTTAGAGCTTGAGTTATTAAAAAAGTGTCAGTGAAAAATAATTTCGAGTAACTTGGGTTTTTTTTTTTTTTGTAGTAACTGTACAAGTATAGTTGAAGAAAAAAAGATATACAAGGTGTGAGCTTTATACAAGTGGAGCTTACTACTTTTTCTTATCTCTATCATACTACATTCTTTGCAATATTACAGAGAACCTTGGACCTAGAACAAAATCCTCAGCCGTGATTTTCAACTTTTGAGAAAGTGGAGAGAAGTTGAGTGATAGAGATATAAATATAAAGTGTGTAAAACTCATTTAAGTAGTAAATTTTGATTTTAGATCCTCTTCATTTCTTTTCTTTTCATTTGTTTTATCAATTTTTTTAAAAAAATAGATAGAGAATGTATGAGACCTAACCTACTTAAGTGGTAGGTTTTATTTGAATATATAGGATTCACTTAAATAATGGACCTCACACTCTCTATGTCTCTTTTTCTCTCTTCAAAATGGAGAAGAAATGGAGAGATCCAAACTAGGTAGATTTTAGTTGGATGTGGGGGACTAGGATTTACTTCAATAATGAATCCCACAGATTTTATATCTATTTTTCTTTGAAATTGACACTATCAAATTTGAAAAGAAATTGAGAGAATTTATTTTCCTGTGCAATGAAGTCTTTGTTTGCTCATGTTTATTGCGAAGGAAATTAACTTGCGAATAAGGTAGTGAATAGAAGAAGTGTAGAGATGATTTCAAATTAGAATTGATTGATAGAGTCTTTAGTAATAATTTTTAAAAGTTGTTATGGTTGTATAGAATAACAATAGTGGTTACATGCTTTTCTTAATACTAAAAATTTAAAAAAGTTCTATATCAAGATATTAAAATAACATATACTAGTTAAAGTTTTTTAATTAAAATATATAAATAATATAGGAATGAAAACTAAGGACTTATCAAGCAAGTAAATACAAAATTATGCATAAAAATTAAATTAAAAGAATATATTTTTATGTTAAGAATTAAAAAAATGTTAGATTTAAATATTTTATATTTATGAAAAGATAGTAGCAATTTTTATTTCAGTAAAATATATATATATAATAAAAGTTTAGAAGAGATATAGGCTAGAATATTAGCCTAATAGTAATATATTTATAAAAAGAATATATATATGGTATTTTTTAAAAAATAAGAAAGTTCTTTTGGATATTTTCAATTTTTAACAACTACAACTATTTTTAAAATCATCCATAGAATGTTTCTCCAAAGCTACTATAACTTTTTCAAAGCATTAAAAAAAAAAGAATTATAGAAAATATATAACCAAACGCAAATTTATGATTTTTTTAATAATCCCAAATGAGCCCTTAATAACACATCAAAATAAAATGCAAAATTTTTTTATTTCAAAAAGGCACAAGTCATGGCAAGAAAAATAAATTACTTAATATATTTTTCATAAAACCAAATTTATGAATATAGCAAAAGAAATTGAGCAATTTCTTTTTGCTTTACAAAAAAAAAATCCTAGTTACAGTCATTTTTTGGTTTAGCAATTTTAGCCATAGTGATTAACTTGTGGTTTAGTTGTAGTTTTAGAACTACAGCTAAACCCTAACTTGGTTGGAATTTGTTATAAACGCAACTAAACTAAAAATTTTAACCTAAATTGTATTTTTTAAAAAAAATTTGGTAACTTATACAAAATACCTTTATTTCAATACTAAAAAGTAAGATAAACAAAAGTCTAAAACAAGAACAATCACACCCAAAGAATATTTTGCAGCCCATTATGTATATTCTCAACCTAGGTTGAGTAGTGGCGTTGGCAAGAATATTTTATATAATTTGTGGTCAAGTCAATTGTCATAACAACTAAAGAAGGCAAGAAGAAAAAACAAGTGAAAATGCCCTGTTTGATATTTTGTTTTTAGAACAGTTTTTTGTATTTAAGAACAAAAAAATAAAAAAAATTATTTGATAATGTGTTTTTAATGAAGTGTTTTGTAAAATAAAAAAATAAAATTTTATTTTCAAAAATAGAAAAATTAAAACATATTTTAGGTGTTTTGTAATATTTGTTCTGTAGAATCAGAGAAAAAAAAAGAAAATAGCTACTTTTCATAATAATGATTCAAAATAATTTTTAAATTTTTTTTTGTTCTCAAATTTTGTTCTAAAAAATATCTGTTTTGAAAACAATAAAAAATCCATTTGAATCATTATTCTGAAAAGTAATTGTTTTCTGTTTTTTACCTGATTCTGTAGAACAAAAATTACAAAACACTTAAAAAATGTTCTGATTTTTCTGTTTTTGAAAAAAAAATTCTATTTTTTTTGTTTTACAAAATACTTCGTTAAAAATAATTATCAAATAAGTTTTTTTTATTTTTTGTTTTTGAAAACAGAAAACTGTTCTGGAAACAAGAAACCAAACAGGGCTTAATAAATATTGTGCTTTCCTTTATCTTCTTGTAATCTCCTAAAATGTCAATAATTGCTATGAATATAATCCACCAGGTGAAATGGATTAAAGGTCAATATCAAACAAGAAAGTTTTATTTTCCCATTTGTGTCCTTGCCTATTGTTTATTGATAGATAGCATTGTCAAAGTCATTGTGTTAGGTAAGCTAAACCCCCAGAATCTGATTTAATGGTATTATATCATGCTTAGGTATCATCTTATCAATAAATTAATGGTCAAAATAGTGTTATAATGCCTTAACTTTATTCATTATTTTAAAATGATCCTTTAAATTTGAAATGTTTTAAAATAGTTATTTAAGTTTTAATTTTGTCTTATAAAAACCTATTTTAAGACATTTATTTTTATACTTTCATGAAAATTACATGTATATTTTCTTTTATTTTAAATGATGAGTTAGCATCTAATTAACATCTTTAAAAAAAAAAAAAACTAAAGATATCTGTTGGCTTCCCATAATACCCAAGACAAAGGGCCCTATTACTTTCCTAACAAGTGAACCTTTACTTGCCCACTTCCCATTCAAAATTTCAATGCCTATTCTACCCCTAAACCTTTTGCACAAATATATTTGGTTGTTTCTTCTTTCTTTTAAAAGAGTAAATTACCATATCATCCAAACTTCTAGGTAGGCTAAGCCTAGAAGCCACCTTTATAAATTTGCTGCAAATATTGTTTCTTTGGTTAAAGTTTGGCGATACCCCATGTGTTTCTTAAACTTTCACCCACATATAACATCATTGATTTATTATTTGCACTCATACTTAAATACATAAAACTAAAAATCTTGTTTTGTGTAATGTATGAGTCACAAAGGGATCGTGCACAAATTAATTAAACAGATTTAATATTAAAGAAAAAGTTGCTACATTTTCTTAATCTCCCCTATAACATATACATAGAAGCAAAACAGAGAGATAGAGAAGTTAATTAGAGAAAGAAGGACGACACCCAAGTCTCCATCTTTTTGAAATTGCTTTCCTTTTTCCCGCGATTCCTCTAATTGCTTTCGTTGTAAAATCCTCCCATCTCGTTTTGAGTGAGTCATTTTCTTTATCACCAAAACATTCAAAACCTATTTTTTTTATCAAGATTTCATCAATTTTATGATTGCAAAATTGGGGTTATCATATTTTTCTCATCTTTCGTGAAAGATAGAAAATTCCAAAAAGACTACCAAAAGCAAGGCAAAGAAATAGGAAGCAGCAAGGCCAGTCAACCCTTACTGATATAACAAACAATTCTCCAATTGTAGGGCTTGTAAGCGACAATTTTAAGACATCATTGTCTTCCATAGTGAAGTAGAAGATTAAGAACACACCAAATTCCAAAAAGGCTTTACTCAAGGGATCCAATCAAGACCCTTTGTCAATATTTTGTGAAGCGAGTAAATATTCTTTTTCTTTTAAATGTTGTTTAGATGTCAACTTGTCATTTAAAATAAAAGAAAATATACATGTGACTTTTATGTCAATATAGAAATAAATGTCATTGAGTATTTTAACAAATTTCATTTAAAGGGATTTTTACAGTATGAAATTAAAATTTAAAAGATTATTTTGAAACATTTCAAGCTTAGAAAACTATTTTGAAATGATAAATAAAATTAGGAGGCTAAAACAATATTTTAACCTAAATTAGTATATAATTATAATTTCAGATTATGTGAAAATTATACCATAAATTGCAATCAAAACTTGTAGTTAAGAAACTTTTTCTCATAATAGGGGATGCAAATATGAAAGCTATTTTTCCTCTAATCAACAATCTTTTTAAAATCGTTTGAATAAAACAATTATAAAGGAAAATTAAAACAGAAACCCTAAAAAAGAATTGAAACACCAAAAGAAAGATGTAACACCAAGAAGTGAAATTGAATGATTATGTTTGATGATACCTTTTATAAAGACTCACTATATGAAGGGATTGCTATTCCCACAATTAGATAGCCTATGAAAATGGAAATGAGGTAAGACTCACCTATGATTCTGTTCTCCTTAAGTTCATTCTCAGTCATGATTCCATTCTCCTTTTATGTTGCTCTAGTTCTTGCTTCCATTGTCATTTACGATAGAAAGTGGCTGAGTTGGAGAGGTTGTCGCCATTCGTGGTAGGGGGCAACTGAGTTAGGGATGGAGAGGGGAGATTGAGGGTTTTAGGGTGGGGGTGACTAGTTCCTTTTTTTAGGTCAAGGTAGGGTGAGGGGAGGGAAAACAAATGAAGGAAATTAAGATGGCCTAGCCACAGTTTTTTTAAAAATTGTAGTTAAGTCTCAATTGTAGTTATTAAGTACATGTAGTTTAAAACCACAAATGAAAATATAATATTACTATTCAACAAGAAAGTGCATTCAAAAATAAATTTTGCATATCTGGATCTCCACTCTAATACAATGCCTAATTTTCATTGACTTACAAGTATCTTAGAATTCTATTAATAGTACTTTGATGCTATTGACCAAAATTTTATTATTACTAGTACATAAGTTCAACACCTTATAAATATTTGACCTTATACACATTATTATATATAACATCTAACAATGTTGGAGTAAGAATCTTTTTACATAATTTTTAATGTAAACTTAATTTGAGGACATATTTCACTACTTAAATTATTACTTCTAACCGCACAGATATTGATGGGTTTACAATCTTTTAATGCTAAACTATTTAATAGCTTTCTAATTTTAATTCTCTTGTAAAAAAGAAATCAATTTCTTTGAGCAATTTACTTGGATTTTAATTCTAAAAATATACTCTATTATACCCATGTCCTTGATTTAAAAAATTTTAAGGATAATAATTCTTTAATAAATATTAAAGAATATTTACTATTCTTAGTTAATTGCATATTATCCATATAAAGGATAATGTTACAAATCTCTCAAACCTCTTAATACAAATACAATTATCTTCATTATATCTATCTTTTTTTCCATTGCTTTCATTCAATCTTCTTTAGTAAAGTGTGATTTAGCCTCTTGAAATGTGTTTAGTTCCTCACTAATTAGTTGAGTACTTTTGCGTATTACCTCTTCAATCTCAAACAATTTTTAGGCACACTCTTGTGATTACTCTAAAATAGTAGAGTTGTTTGTGTAACATTCTCATCTTATATGAAGTTCTTACTTGGATCAATAGGTCAAAATATAATTACTTATCCTCATTAACTTATTCTTGTGTCTCTTATAGAGATACATGCCTATTAATCTATTCCTTATCTAGGAATTCATTATTTAAATATGGTTTTTCTTGACTTAGTTTTAATTATACTTCCACTTTCATTTTTACCAATGAAAGACATACCATTTTGATTGTTTTAAGTATTTTGTGATGATACATTCCATATTCTTTAAGTCTAACTCCCATGCTTTTGAGAATTACCATGGACATTAATGGCCAACTATATGGTCTTGGGATACCCAAATCCAACTTACTATTTTGTTCATAATTCATAGGGTGTGAAAGTAATTGACTTAGAGGGCACTTGGTTCTGTTTGAAGGTATTAATTTGTAACTCATGACCCTAAATGGATAAGGTTGCTTGAGCCATCATTTACTTAACAATTTCGAGTAAAGTTTTTATTTTTTTCTCAACATTTCCATTTCATGTAGAGTGTTATAAATATTTAATTGTCTCATGATTCCCTTCTCTTTGCATAACTCATTGAACTAATTTGTCAAATATTTGCATCCTCAATTACATCTCAAAATTTTAATTTTCTTATGTATTTGATTCTCAACCATATTAACATAATGCTTAAAGTACTCAATTGCTTCTGACTTATAAGAAAGTAAATGGATTTGACTTTATTATAAAAAAATTGTTTTACTCTCAAACTTTTTGAACCATATATATCAAAATAAATTGATTACAATAGATTTTAGGCTCTAGTTCCTTTTCTATATAGTTTCTTAGTTGCTTTACTTGCTAAGTAATACTAACATAGAGACATTTCTAAACCAGAGATTGATCTTAACATTCCTTCTTTTACTAGTTTACTTTTTTTCTCTAGGCTTATAAGACCTAGCTAAACATATCAATCATTAATATCCAAAACTAGATTAGAAGCACAATAATAGGTAAAGCCTTTATGTTTATAATTGTGTCCAGCACAATAATTCCATCTTAGAGGAAACTAGAATTGTATTCCTTATCTATTTTCTATTATCAATAGAGTTTTAAAGGAAAATCAACATTAAAATCTCATATTAAGAAGAGAAATAATAAATGTTTAGTTTAGTCGAATCTTTGAAATGTATAAAATACCATGTAGGATAAGAGTTCATCCTCCATGTAAGTCCAATTTTGCATGTTTCAATCTCCTTTCACTTTAATTCTTGCATTTCTTCCTACATAAAATTATTTGCTTTGAAAGCAGCCAATAGTGTTTTATAGAGGATCCTTAGTCTTTAGCTACATGATTTGTGGCCTGTAACTTATTTAGCTTAGTATAACCTTAAGTAAAGTGGCCCACTCACTAATAAGTATAATGCTTGACTTTTACTATGTCAAGCTTATTTTCATAATGTTTTCTTCTCTTAGTTTATTTATTATTGTCATTGAAATATTGCCTAAATCTATTATTGTTATAGAAGTGTTATCCTTCTCGTATTTGGACAATAAAGTCAGAACAATATCAATCACATAGGTATGTCTTAAAGGTGTAGCAACTTCTAAATATTTATCCCTAAGCTCTATATGATAGGCAATTTCATGAAAATGATGATCTCTTTGGTGGGTCAAATTCACTTTCATATATTTTCCACTGAAAGGAAGAGATCTTATAATAGTTTAAACTTATAGCTCACTAGTAAAAATTTAACCAACTAATTTCAATTTCTTGACTATTAATTTTCTTAGTTTGGTTATACTTCTATAATCAAACTTGTCTTTGGACTTAAATAGTTGGATATAACTCACATTCACATATGAGATTACCATTCATGTTGCTCAGCATCACTATGTGAGTAATTTTGTTCTCTTCTTATTTTTAATCAAAAAATTAGATCTAACTTATTTGTATTTTCATGTTTAAACTCATATACAATATTGTTTAATAATTTCTTGTATCCTATCCTTTTTTTAGAATGCAAGACTTTATGGTATCAAATTTTTTAATTAATATAATCTAGCTTGACTCTTTTATCAAGCTAGGCAATAATTTTTTTAATAGCCATAATCATAATATAATTCCTACATAGACATAGCATATAATGACTAAATATATAAATATTATGTTTATATTTGCAATAAATTTTAACTAGACTAATAATAACATTAATAGATTCATGATTAAAGTTTACATTTGTTTTACTTCCATCACATGTATATTAAGAATACAATTATTTTCTATCAAATTCACCTACAAATGTTGTTTAAGTTATAGTTCTTAAATGAGTCTTAAGCTACTAATCTAAGAAGTTCAACTCAATAGAGTATCTTTTTTTAAAATTTTTTATTATTAAGTTAATCAAATGTAGTTCTTAAATGAGTTTAAATTTGCTAATTTAAGAACCCCCACTTAATAGGGTAATTCTTGTATTTTTTTAATTTGATTTTTTAATTTAATGTATTCATAAATTGCATTAATATAAAAAATTACACTTAAAAGGGATCTCATTATAAGGATGTTTATCATTATAAATATTTTCTTTTAAGCCATCATAGGTCTATTTTAATTGTTTTCAGCTATTACAGGCCTATTTTGCAATTACAAGGGTCATTTTAGCATATATTAAAAAAAATATTTTGCATGTTTGATTAACCTCTTATAATAAATATTTTATTTGTATGCACTATACTTTAAGCATCTTGTATTTCTCAAAAAAAATAAAAGATAGAGAGAGAAATTGAAGTGGCTTATCAATATTCATGACAACACAATATTCCTTATAGAGTTCTATCCCTAACACACACCAATTGAAAAATATATATTTTTTTATTTAACTTTGCAAACTTCTCCTTAAGATCCTCATTGATTAATGTTTACCAAATATCATCTAGAAGTGAGTTGATTAAACCTAAAATCCAAAAAGAATAATTTACGTTTTTAGGGCTATTAAAAAGGTCTCTTAAGTGTCTATCATTGTTTGAATAGTACCAAATCATGTTTAAAATACCCAAATCATATATCACCATATAGAGTATGGTTTTAAAGATTTTTAAGAATAAAAATCTCTTCAAAATCATGTGGCATGTGCCCCATGCACCTTAGGAAGTTTCAATTTCAAAAAATGGCTTTAAATTTTTTTAAAAAAATGTGGAAGCTCACTTTGCTAAAGTGGTGTGTGAGCACCATTTGCCACTTTAGGGGCATTTTCAAGCAACAAGATTGCCACTATTAAACTTTTATTGATCTTCTCTTTTCATGTGTTGCTCACTTGATCTAATAAAGGTGAGGGTAAGCCACGCTCTCCCCTTTCAAGAGTAGAATTCCTACTTCAACTTTAACTTCCAAAAAGGTTTTAAGCACAAAAATGTTAGAAATTTTAATTTTGAACCTTCAATTTTGAGAAGTCATATCTCATTTGTTTCTTGTCCAAACTGGATAAACTATATATCATTGAAAAATTTACAAAAAGATCTTTCAATGATATAAGACTTCATAGAATTGTGGTCTAAGGAAAGAGAAACAACCCTTAAAATTTGGCTACTTGATTACTTTTTTGAAAATTCCAAATTCAGACCCTCAACTTTAAACAATTATATCTTACTCAATTATTATCTGTTTGGACAAAATTTGTAGTGTTGGACAGCTTATTTAACAAGCTTTCCAATTATATATGATTTGTATCAATTCGTTATTTGTAATAAAAAGTCAAGCCTCGAAACTTTGTTTTCTCATCATAAATTTTCCAAACCTTTAAATTCAAATTTCTTCTTAACAACTAACTCAATTTCTACCAAATTTTTACCATAGTATCATTATTACGTAGGCATCAATTTTGTGGTCTAATTTGGCCTATATCAAAATCATCATTAATAGCCTTTAAGGTTTCATTATGAATTTTCTCATACAATTCTCATTACTATTCTCTAATTGCATATAATCAAGCATGAAAATTCATAAATAAATCAGGAAAAACAAAAGATCCGATCCAACCTAACTTTGATAACAATGAAAAAAATTTTATGGATTTGGGTACTTATCAATTTTGCAAAAGCAAATTTACTTAAAACTTTGTCCCACATAGTTCCAATTGGAGTTGCCAAAGGAACTTCAATATGTTTCCATAGTAAATGCATAATACCCAAGGAGGGGGAGAAGAGAAGTATTTTTTTTTGTGCATTGAGAAGAACTCTCAAATTTCTCTATAAGTTTGTGTTTTTTTATTTCCCAAAGCACTTCCTAAAAAATTTGCACGATTGATTTTCCACACTCTCAATTATCGGTCAATTTCTTTTTTTTTTTATTTCTCACTAATCAATAATAATCGATCATACTTTTGAATTTAAAAACTCAAAATTAAATATTAATTAATTAATATTTAATTAATTTAATTCCTTTTAGTCTGGGCTTTACTATGAATTTGAGTGAACCCATTATTAACAATTCAATAATCCAACATATCATAACTTGAATATCTTTAAGAACAAAGGATTTATAAGTTCAATAATATTTTTTTCTTAACTAATAATTGGCTCTTTAAGGAAAACCTATTAGAAAAAAACTCTTTAAGAAAAAAAAAGCTAGACATCAATATTTTCTAATAGTCAAAATGCCATAACTAAAAGTAATTATATGATAAAATTAACAGTTACTAATATATTCCTCATAATCACAATAATGAGTTTTCAATAATGAAAAAAGTAAACAATTAAAATTATTTAATATACATTCAACACATAACTAATCCTAGGTAAATTTATTGACTTTTGTTAATGTTTAAAAGGATTTGGATTTAAGACTTGATAAATTTTTAGGTAAAACAGAATCTAAAATTTAATTGATTATCAAATTTAATTTATCACATTTAAGAAAATTATTGATCATATTTATTAATATTTTTAAAAAAGGCTTATGTACTGGCTTCTCATCACACCTTGGCAACATCTTTGTTCTGGTAATAGTTGCCTTCTATAATAAAAATCACACAAAAGTATTGTTAGTCTTGTTGTGAGTTATTATTTTATTTAAAATTTTAAAATATATTTCATTTCATATATGAAAATTTAATTTTTAATCAAATAGTCACTTTTCTATTTATGAGTTTCATTAACACTTAATTTATAATAAATTATTATTCTTTACATTTGTAGTAATTATGTCTTTATTTTAACACTAGAGTTTCAAATTTTTATTTTAAAAAAATCCATAATCTTAGCCGCTGATTTCAATGTTAGCAATTTATTTCAATGTTTTAAAAAACTAGACTATTCATTAAATTAGTAAAGGTATTAGTTTATAGTTCATTAGTTTGACTAATTATGATTAAATCGATGATAATTGAATGTATTTTTATATTTTATGTATTAAAATTTTAATATAACAAATAAATATTATTAAAATTTTAATATTTAATTATTAATTTCATTTTTTAAGATATTTGAAAATTTATTTTTTAATAAAAAATAAAAATTACTCATAATTAAAATTTAAGAATATTTAATTTTGACCTTTTGGAATTTTCAGATTATATTAAGATTACACTTGTCATTAAAAAACCAAAAAAGTAAAAGGCTTTGAAATAATAAATTAGAAGAAATAATTTATCCAATGAAAAATTTTAACCAAATTAAAAATATAATTATAAATAAAATATATTAGTTTAGATGTTTTTATTTATTATATATATAATATAATTATTATATTATTTCATGAGATATTTATATATATTAAACAATGCATAATATTATTGAAAGAAGCTTTTAGCTCAAATGGCAAAAATGCTTGCTACTTGGAGGGTCATGTGTTCAAATTTTTTTGCTCCTACCTTAGCAAAATAATTTTAAGAAATTGTGCTTGACTAGTTTTACAGGTTAATTGGACCAAGGAATGGTTCTTAATTGAACCAACCTATCAGTCCAGTTTTAATAATATTATGGAAGGAGGTTTGTGATTCAAATAATAAAAATGCTTGTCCCTTGATAGAAGATTGTGTGATCAAGTCATTGTTCTTACTTTTACAAAATAATTTCAAGGAACTCTCCCAAGCTGTGACCTAACCAACTTCATCATTTCTTGATCAATTTTGTGCTTGACTAAATTTATGGGTTGATCCGATTGAACTAGGGGGTGGTTCCCTATCAAATTAGCCTATCAAGTTTGGTTTTAATAATATTGATTTATTTCATTGGTTTCATGTGATCATAATTTTTTGATACCATTTTATTTTATTCACTGCTAAAACAAAACCAAAATATCTTGTAAGAGAAAGCAAAAAATAAAAAGAATAAATTATATTATTTTTCTTTAAATTTTACTAAAATTATAAAGACTATTCTTTTATTTTAAAAAATATATATAATTATCTTAAAGTAAAAGGTAACCTTATATTTTAATTTAATTTTAAATTTGTTAATCAAAATATTTATGATTAACTTAAATATATATTTGTTACAATTAAAAAATTAAACAAAAGTTATTTTAGTCAAAATATTTAAAATTAAATTAAAATATAAAATAATTTTTATTTAATAATATATATTTAAAAAATAAAAAAGTTTATTTAATTTTAATAAATTTACGAATCAAATGAATAATGTCACGACTCACGAGTAACGGACTCAAGTGGGTCCCACTGAGTAAAAGCAGGCTCTGTCATGCGGTCATGGACATGGACCTTTAAATGTCTCACTCCACCATCTTCTCTTCTCTTGAAAATTCTTTTTTTTTTTTCTTTTCTGTTCAATGAGAATTTAAAAAAACATGTATAAAAAGGAGAAATAGAAGAACTGAGAGCGCAGAGACAGAGCGGGGGCGGGACGGCGCGTCATTCTGATGTTTCTTCTTCTCTCTTATGCATCATCCATTTTAAGCAGACGCGTGGACCGGAAGGTGGAACATCGAGTGGGCAAAATCGATCTCTGTAATTTCTACATTTGAGGGGTAGGTGAAAAGAAAGAGGGATAGAGGACTGTGATCAGTGGAAAGAGTTTGGTTGTTGCTGCTACGGTGATGGATTTCAATAATGACAAGTAAATTTCTCTGTTTTTATATGGGTTTTTGTGGGTATGATTGATTTAGCAAATGAAATTACACTTGGTTATGCTTTCATTTGTGTTTGAAGATGCTGGATTTTGGTTTTTCATGTTTTCTTTTTTTTTGTTGGGTTTGATTTTGATCTTTTTTTTTTGAGAGATGAAATGGGTTTTCTTTAATTAGCAGTATTTTCATTTGAAATGGCTTTTTTTAAAAAAATTGATTTTCCATTCTGCTCTTGCTCTCTGCATTTTTCTATTTTTAAGAAAAGCTGTTTGTATCAAATGCTGGAAAATGTTTTTGCTCGATGCAGTAATTTTCTGTATATTAGTTTTACTCGAGATCGTTCGATTGAAGTGAAATTGTTTAGGATGAAGAAAGGATGAGAATGTGGGCTCTGATGTAACTGGGGCCTTAGGGGTCATTATTTTATCCCCTTTTCTCTTTTTGTTTTTTTCCCCTTTCCCCTTTTTCTTTTTGCAGGTATTCTTTAGTTGATATTATCAACATATGAAAGAAAAACCGCATAAACACATACCATCCTTTTTCTCTCTATTCTTTAGATGTTTCTTTAGGGTCATTTTACCGCATCTCATGGTTGGTAATTACTACTTCAGTTTACAATGTGGAAAATCTTTGTGCCATTTACTTTCGGTGGGATTGTCTTCGGTTCTAAGTATGATGTCTACAATCATTCTCTAGGGACTGAACTCATCCCGTCCCTTGTGGATTCTTCCACATTGGTTCTGGCACTCGCTTCTTCTGTGATATTTCCCTGTCATCAATTCTGTTGGTTGTGAACTTTTTCAATGCTGTATGACTGTAATGGCATTTACTTATCTGTTATCTATTAATGGTGCAAGGGAGCCACGGGGATGGCATGAGGAGGATACTTGTCTCCAAAAGACTTCCAATTTTGGTAAGTCCCACAATGATTATAATATAATTCTTAGATAACTGATCCCTGAGAAAATTGTATTGTTTTGACCAGACATATCTCAGGAGCTCTGGAATGAAGTACCACAAAATGAAGAAGATATTTCATACATGTTTGATGATGAAACAACCCCAGTTAAGGCTTGTGGGGCTTTGGCTTACCATGTTAGTAACAGTGGTAAGACAATTCTCTGGCAGCCAGCAGCTTTCTTCATGTTATCTTCTTAATGTGTGCAACTCAATATATTGTTCTTTGTTTGTTTTATTCTTGTTTTTCTTTTTCTAATTTGAATGAAGTTGAATTTCAGATAATATGCTAAAGGAGCCAGAGGAATGTAGGGAGACTTCTCTGCTCAAGAGACGTAGGATGCTCCAGTTCCACAGCAAAGACATGCATCTTTCTCTTTCCAATGAAGAGATGCCTTCAACATATTTGAAAATAAATGTCAGTGCTAATAGCTTTCTCCTTGAGTGGCTTTCACACTGAGCAAACTTTGGATGGTTATAACTATATGCAAAAAAGACTCTAAAAATGATTAGGTGTTTTGGTTCAAATGCTAAATAGTCATCAGATTGATTATTTATGCAATATTTAAATTTTGTCTCAAGTAAATTCCATGCTAATTTTTGTTGATTGGAAGAAAATTACATCATACCATGACTTAATGTAACTTGTCCACTTCCTTCTGTTAGATTTATCATTTCTGATATTCGATCTATATCTTTTGTAACGATTCTTAATGAAAAGAGCGACATTTTGTTTGTGTTGCCACGTTGTACTGGTTCAGCTGTGAACTGGAGCTTATTTTCAGTCCTTTCCACTTCATGTTATTGTTAGCATATGTTGGCCTGATACAACATTCAACCTGCTCTTCTCTAGCATTTGAGGTGACTGTGATTTCTATAAAATACCAGAGTTCCTTTTTGAGGTGTTTGGTGTAGACCTTTGTGTCTTTGTTAAAGCAATTATTTAGTGAAACATTATGTTTTGCATGAGTCCTCCTTATGATATATGTCTTAGTTCTTTATATGACAGGAATTGTCCTTGTACTCTAGCTTGATCTATGTACTTAATTTTGTCTCTATTTTTTTTTTAATTGAAAAAGAAGCTTTAATAGAAGGGAAGTGAATTATAAAAGAGGAGGATAAGACAGCCCTCTAAAAGGAAAAACCCAGGAAAAAGGGAAAGGAAACTGGAAAGAAAAAAAATTATGAACTTAGAAAATAAAAATGCCCCCCAAACCTATGCATATAGGTCAAAGAGACCCACTTAAAACAACTATGAACAGAACAGCAAAGGGAAGCACGAGAAACAACCCTTTCCCTTAAGTCATTTAGAGTAGCCAAGGCTTCATTAAAAACTCTACCATTCCTTTCTAACCAGATACAAAAAATAACGGCAAGAACTGCATGTTGCCACAAAACTCTGCCATCTTTATTTCTTCCCAAATGATTATGCCAAATCAATAAAAATTGATTCAAATTTTCTGCACAAACCCATATCTGACAAAATACTTATTCCAAAGCGAAGTAACCATACTACAATGTGAGAACAAGTGTGTAGTTGTTTCAGAATTCAGACTATTCTACACAAAAAACAAATGTCAGGGAAAGCACCTATTTGGTTTTCAAATTTGCAGCATGTCACAGGTGTTTATTCTGTTGAGTACTGCTGTCCACACAAATGATCTCACTTTTAGGGGAGTTTTAGATTTCTAATTAAATTTCTCTAGTTAAACGGTGCCCTGTTGGGTGAAGAAATGAGGAAATCAAAATAGGACTTACAGAAAACACCAGTTGAATCAAAGAGTCCAAACTCTCCTATCTAAAAAGGAAGAAAGATGAATCTGCTTTAGAATAGGTAAAAGAGGCTGAAGTTCATGAATCTCTCTCAGAGGGATTTCTAGCAAAATGAAGATTCCAATTAAAAAACCCCCCTGAAAAAGACCAAAAGCACCAAATTGGAGAGTTATACAATGAGGAAAGACGATACAAAATTGGAAAGCTTGACAAAAAAGAACATTCCCACCCCAAAGATCCTCCCAAGTTCTGATACAACCACCATCCCCCATCTTGAAGGACATGAGGTCTAACGAAGTTATGTACTTAATTTTGTTATTTTGCCATCTAAAGCTCATCTTATTAGCTGGCATTGGCAATTTAAAGATTTTTTTTTTCCAATTTTTGCTTGTCAAGTGTGTCTGGTAGTAGTATAGTGATTTTGCTGAGATTCCTTGATTATAAAACTAGAGTTGTGGATTGGCCAGATTGTATAACTCATACTTCTTTTGTATATAGGGGAAGGAGGACTCAATTGAAGATGTTTTTCCGGACATGGCACAGTGGGTGTCTGGGGCATCAGGTTTGCCTCTTACAAGATTATCTCTTGATAATGTTGTTGGATATTTATTTCTGATGTTTCCCCACTCATATTGGAATATGCATTAGGAAGTGCTTCTGCCTCCAGTTATGAGGACCGCGAGCTGTCAGCTGAAGGATGGCTTGCAGAATGCTTTAATGACGCTGAAATGCAATTCAGCCCTGACTATATGTATGCTTCTCTGGATGCAATTCAGCCCTTTAATGATTTTTGGCATAATATAGTCAGTTATACATAATATATCTGATGATTATGCTATTTGATTCAGGAATATTTCAGGGGCAGGTGATGTTCAGATTGATGTTGCAGGTATATGACATTGTTAGACATCCACTACTTTTTTCTAATTGCGTTTCTTCCTTTCTTCATTCCTCTTTGCATTAGTTTTGCTCATCATATTATTTTGCAATTTGCAGAGCCCTGTAACATCCAACCGGCATATGAACAAAATGTGGTTCATCAGCATGTCACTCGAACACCCAGAAATGTTGTCTTCAAAGGTTTGACTTTGTTCTTGTTGCTGTCTTTCTTGCAAGCTTAATTTCAATGGATTTTTGCTTAGATTCTCTTCTAGGCATAGTTTCCAAGCCAGTCGAACAAATTTATTTTAGATTAAAAATTACTATATATACTTGAAATTAAATTAATATAATATATTTTTAAAAAGTGATATTAATACCTATAATATATATTGTTTCCAATAAATTAATGTTGAATATCTGAATTATACAACAATAGAAAACAAATATTAATTTTCATATTAAAAAAAGATTGATATGGTTCAATAAGCCCTGGTTCACTGGTTGAACCATCAAGTGAATGCAACTCAATCTAGTTCAGTTGTGAAAACAGTCTAATTATTAGAAACAGACTGATTTTGACCTGGTCGATTTAGGTCATATAACTATGCTTCCGGGAATTGTCCTCCAATGATATGGACGTTAAACTGAATTCCCTTGTATGCCATTATGTTATATGGTGATGCAGACAACGTGAAGCATGCTTCTATATAATGTGTTTTTTCCCCCTAAATTTGAGTTCTATGATATCGCTGAGCACGGCAAGATCCGTATGCAAGGAGTTATAGTATCTAATACTTAGTATTATGAAAATTATTAACACGACAACCTGTGATGTTGGACTTGGTTTACATGTGTAGGTAGGAAATCTATGATGCAGATGCCTACAAAGTTGGCAACTTCTGTGGCCTATCCATTTGCCTTCATCAAACCCAGTGGTGCCCAAGGAGATGTCACTCTGAAGGAAATAAATCAGCGGATTCAGACTCCGCCATCTTCTTTGAAATCAAAGCAAAAAATTGAAGATCCATCTTCTTACCCTAAATCAGCATTTTCTGGGAAACCCGTTGTAGGCAAGACCAAAATTCGCACCGACGGGGGAAAAGGTAGCATCACAATTATGAGAACTAAAGGCTGAGTTTAAATTGTTCAGTAGTACTAAGTTTTCTGTCTCACCCCTTTATGGGGCTGAGTTCATTTTCTGTAATATATATCTGTCACGTTGTAGAAGATGATATTGCAATTTTGTGTTGTTATTAGTTATTATATCCATAAATTACACCACCTTAGTGTTTGTTTTCTGGTAGGATGTAGATGTTTATTGGTGCCCTATTGCTTGAGCTAAGTCTGTAATGAGATTCTTGATATTTCTGAAGCTTCTTCTACCAGACAACCCTAGAAATTTCAATCTCACTAAGCTTCGGCTTAGTTTATAGGATTGAATCAAACAGATTTTAGTTAAAACCTCTTGTTTCTTGAGTATTATTTCAAGGTAAAATTTAGGTATTACTTTTAGGTGATTGTTAGCATATTATCTAACAAAATTTGACAAGAGAAGATTTTTTACAACTTAACATGATTGGATCACTTAAATGTTTAATACGTTATGTTTTTATTGAAAAACTTAAACATTTAAAAAAACTTTATTCAAATCTTGCTCTTGTCCATTGTTTCACACATCCCATACGTCATTCTTTTAGTTATATATACAAGTGTTAGCAAACTATGACAGTAAATGAGATGGCTTTTAAATTTTATTTCTTGTAACAATATTTTATGAATTACATTATTAATTGTATTCGAATTAGAATATATTTTATTGAAAAGTATGTACATATGTTAATGAAGTTGGTTGAAAACGTTAAATAAATATTCAACTTAAAGCTTGAGTTCTCAAAGAATGGAGCTCTCTATAGCTTTAGACCCAAGTTCGTAAGATTATGACCTTCTTTAGTAACTACTAACTTCTGCATAAGGAGCGTAGGGCGTGCAGAGGATAGCCTTTCTCAGCTTAATGTACAAGCTTATTTTAGGACTCTTCTACAGAGAGTTCAAGCTCTATAATTTGAGCTTTATAGTGTTTGATCGTTTTGATATTCGCACCATTGTGTCAAATTTTGTGATCAATGGTATTTATAACTATTACACGAATGATTCTAAAGAGACAATACGGTCTTAAATATCCTTTCCTTTCTTTTTTTTTTTAATTTTGTAAAGGGTGAATTACACTCTCTTTCTTTTTCTTACAGCTCGTTTGGTACGCAGAAAGTTAAGAATAAAAATAAAAATAAAAAAGAAAAAAGTAATTTTGGAGATAAAAAATACTTATAATACCCTTACTTTTAACAATTAAAAATAATTGATAGATAGTATTAAATAATAATTAGAGGGATAAAAATAAAATTTCATCAAACTTCCCATTTCCTTTTCTTTTTCTGCCATGCAACCCAATTACATAGCCCTTGTTTCTTTTAAAAGAGATTATTTATGTACAATTTTTTATATTAATGCTATAAGTTTTTTTATTAAAATATGATAAATATATAATTTTTTAAATAATAATACAATAAATATATAATTTTTGCAAACAAATATATAATTTTTATAATTTAGAATTACATATTTTTTATTTTTAAGTAATTTTTATGTTATAACTTTATTAAAAAATGTGATAGTAAAGAAGTAAAAAATTGTACTTAAATTTATTTTTTTGAAAAATTATATTCCCTTCTCTTGAAACAAAAAAATATGCTATATTTACATCCATTGCTACATGTAACAAAAGATAATCCATAATATTATTTATTTTGGTCAAACTACATATATACATATATATATATATATATATATATGTATGTTACTTATATAATATATAAAATATTAGATACATTTTTTTTTGTTATCAAAAATCTTAAATATATAATTGATCAATATAAAAAATAAATAATCATTTGAAGATAATAAATTAATTTTAAAAATACAAATTGTATTAAATTTTATATTAATAACCAAAATATATATTTCCATAAATTTAATAAAATTTTAGGATAAATTTAATTTATAACTTTTAACATAGAATAAATACTATCAAAATAAAAATTTAAGAAATATATTTTTAATAAATTATAACTTTATCAAAATGATTAATATTTTTTAAGAATATTTAATATTTTTATTTCAAAAAAAGTTGTGTACATTTTTCAAGGTTAGATATAATTCAAATATTGAAAGAATAATTTATATTCTCTTCTGTCTCCAATATAAATTATTAATAACTATTTCACAGATATTAAGAAATTGGTTAAAAGTAATTTAATTAATTAAATTTATATTAAAATATTTTTTTATATTTATCCTAATTAAAGAGTTTATTTTTATTTTTAATAAATTATATTAATTTTAATAAATCTCTATTTAATCAGAGATATTTAAAAAAATTATTTAATAACTAAGATAACTTTAAAAAATAACTTATATTTAAAAGCAAGACAACCGTCAAACAAATGACTCATTGAATATCAGGAGGGTGTAATTCTTTAAATAAAAACAATTTTTTTTAAAGTCCGCGCCGCGTTCCCCCAACTAACGGTTTTTAACTGATACTCTCTGATTCCCGAGAGATTCTTCCTCACTCTTCACTACCTCAGCACCCAACGATGCTTCCCGATGTTCCTTTATTTTCTTCCTTTTCCTCTCTCTCTCTCTCTGCGTATACAAATGGAAAATTCCAAAGCAATTGATTTTCCGATGCTTTCTTTTCTCGCACTCTTTCGCTTTCTGGGTTCGCTTCTCCTGCTGAATCTGCTTGTTGCCGCGGTTCGCTGCGAGATTCCGACGACCCTTGAAGGCCCCTTTGAGCCCATCACTGTTCCTTTCGATCCTAGTCTGCGGGGCATCGCCGTTGATTTGCCTGACACCGATCCCCGCGTTCGTCGCATCGTCCGGGGTTTCGAGCCTGAGCAGATTTCAGTGTCTCTCTCGGTCACCCATGATTCGGTTTGGATTTCATGGATTACAGGTATCTCTAATCCCTAATTTTTTTATTTACTTATGAGAAAACCCTATTTAGTGCATAATAGATTGGTGAATATTTCTTTTTTATTTAATGTTGTCTAAAATGCTTGTAATAATGCCTTTTCATTCTTTCTCTGCTCAAAATTTAATGCTAACTTAGCACTCTGCTAAACCATCAACTCACGCCTCAGGTCAGGCGATGAGTAACAATCTGTTAGATTTATCGGGCACCAAAGTTGGGTTTTCTCTTAATTTATTGGTTGAGCTATATTTCACTGGGTGGATTGAATCAACTTTCTAAGCAGTAAGATCATAAATTCATTTTATGGTTTTTTTTTTTAGACTATCGAATATTGTAAATATATAATTGATGGGTTCATGTGGGATATTGTCACTTTGACCTATTGATTTGGGTCACATCACACTGTTTTAGATTTCAAAGGCCCCTTATATTGAATATTTGGCTCCCGTTAATGTGCAGGTTGCACTTTAGATAGTGAAATGCAAGTGAGTTTATTGCTGAGATTATGAATGGATTTGGCACCAAATTCATAAGTTACTGCTCCAAATTTATAAAAAAGTTAAGCTTTTTTTTTTTTTTATGTGCAATGAACCACTCTGGGGAATGCGACTCCTCCTTATAAGCTTCATGTCAACACGTAGCAGTTGATTTTCTTAATTTTAGTAATACAATGCTGGTTTATAATGAATCTAGTGGACTTTGCCTTGTGAATTTATGAAGACAACCGTTTATATCTACATCTATACCTAATTATACTAACATAAAGGGAGTTCCATGTTTGGTCTTTTGTTAGCAATTTTGGAGTCACTTCCCTTCCTAGATTTCTACATCTGTTCACTTCTCTCAACTACATTTAGTATCTACAAGTTCTTGTTTACTTCATTCAGATTTTATCATATAAAGCTAAGATCCTCAAAATGGTCCAAATATCACTATTTTTCTGTGGAGGGCAATTATGTGAGGAAGGGAATTTTCTGATCTATTCTGGAGTTGAGAATCAAAATAATGGACGAATCTGATAGCTTTTATTGGATTTATTTGGAACAAATTTGTTTGTAACACTGTCATATTCATGTTCTTCTGTTGATCAAGAATGCTGAATGTTATGGATAATATCAGGGGAATTTCAAATTGGTCACAATATCAAGCCATTGGATCCTAAAGCTGTGTCAAGTGTTGTTAATTATGGAACATCAGAATATGAATTAGTACATGAAGCTAGAGGCCACTCTCTCATCTACGATCAGCTTTATCCATTTGAAGGACTTCAGAACTATACTTCTGGAATCATCCATCATGTTCAACTTGCAGGTGAGCTTTGCAGAGTTAGAATTGAAAGAAAACAATGGAGACATCTTAGATCTCTATATATCACTATTTCTGTTCAGTTTCAGTTTTCTTAATTCACTCATAGTTTGTTTATAAGATACATATCTCTTCCTATTTTATAATTTTTATTGATAAACAATAATAATGAGATTCACCAACAGCTACTCACTTGTGTTCCTGAGAATATAATCTTCAGGTGAGGGCTTTTTGACTTAACCCACATAAATACATTTTATTCTTTTGGGAAGAAAAAGGACAAAAGTTTGAGGGAAATTTAAATAGATTTATACTGTTTTTCTTTTATTTTTTTAATTTTTGGTTGGTCATAGCAGTTTAGCACTGGACTGGTTTTGCATAAACCATAATCTTTTGCATTCAGTCAATATCTCATTTCCATCCTGTGTCAATCAGCAGAAACTGTCATATCATAGTAGTTTTAGCTACACATTAAATTTAATAGGGATTTTAAAATAAAAATGGTCATTCATCTCAAACATTGTCACGGAAAGTTTAGCCTAAGTTATTATGTCCGGACACTTCAAAAAAGGAATTGTGTCCAAGTTTAACATGTCATACACTAGTATAGTGATAACAACACAAGACTTCAAAAAAGGAGCATGGACACAACATGATATTTTTGGATTTTGTTGTGTCAAGGTGTTGTTTCTCTTGGTGTCCATGCTTCTTAGCCTACAAGTATGGAGAAAGTTTAACTAATTTCCTGTATGCATGTCTCATTTTTCCATTTTCCCCTGGAAAGTCGCATGTTATAGTTTATTAAAACAGGTGTCCACTCTATGCAGGGTTGGAACCAAGCACAGTATACTATTATCAATGTGGAGACTCTTCATTACAAGCAATGAGTGATATCTACCATTTCAAGACAATGCCAGTTTCTAGTCGACAGAGCTATCCAGAGAGAATTGCGGTAGTAGGAGATCTTGGCCTTACGTATAATACAACTACAACCATCAGTCACCTGATTAATAATAAACCTGATCTTGTTCTATTGATTGGTGATGTGACCTATGCGAATCTTTACCTAACAAATGGAACTGGCTCCGATTGCTATACCTGCTCATTTCCAGAAACTCCCATACATGAGACCTACCAGCCTCGATGGGATTATTGGGGAAGGTACAAAGAAAAGTTGTAGAAATTTTTGACAATTTTTAAGGTTGATGTCAATGCTTTGCTTATTTATTTTTTTTATGCTACAATAACTGAATAATTCCAGGTTTATGCAGAATTTGGTTTCCAAAGTTCCAATGATGGTGGTAGAAGGAAATCACGAAATAGAAGAACAGGCATTTAACAGGACATTTGTGGCTTATAGTTCTAGGTTTGCTTTCCCCTCTGAAGAAAGTGGGTCTTCATCCACGTTTTACTACTCCTTTAATGCTGGGGGAATCCATTTTATTATGCTTGGGGCTTACATTGGTTATAATAAATCAGGTATTTTGCACTTTTCCTTTTTCCCTTTTCTACCCCTTTTCACTGTGTAATCAATTGTAATTCAAGGGATTTTGTTCTTGGTTATTAGTATTGTTGTCAGTAGGGCCGCTTTTTTAGCCTCAATCAAAAGATAGCTGTGTATTAAAAAAAGGTAAAGATTGAAATTATAAGTTTTGGAGGCATGGTTAAACAGGATGGTTAACTAAGAACACTTATGTACTACCAGCTGAGTTTTGAAAAGCATTGGCTATTGCCAATGAGCTAGAAGCTCAAATGGACCAGCCTTCCTCTTTAAGACTGAGTTTGAGCTTGATATACTTGGGTTCAATCTTTACCCATCCCCCTTTCTTTGCTCCTCACCCTTCAGGTCATGGACCTTTTATGTAACCGAAAAAAAAAAAAGGAGATAATTGGCCACTAAAAAATTCTAGAAGGTAATTAGTGTATTAACATTCAGGGATAGAGAAAAGAACAATTCGTAGAATTTTGAATATGCTTAAAATTCATTGTGATCAAGATTTTCTTGGGTTTAAACTACAGATGTTTTGTTTTCTGAATTGATACATATACTGATTCAAGTTGAGTTGGTTTTTTTTTTTTAATTCCTTGTAACCTCCTGAGAAAAATTAACGGTGATTATCTCTTGCCAGCTGAACAATATAAGTGGCTGCAAAGAGACCTGGCTAGTCTTGATAGGTCCATAACTCCCTGGCTTGTAGCTACTTGGCATCCTCCATGGTATAGTTCTTACAGGGCACATTACAGAGAAGCAGAGTGCATGAGGGTGGAGATGGAAGAACTGCTATACTCATATGGTGTGGATATAGTATTTAATGGGCATGTAAGTTATTTTGATCATTTAGAATAACGGAATCCTTTTTTTTTCTGTTAACTTGCTTCTATCACAAGATATATAATGAAACCAATAAAAAAAAAAGGTTTTTTACCAGTGAAACAGGGCCTTATTCATTACTGGGTTTTTGGTAGACTTCATGTGCATGAAAGATAACTTATGTGTAGTTATGTTCATGTTATAAGTATTTGAAAGCTTTGGCTGCTTGTGCATAATATAGTAATTTAATGAATCAAATCTGAATACCATGTAAATAAATGGTTATTTTTTATAAAAGCAAATTGGAGCTCTAAATTTCTCTTGAGCAGATAACGTCGAATGTTTGTATGACTTCACTGCCTCCTACCTGTGTTCACTGCTAGTTTGTTGCTGGAGGCTTAAAAAAGTGCTTACACACACTTCGTCAGATACGTAAATGACTTTGAAGTATAATGATCTCCCCTACTATAGCTTTGAATCTTTACTCATTTGTCTGGTTCCTAAAATTGATGGGCAGGTACATGCTTATGAGAGGTCAAATCGGGTTTATAATTACAGTTTAGATCCATGTGGTCCTCTCTATATTACTGTTGGGGATGGAGGTAACCGAGAGAAGATGTCGGTCCAATTTGCAGATGAACCTGGAAAATGTCCTGATCCGTCAAGTACTCCTGATCCTTATATGGGAGGCTTTTGTGCAGCAAACTTTACTTCTGGCCCTGCAGAGGGTAAGTTTTGTTGGGATCGGCAGCCAGATTTTAGCGCATTCAGAGAAAGTAGCTTTGGCCATGGAATTCTAGAGGTACCACTTTCTTCATACCCCTCATCCCTTCCCTTCTCCATTCCCCCTATGTCCAAGTGTCAAGCTTGGTGGTGGTACAAGTTTTATATTCAATGTTCTAGCATACAAATGACACCCGAGTACATACATCTGTCAACATGTATGAAAGTTTGCACTCAAGTATTTAAGTTAGATCGAGCAGAACCAGGCACACAAATTCCTGGATCTAGTCCTTTTTGAAGAAGATATAGAACAAAACATCTATAGGTTCGTGGAGAGCTATGAAGCACTGACACAGATAGAACACTATATATAAGGGAACTAGAATTATTGGGAGTTCGTGTTTATCTATTTTCAAAATTTGATATCTGCATTATATGCAATAATGCAACCAGAAATTGACTATAGCAAGTATCTGAACTCTTGCTAATCTCTGATGAAGTGCTTTGATATGTAATTTGCAGATAAAAAATGACACATGGGCTTTGTGGACATGGTACCGAAATCAGGACTCTGACAATGAAGTGGGGGATCAAATTTATATCGTGAGACAACCTGATATATGTCCTTTTCATCAGAGGATGAAAAGAAGTTGGTTTGCAGCCATTAATTTCTTATGGAGGAGTTTATTTGCTCAGTTCTTCGATGAAAAGGTGAAGGTCACAGCTATGTTATGGTGAATCTACCTGATGGAGTTAGCACCCCATCTTTGAGGTTTATTGCTCTTAAAATTCTTGTTTGTTAGCCATGGATGAGTGTGAAACAAAGGAATGAAGAATTCCCGGTGTGGTACTAGAATAAAACCATTTGGGAATGAAAAATGCTGATTAAGGCACCTTAATGTATGTCTGCCATTAGGGCTCAGCTAAGCGAAACTTTAGTATGTTCAAACCTTTTCTTTCAAAATGAATGGACTCAACCCCAAAGGGTTGGCTGAGCAGTTAAGATGTGCTCTCTGCTTTTTTACTCAAGTTTAAACTTTGAAATTAATACTTAAGAAAATTTAAGTGTACCAGGTCGATGAAAAAGTTTGTCTTTAAAATCATTTGGGAGAGGAATATAATCTTAGTTAATCGCGAATTAAAAATATTCTTGTCATACAATTAAAATATCTTAACAAAAGGAAATAAGGTTCAAATTCAAGCCCCAATTTTAACCCAATAAAATTATACTCTCTCTAGTCTCTAATATAAGTTACTTATTGGAGGATTGTTTTGGTTCAAAATATAAGTCACCTCTCTAAGTTATTTTGATCATTAAATGATTTTTTTTTAAATACTCCTAATTAAATAGAGAGTCATTAAGACTGATATAATTTATTAAAGATGGAGGTAAGCTCTTTAATTAGAGGCAAATATAGAAAAAAATTGTGTTTTGATACAAACTCAATTAGTTAAATTACTTTTAATCAATTTTCTTAATATATGTGAGATAAATATTGGTGACTTATATTAAAGACTGAAGAGAATAATAAAATTTAATTCATTTAAAACATTCACAAATGATTAGCACTGTAAATATAATAGGTACTTGTATGAGCACATAAATAAATTAACAAAAACTATGAACTTTTATGTGTTTATATACGCGCGTGTGTGTGTATTATATTTTGGGAAGGATACATGAACTGTTGTATTTGTTTATGATTTTTTTAATAAAATGATATGTGTGTGTATATATACATATATATAATACTTTATTATTAAAAGAGTTATTTGCAAAGTTAATGCATCGGATATCGCGTATTTTTTGGCCAAAAAAAATCACATTTTAAGGTTTGACTAAACAAGCTTAATTTGTCCCTCAAATTTGTTCATTTAATAAATGATTCAAGTTAAATTCGAACTTTTAGCAAAGTCAAATTTGAATAACTCACAAAGAGTTTCATTTACATCCCTACTTTCAAGTTCTTTCTTTATTGGTTAAATTACTTAGTTGGCCTCTAGAATTTCACTAAATTTGTAATTTAGGTCTTATAATTTAAAGTTTGTGATTGGATTCTTATAATTTAAAATTTTTTAATTTTGTCCCTACCAAACATCCATTATTATACTATTAAATTTTGGTAAATTGAACAACTGTGTGCCATCATCTTGATAACTCATTGAATCATCTGACTTTGGTATAACATGCTATGCATATGAGTGAATTTTGTTTCATCATCTATTTTTACTTTTTCCCTTGTTGGTGACGATCATTTATTTGAGTGTTCTAAGATAGCCCACGGTTGGTTACATTGGTATAATTTAAAAATACACTAATTTAAGTTTAATAACATGAATCAAATTAAAATTCTTTCAAACTATAAAGGCTAAATTACTGATTTTAAAATTATAAAAATCAAATTTAAAATTAAGTAAGACTTTAGAGAATAACAAAGTAATTCGGCCACCTTTGTGTGTTGTTCTTTTCCCATAAACCATATATGCTTAATACTTGGTTTAGAAATTCTACATTTTTAATCAATTTCATGTCAATATTGACTGAGTAGCTGCCAGGCTGTACCTCTGAAATTGAATGCACATGTCACACTATTTCCAGGCTAATGTGGCCTTTTCCCCTCAAATTTTAACATTATGCTCCTATTTTATGAAAAAAGAGTGAGCTTTTTGACTTAAATGATACTTAAAAAAAAAAAAAGCTCACAAACCCACTCTATTTTTATAAACATCTCATCTCACCTATCTTTACAAGCCTTCTAAATAGGGAGTTTGCCCTCCTTTTACTTTTAAATTATCTTTTTCAATCAACAGTTATTTATTGCGCACCATAGGCACTGTGCAGCGTAGAATCTACATTTGCAATGAACCCCACGTAGAATCTACATTTGCAATGAACCCCACATAAAAAAAAATAGAATTCTTAAATGGAAAATATTTATTTAAATTTTTTTAAAATATACATTATATTATAAATATCATATATGAAAGTAAAACTAATCCTCTGGAGATTGATCGCCAATTGAGTTGTGAAATATTGTACCAAATTGTAGTGGGTGTTGCATGAAAATTGAAGTATTTGCACAGAGTATATAACACTAATATTGCATTTTTATATAAAGCCTCACAACATATTGTTGGATTAGCACTTTTGCCCTAGGAGATCAGATGTTCAACTTGTTAAAGTATGCCCCAGAAATGAGAATATTGTATCTATATTGTGCGCTATCATAATGAACCATAGGATATATCATATTGCCCCTGAGGTGATTGCTAGAAACTCTGGAGAGCTTTAGATGTGCAAAGTCATGAATTTGGAAAGAAAAAGTGAAAAGATAAACAGATAGTTGAAAAAGAAATAAAGACAATAATTCAAAACACTTCATCCATACGAGATAATTGTGTTAAAAATTTTTAATCATCAGCAATTGAGAGTGATAAACAAATTTGAAAGAATTATAATTTCAGAAAAAGACCCTCGTACATGAACCCGGTTTCTCTACTATTTCCGGCAACATGTAAATTATATAAGTTTAAGTCACATCTAAAGAGTATAAAGCTTTATAAAGTATGATTGGTAGAGTAGTTGAAAAGCTAATTAAGTCACATGTGAATTGTGGAACATAGCATCTACATAAAATTTTGTATCATTTGCCTACCTTTTATGTCCAAGAGATTTCCCAGCATTTGCTATCTATTTCTAAATTAATTGAAATGAATCTTGTGCAATATTATACAGAATATAATTAAAGAAATAGAAATTAAAGAACTTTCAATATTAAAAATTATTTGACTCTAGATTACAAGTCAATATATAATACAATAATGTCAGACTTCTTAAACTAAAAATTTGTATTGAAGTAATTTTCTTTATTGTATACAAATCTCAATAAAAATCCCAACAATTGAAACACTCAAACGTACTCTCCCAACTATGACATTCTTAAACAGCAACAAGATATTTAAAATTATATTTAAATTAATATATATTTTATCATAACACAATATTTATATAATATCGTGTCCTATTATTATATAAATACGGATGCTTCTTAATTCTTTATATGTCATATTTTGATTTAAAAGCCTTCGTCAAAAACACTTAACCAACTTTAAATAAGAACATTCTTACATACACACTTCTTTACATCTCAAAATTCACTTGAATGTAGGAAATATAATTAAAAAAAATAACAACAATAACAACAAAAAATTAAAATTAAAATAAAAAGTCCCCAGGCCCAATTAGAGAGAGAACTGAGAAGAGTAACAAAAAGAATAAAACAATCATATGCAATTTTTTTTTTAAAAAAAAGTTCAAATTCATTTTTCGGTTCAGAAAACCTCAAGAATTTCCAAGATAAAATTGTTGCAAAGAGGACAATTCCCCTTGGTCACTGTGAGCTCCCTCGAACACATTCTGCAAAACGCGTGTCCACAAGGCACAAACGCCGAACCTCTATGCTTCACCATGCACACGCAGCAATCGTGCTCCTCACCATCTCCTTCCTCTTCTCCTTCCTCATCATCACACTCATCTTCATCATCTTCCATTCTGTACCTTGATCCTTCAAGTCCCATTTGCCGATCCGTCTCCTCCAACAAGTCCATCAGCGACATCGTCACCGTCCCCCCCGCAGTCCCCAACGACTCTTCATCTTCCTTCTCCTCCTCGGCCGCCGCTGCAGCCTCCGCCGCCTCCTGCGCAGCCACAGCTTCTCTAGCAGACATCTGTCTCTCCTCTCTCGGCTGGCGTAACGCGTGCCCCTCGTCGTCGTCATCGTCGTCACTGTCATTGCTATCTCGAAAAGTCACCACGCGCTCTCGCCGGATGGAATCTGCACGCACCGCCGCCGCCAGGCGCGCTGAGTTTGGGCGGGAAATTTGTGGCTTAAGTTTATCATCAATGAAAACGGCATCGCCGACCTGGCGCGTGGATCTCTGGCGCGTGAATGTGGGGGCGGCGTTAGAGTGGCTAGTTCCCTTGACGGCTTCTTCGTTGGGGTTAGCCATGTAGTGAGTTGTCGCGTCCAATGTGGAGAATGTCAGGACTCGGACGGAGCTACGACGGGGAAACTGTGTGGAAAGGTTTCTGCTATTCTTGATATGGATAGGGATATCTGAAGCTGGGATAAGGATGGAGGAGGTCCAAGCAGATCCGGCGCGCTTGAGCCGAAGCTTGTCCTTGAAGGCTTTCCAAGACCTGCGATCCTTTTTGTTGGACTCGTCTTCACGGATGATGTCAAGGAGGGTTCGTCGGCTTGTGAGCTGATGGCTCGACGCGGCGGCTCGGTTGGCTAACACATCGTCGAGGGTTAATCCGGCTAGCGAGTCTCGATTGCTATCCGCTACTGGCATTTGACCATAAAAAAGGTTTCCTCCGGCGACCTTCTGCTTTTTTTTTAAATATTAATGCCAAAAATAATAAGAAAAGTCATTAGGATTCACATTTTCATAAGAAAATTTAGAAAGAAAAGCCAGTAAACTGACGAATGAATTCTCAAGCATTTAACGGGTTTGATGGTAAGGTGATAAATGAAAAGAGAGTAATTCAGGGAGAAGGGTGTATATAAAATTTATTTTAAATTTGAATCTTTTTAATTAAATATATAGTAAAGTGTCTCTCAAATTAAAAAATAATAACATAAGGGATAACAGTATATATAAATTTTTTTTTTTATACTTTCTTTTTTTTTCTTTTTTTTTAATTTAAAATATACTACTTGTTTTATCATTTATTCACTTGAGATTATCAAAATTTTATTTTTTTTATTTTCATTTACTATCTCTTTTTTCTCTATCCAAATATTCTCACTTAAAAAGAATTTATGCCTGTGTTTTCGCGGGTCTCAGAGAAAAGTTAATATTGACCGTATTTTTTTATGCCAAAAATGATGAGAAATTTTACTTTTATTTTTCATGTCAACAATATAAGAAAAGTCATTAGGATTCACATTTTAATGAAAATTAGAGGGAAACTAAAAATTTGATGAATGAATTCTTAGGAATTTAATGGGTTTAAAAAATGATGGTGATTTGGTTTTGTTTTCGAGAATTTAATAGGTCTCTTCCGGTGACCTTCATTTTTTTCTCATGCCAAAAATGAATTATAGAAAAGTCATTAGGATTCATATTTTGTTGAGAGAATTAGAACGAGAAACCAGAAAATTGTTGAACGAATTCTCGGGAATTTAATGGGTTTCGAGAATGGTGGGGATTTCAGGGATCTCAGAGAGAAAACTTAATTGGTTTTGATTTTCGCATGGTCATATTTTTCTCATGCCAAAAATGATAAGAAAATTCATTAGGATCCGCATTTTCTTGAGAAAATTATAACGAGAGACTAGAAAATTAATGAACGAATTCCCGGGAACTTAATGGGTTTCGTGAATGGTGGCGATTCAGGGATCTCTAGAAGAAATCTTGCTTGATTTGATTTTTGCATTGAGAATTTCTGGGGGGAGAATTTTATTCCAAACAATTGAAACTTTCCTGAAGAGTAGACAGGAAATTAATCATGGAAGGTTCCAATGGATGAATGGTGCACAGATAAACAATGAGTCAACATTATTGTCAGGAAAATTGGCCGTTTTTTGGGGGAAAAGGAGAAAAATGAAACGGAACAAGACTAGGCAGAAAGAATTAAAGAATTATTAGCCAAAGAAAAATCATTTTGCTAATTTATTGGTGAGATAAAGCTTAAATACTTTTTATCATTTTATTCTAAAGAAAAGAACCACTCTTAATCTTAGTTAAGAAAAAATAATTTTAAATGTAATTCTTTCTATATTTTTTTTATTAATTAAGCATAATAAATGTATAATCTTTTAATAAAAATATGAAAATACATGATTTAATGAAACAATTATAAATTTATTAGTAAAAATTATACACTTATTATGTTAGTATTAAAAAATTATATATTTATCATACTTTAATTAAAAAATTAATTACAATAATATAAGAATAATAATAAAATGAATTTGACTTCCCATCGGATCATCTTAAATTTTATAAAAAATTAAAAAAATGAAATTTTAAACACAAATATGGGGACAGAATTGGCTAGTTGGACCCTGGAATTTTTTGGATCCAAACCCAGATGAAAAAGAGAGTAAAAAATAAAGAAGACACAAATACCTGGGTCCCCGAACAGAGATGGCAGGTCTCTGATTAGAGCAAGGCGTTGAATTAATTTCTTACTCTGAAAATACCCAGAAAACATGATTTCATCAACAAGAAGAGAATGAGAAATAGTGAGTTATCATATTATAGACATGACCGAAAATCATAGATAAAGAAGATAAGAAAGAGAGGTGGATTACCGTTGAATGCTTCTTATGGATTTGTAACCTTTTGATTTCTCTTCTAAGTCTCCTGTTCGCGTAGAATTTGCAAATGGGTTGTGAGTATAGAGAGAGAGGGAGAGGGGGTGGCGAAGGTGTTGGAGAAGATAGGGTTGGGTTTTGAACAGAGAAACGAATTTTATGGAGGAATACACAAGCTCTTTCACCCTTCCCCATGTTTGCGGGGAAGCTCTCTTGCATATTACAATCTCATAAATATTTTTGTTGAAAATTTTAATAGAAAAATGTGTATAAAATAAAATTTTAATTACTATATTGTACATTGTATATAGAATAAATTATTCAATTGGTCCCATATTTTTTTTTACTTCAATTTACTTTCAAATGTATCTCTAACATAAATTTCTCAGCTTACATATTCCAAAAAATAAATCATTCTATTCATTTCAACTAAGGCCGTTATATTATGGGTCATTTCAAACTCCCTCATTATGTTTTTGAACGAGACACACCAATTAATGAGGGGTCTAAAGAGTATTTGGCAATAATCTTCTCTTAGAGGGGTCAAGATTGTAAATATAATATATAGTATTTTTATTAAAAAAATTTATAATTACAATATTGATGGTATTATATATATATATATATATACACACACACATACACATACATACATTATGTGAGAGTCAATATATTGTATTAAATTCAAATACGTAAATAGCTTGTTGTAGGGTTGACCATTGCAACTGCTTCTACAATACTATAGTATGAAATCTACGAAATATAAAAGAACCATTGATAATTTAATAATAACTAGCCTTGTATCCCATGTTAATGCATACGATGCAATGTTATTTTTTAAAAAAAGAATAAAAAAGTGGAATTTACATAACCAGACATTCAAAATAATAATTTTTTATACTTTCTTATAAAATATATAGATGATGATGTCAACAATAAGTAAGGCAATATATTATATTTATAGGTAAGTAAGAGACTAGAGAATTGAAGTTAATATAGATACAAAGGGCAAGTTAAAAACATTGACAAAACAAAAGAGGAAAAAATTTAAAAAAGTAAATATCAAACAATGTGAAAAAGTTCTAAAAAAAAGAATAAATAAATAAGAGTAAGAGAAAATGGTGATCTTTATACTATGTTTGGATAAATAGAACGGGGGGAGGGAATGAAATAAAAAAGAAAAAAAATAATGTTACTTTGTTTGGAAGATTTTTTAGGAGAATTAATGAAATGGAAAGGTAACCATTCCATTCCTTCTTCCCTCCTCCCCCACCCCCCCCCCCCCCCCGCCAAAAAAAAAAAACCCTAAAATTCTTTCACTCCTAAATTGAGGTGGAGCCAATGAAATGAAATATCATTTTAACTAAATATTATAAAATTATTATTTAACCCTTTTATAGAGTCGCAAATATATTAAAAGACCTTATTTTGGCAATTTTCTTATTTCCATCTACTATCTCTTCTCTTCTATGATATGCCTTTTTATCTTTTTCACAATTTGCTCTCTCATCCTCTGATTAGCCGACAAAGACCCCGCCCCAATACTTTTGCTCTGTATAATCTGTTTTTTAGTTTTTTATTTGTTCTCTATTTCTTTATTAGTGAATAAATTGCTCTTTGCTAGACTTTATTCAATCTAATGGAGGATTGATCGAAATACCCTCCTTTTTGCATATTCGAATGATCCTTTGATATCCATCCCCCACATCTCACTTCCTCAACCCACATCACACATCTTACAAGCTCCTTGGATAAAGACGAAGATCCAAAAAGTAGATTAGGGAATGCTTATAATTTGCCATGACTTTGGGCCATGCAAAATAATCCGAAAAAACTTAAACAACCCATAGCATAAAAACATTGGTTTGAGGAAATTTGCCTTATTCAATCTTGGGTAATCGATTTGACTTTCTTGATTTGAAAGAAGAGATACTAGGAAAAATGGTTAGTGAGGATCTGAAAAGGTAGCGACAGTAGTATTTTTAATATATATATATATATATACATATATTATATTTCAAATCACTAATAGGAAAAACAAGAATAGATAAAAGGAAGGAAGGATAGGAAATATAAGAATATATATATATATATATATGTGTGTGTGTGTGTGTATATATGTATGTATGTATGTATGTATATATATTTCAAAATGCATACTATGACAAATCGCGAATAGGAAACGCCAAGAAAACCAAACATGAAATTTTAAGAATATTAAGATTACAATGTACATCACCTCATTTATAATATAGCGTAGTTGATAGTTCTCTATATGCGTGGATATGCATCTAAAAGAATTAATCAGAAATCCGATTGCAACTAATACGTGGTGTGATTACATATCATGACATATATCAAGTTTATTTATATATTTTTGAATATTTTGGTAGCTTTACTTTTTTATATGAATTCTATTTAAAGATTTTATTAGTTAATTTATTTTTGTAAAGGTAATAATTTTTTCAACCGGTGGTGTTATTATATTCAAATTGTTGAAATAAAAATTTTGTACAGTCATATCATACCACTTTGATATATTAGTGCTTGTATATTGAATTAGATATGCAAAAGTGAAAACAGTTGGATGATACAATTTCAGCAACAAAACCAAATTCATCTTAGACATATTTTTGAACAATTGCTATGACTAAAGCTATGCTTGATGCATATTTGCATTAACAAATTTTGAGAATTATGGTTGGTGGTACCTTTATAATCAAAGCAATTGACAACATTCTACAAGACTTGAAAAAGCACTTTCTTGACAAACTGTTAGACAAAGCAAGAATAAAAAATCACATAAAATTTGTAAAAGGAAGATTCTTGAATTGTTATGATATATCGAAAAATGGCCTTAGTGGTTTTGGTAGGAATTCAACTACAAATACATGGAAAGCAGAACTTGAAGCTTGGGTAGATTTGATTCAGGTATGTATATTTATCTTTTATAATTTTGTTTAAAAGGCTTATGTTAATATTTAATCAATCTAGTATATATATATCACTATTTTTTATGAAAAACTTAAAAGTTGTTGAATGGTAAAACAAGTCCATATCATTTTACGACAAATTAATGCAACTTTTTGCTCATGATAAAGCAATAGGGGAGCATACTGAAATTGTATCTAAGCTGTTGACAACATTGACAATTTAGTAGCTAACAATGAAACAACTTTGAAAAGTTCTGATGTGAGTAATGATGAAAACCAAGATTTTAATTCCTCCAATATACATTTTAAGACACCTTTTGAAAGTGGAGATTCATCTAAGAATAAGAGAAGAAATAATAAAGTTATGAAATGAGATGCAACCATGGAAAAAATCATTAAATCACTAGATAATATGGTTGAGGCATTTGTTAAGAGCACAACAAATTTGATTAAGCGTCACCAAAATTGTCCTATTCTAGAGGCACAAGAGATTTGAGATCCTTTAAAGGCTTTAGATGTTGAGCAACCCTTATTTTCCAAGGCATATGTTTTTCTCATTCAAAACATTGATGCTAAAGAGTTATAATAGGATGTTCCTTTAAAGAGTGCAACGAAATTCTAATGATTCTAATGTTTAACCAGTGTAATAAAATTCTAATGATTCTAATGTCTAACCTAAGTTTTCCACCAACCAAGTTGTGTATTTTTAGCAATTGATTATTATGGACAAATTATTTTTTCTTTCTTTTTTATATTTGAGCTAAATTTAAACTTAAAATATTTTGATAGATTACTAAATTTTATGGTTTTCTTTTCTTACTTGCATGGTCTTTTCTTTTAGGCCATAAGAAGGTTTCTTCTATCCAATTAGAATTTGCTATGCACCATGTGCTCTTTATGCCCAAACATAAAACTTTTTAGTATGCAATGTTCTATAACACATTGCTACTTAGATAATTGTGTCAAGTTCTTTTAAATAATTCCTCACAAATAGATAAGATAAATAACTATAAAATAGATAAAATAAATAGTTATGTCATGTTATAATTACTTTCTTAGCAAATGTAATGACAAGTTAAAGTTTTCACCCATAATTATTAGTTTGATTCTTTCTGGTTCTATGAATTTCAAAAATTTTCAATCATGCTAATATTCAATTTTCCATAAGTAAGTTTTTAAATAAGAGGAAGAAAATTATTTTTAAATTTATTCCATTTCATCCACTTTCACCTAACTTCCCAACAATGAAAAAGTAGTTTCTCTTCCATTTCTTACTTAACATCCAAATAAGGGAAAGGTCATTTCCTCCTTTCCCTTTCCTTTCCTTTATATTCCATCCCATTCCATCTCTTCCAAACTCCCAAACATAGTATTACTCTTTCAAATTATAGTTTACTAACATAAAAATGTAACAAAATGATAAGGACTAGATAGCATAAAATGTTTCAAGTCCCACATCAAATAGTCCAAGATACTCTATATAATACTTAAGGAGAGTGGTTCTTTCCCCTTAATAATATGCTTTTATAGGTGAGTTCCCACACCTTCTTAGATCTCATTATTTGATATCAAAGCAGGTTGGTCGACGACTCGATGACATAAAAAAGGCTATGCGAGAATTGAGTAGTATGGGATGCTTTGTGTAAAGCTTTTTCCCTTTGGTAAAATATTGTCATAAAAGTTTTGTTTTTAATTTTATCATTCTAAAAGACTAATATAATTATTAAAGTAATTTATTATTTATCAAAATTAAGTAATAATAATATTTTGTCATTTAAAGCATAACATATATTAAATTAAGGATTAGACTCAAGTGCAATTCTTTATATTTTTGTTATCAAATTTTTCAATTAAAATATGACAAGTATATGATTCTCCAAGAATGTCATGAAAAGTATATAATTTAATTGGAGAACCTACAATTATTTATAAAAATCATACACTTGTTATGATATTATTAAAGAACTATACACTTGTTACATTTTAATTGAGGAAGCTGATATCAAAAATATAAAGAACTACATATAAATATTTGTTCCTTAAATCAGTTTCTAAATTATCAATTAAATTATCATATTTTGTATACATATATAAAATTTATTTTTTGAAAAAAAAACATATATATATATATATATATATGTAACAATAAAGGGAAGGGGGGCCATGGCCACTAGTCTAAAGTGGCGTATGAAATAATGGCATTAAGAATAAAATAAATAAAATAACTTATTTAATGAAATATGAAAATTGAAAGACTTATTTTTTTAATTTTAAAAGTTTATAGGTTATTTGCTAGTGATTCACAGTTAAGGAGGTTATCCTTTTAATTTTAATTTAATTCTTATATTTAAACTTTTATTATTAGGCCTTGATAATTTTAAACATTTTTAATTTTTGTCCCTACTATTAAATTGTATGTTATTAAATTTTGATGATGCGACTAATTATATGTCATTTTATCATTATAAGTATACATAATTTTTGCCAACAAAAAGAGTAAATAAAGATCATGTAGCGAAATTATTTCACCTATATAATATGTGATACAACTTATATTAAATAACTTTGAAGAGTTAATTTTGAATCATATATATTTAAAATGCTAACTTGGTACATGGCTAACTATATTAGTAAAATTTAATGACATATTAATAAAAATTTAGCAATATAAACTAAATTAAAAATTAAATAAAGTTATAAGCATCAATATATATACACTTCTTGTAATCAAATAATTCATTTGGTTGGAAATTTTACTGCTCAAAAAGTTGTCAATGAAGTCTTTTGGAGGCAATAGGCGAAAATTTAGTGTCACCAATAAGAGAGAGAGAATTTGTAAAATTTATAATAAAAATTTTTAAAAACTAAAATTATCATCAAAGACTAAAATTAATAATACTTACTACTAAAATTTAAAAAAATTATTATCAAATTTTAAAAAAAATTATCACCAAAATTACTTAAATTATAATTTTTTTAAAATCTAATAATATATAAATCTTGTATTAAATCCACTAAAATACAATAATAATTTTGATTTTTATGAATAATTTTAATTTTTAAGATATTTTATTATAAATTTTATAAAATCTAAATATTTAAATATAATTTTTTTCAACAAAATAAGAAAATCGCCGCTGGCAACAATAGTTTCCATTTAGAACTGTTTTGTTGCTACGTTTAATGCCAACAAAATAAGTCTCTACTGAAAGTTCTCTAGGTAACAAAACTTGTCATCTTTGAAATAGTCTTCAGTAACAAAAAGCCCTTCATAGGCAAATTCCCACCCCCCCCCCCCCCCCCAAAAAAAAGACCCCCAAGATCTTTCAATAGTGACTTTAGTCATATAACTTTAGTTAATGATGACAAAAGTTCGCCAATGAAAGGTTAAGAATTTTTTTTTTGGGGGTGAAATACCTAATCATAAATTTTTTTTAATAAAATCTTCATACAACAAATATTATTCCAATAACTATCAAGGCAGTAAAATGACTGATATCATTACTCAAAACTCAGATTCAGGAACATACAAGTCGCTACTCCAAACAAAGCAAATATTCATGGTAAATCAGTCAGTTACAAATGAACCTACTACTCCTAACACAGTAGACAACAAACACATGCAATAAAACCGTACTCAAATTCTTCGTTTTTTCCTCGGAAGATTTGTTGAAGAAGCTCCCGTGGCATTTCCGACAATTCGAGACTGTCCCTGTTAAAGTTAGGTGAATTTTTCAATAAACATTTATGATTGTCAGCAAAGTATGAGTTCAAGCATACAATTCTACACATGAAAAACTCAAACAATATAAACGGGAATGACAAATCATAATGAAATATACCCAGAACTCGCACAACCAAGTAAGAGACTTGTATTAGAATACAAGCCCAAGAGTGTTCGAATGTACGAAAATAGACTCAGCTGGAGATCAATAAAGTTTTCATGGCCAAATTCTGATATCATGTGGAACATTTTAAGTGGTTGATGACGTACATGTTGATTTAAAGAGACTAGAAGCTGAAATGATCAAGAATGCCTTGGTCCCGGCAATTATAAGCAACAATCAGGATTGCTGAGACTTCTATTTTAATTATGACTCACCCTTATGCATACAAAAGGACTGTAAAAATGCCAGCTATTAATCACAACTGGAAAACTAATAATTAGCTATATTGATTTTTTTAGAAGTAACTACATTTTACCCGTGCAATTACTAAATTGGTACACAAACTCTAAAACATAACAAAAGACTCGAAAAACTTCTGGACTAAAATAAAAATTTTAAATCCCAATTGAAATTAACAAGAGGCCATGCGATTTTGACTATGATGATAACGCTTAGCTTGGCCCAACATTTGGACTTGCAAAAAATTCCTTCCCAGATCCAGAAATTAACTAAAATTTAAAATTTTCAATTTCGTCCAAAGTTTAGAAGTGTTTTGTTATGTTGTAAAATTCATGTACTAATTTTGAAATTATGTCTTAGTTCAAGGAATAAAGCATAATTTTTCCTTGCTTTTAACTAATGGATTATTATGAAGAGTAAGTAGAACCTCTTTTCCCCAGTTACTAATAAAGCATAATTGAAAGCTGTTTATACTTGAAGTTTGTGTAAAGAATGGAAAGGCGGGCAATGGCAAACTAGCATGTAGGTAGCATAGTTTTATTAGTCACAATTACAAAGACAAATTGGACAATATCAGTTTCAGCCGGTTATAATAATACATGGATATGGATATTTATTTATGTACAATGCCAACCATACTAAAAAGCTCACCTATTCAAAGAGAAACATTCCATTTCCTTCACTCTGTATGCATCATACTGCAAACAATATTAAGTTTCTTACGTGATACTACTAATAAATTAATAATAACTTAGGAGAAAGTTGTTACTTATCCAATTACAAAATCCTTATCTAGATAAGTCTCAAAATCATTTTAGTTTTTTACATGGTACTACTAACAATAATTTATTGGGATTGTGGGAAGCTGTCAATTCTCCAATTACAGATCCTTAACTAGAAAAATGTCGACGTTATAAAGACATAAATAATAAGCACATCTTCTGTGAAAATTAAAATTTGTGATGAAAAGTGAATCAGAGGGAATTACCCCTTTGAAAGCCCCAAAAAAACCAAAACAGAAAAACTAAATATGCTGCAGAAATTAAAATTACCTGTTGGATAGTGGCAGTAATGCCATCCTTCTCAACATCATTGTCTTGTACTTGATCATTGCTTTCATGAAGGGAAGATGAGGATCTGATTAAATTTTCTCCATGCAAATCCCACACTTTATAAGCGTCCAAAAATCCATTCTTCAACAAATGAAACCTTATTTCATTTCTCAAATTGAATATTACATTTCCACACTTCTTGCATGGGCACCGAATTCTATTGTTCACCCCTTGTTGACTACATGCCCACTTGAGAAAATTATCTATTCCTTTTATATAAGTTGGATCACCTCTGTTGCGAATTTTTATCCAACTCTTATCCATCCATATTTCCTACAATCCAATTACAGAATCGATATCTAAATAAAAACATAAGTAATTGAGTAAATTAATTATTTAGTCTCCAAAAAGATCACTCATCTCTAAACGTGGTCCTTTAAAGATAAAATTTCTCAATTGAGTTCCCCAATCACCCCCTCCCAAAAAAAAAAAAGGAAAATAGTATAAAACTAAAGAAAAGACAGATGAATGAATATGTATCTCATCTATTTTATTCCTATAAGTAGATAGATAGATACACACATACAAAATAATAAGATAATTACAATACTTAAATATATGCCCTATCCTAGAAAAATAAATTAGATAAAATAATAACTAACTCAAGATTGCTATTTATCATAACCAATATACTATTCTAACACTTCCCCTCAAGATGGAGCATATAAATCATATGTACCAAACTTGCTACATAAGTAGTTGATCCGAAGACCCCTGAGAGACTTAATGAGTATATCTACTAGTTGGTCATTTAAACAAACAAACTTGGTAGTAAGACACCCAAATTAAATCTCTTCTTATAATGTGACAATCGACTTTAATATGTTTGGTCCTCCCATAAAATACTAGATTGGAAGCAATATGAATTGCTGCTTGATTATCACATATCAACTCCGTTTGATTGATACTTCCCAATCTTAATTCCTGTAAGAGTTGCTTCAGCCATACAAGTTCATGTGTTGCTGAAGCTGAGCTATAGTGCAATAGTCAGCTTCTACACTAGACCTTGAAGTCACACCTTGTTTCTTACTCTTCCAAAAGACTACATTACCTCCAATGAAGACACAATACCTTGAAGTGAATCATCTATCAACAAGAGAACCAGCCAGTCTATATTACTATAACTAAACACTTAAGAGTTGCCCTTATCTTCATATAACAATCTTTAGCCTAGAGCTCCATTGATATATTTGAGAATGCGAACCACAACATCATGATCACTATCGCATAGAGATTGTAAGAACTGACTAACTACACTTACAATGAAAGAAATATCTGGACAAGTAATAGTAAAGTAGTTATCAACCAATTTTTGGTATATATCAGGATCTACAAAGGGTACCCCCTATTCTAGCAAGAATTTGACATTCGAATCCATAGGAGTATTAATCAGTTTGCAATGTAACATACCTATTTTATCCAATATGTCTAAAGCATATTTTCTTTGTGATATAGCAACCCCAGTGCAAGATTGGATAACTTCAATTCTTCAAAAATATTTTAGTTTTTCCAAATCCTTAGTTTGAAGGGGGAAAAAAATAGATGTTGCTTGAGCTGAATAATACCATTTTGATCGTTGCCTGTGATGACAATCTCAACCACATAGACAATTGGGTAGATGCATTGATAAGATGAGGTGTGGTAATAGAACACAAAATGATCTGCCTTACTTCTAACCATCCCAAACTCTTTAATAACTAAACCGAACTTGACAAACTAAACTCGAAGAGATTGTTTCAACTGCATAAAAAGATTAATGTAGTCGAAAAACCTTTCTTGACTCTCCCTAAGCAACAAAGCTTGGCAGCTACTCCATATAAATCTTCTCTTCAAGTTTACCATGAAGAAAGGCATTTTTCATATCAAGCTAATGAAAAGGCCAATGGCACATAATAGCCATTAAAAGGAACAAGCAAAAAAAAGCAATTTCAGCTACCAAGAAAAAGGTGTAGCTGTAATCAAGTCCAAAAATTTGAGCATATCCCTTGGTCATCAAACGAACCTTCAGATGATTAATATTCCCATCAAGACCAACCTTAACAGTATACACTTATCAACCAACAACGATAGATTTGCCCAAAGGTAAAGAGACTAAATCCCAAGTGTCATTAAAATGCAAGGTAGTCATTTCATGGAGCATTGCTTGTCACCGCCCATAATGAGAAAGTGTTTCATTGATAATCTTAGGAATGGAAACAGAATCTAAAGACACAAAAGCATAATAGGGCATAGACAAATGATGATAACTCAAAATTATGAATTGGATGAGGTTATGAGTTGAGCGAGTACCTTTAATAGAGCCTTCAGAAAGGTGAGGCAAAGGATGATGATGATAAATCTAAAATGAATGAATAGAAATGGTTGTAGGAGGATCGATATATGTAGGTGGAGAAACTTCAAAAACTAAATGATGCTTAGTTGTGGGAGGAGAAAAGAAATGAGATGTTTCAAAGAATGTCACATCTGCAGAGATAAAACACCTTTTAATATCGAAAGAGTAACACCAATATCCTTTCTAAAACTGAGAATACTTAAGGAAAACACATTTGATGGATTTAGCTACAAGTTTATCTTTTCCAAAGATTAGATCATGAAAAAAAACAAGTGCAACCAAATATACGAAGGGAAAGAAGATAAAAAGATTAAGAGGGAAACAAAATAGAGTGAGAAACTCAATTTTGTAACACTGAAGGCAGACAGTTAATTAAATAGCAAGTAAAAAACAAAAATCACCTACAAAATTGAAGAGGCACATTAGAATGAAAGAGTAAAGTATGAGTTGTCTCAACAAGGTATCGATTTTTTTCACTCGACTACTTCATTTTGCTTCGGTGTATGCACACACGAAGATTGATAATTTGGAATAGAGCAAAAAAAACAATATTGACGTGCATTATCACTTTGTAAAACAAATATAGAGGTAACAAATTGATTTTCACTACAACACAGAAAGATTGAAAAATTGAAAAGACCTCAAGACAATTCTTCATTAAATATAACCTGATGGGTACTTAAGTAAGGTGGGAAACCTTCCCTCAAAAACTAGCTATTGAGGTGGGAGAGCCACCCTACTTAAGTACCCATTGAGTATCACATACTACTCAATGTGGGACTTTGGCATCTCATATTATCTTGGTCTTCATCAATTGGTCACCCTTGGAAAGTCGATGTCCCGGCAGCTACACTTTGTGACACTTCACTCAATGGCACTTCACTCAACCTTCTATTGGTCAAAACCTTCCACCAGTCAAAATCCTCCATAGGTAGCCCTTTCCAAAGTCACCAACCACCAGTTTTGATATCAATTGATGGGCACTTAAGCAAGGTAAGAAACCCTCCTCCAAAAGCTAGCTATTGAGATGGGATAACCACCCTATTTAAGTACCCCATTGAGTATCTTATACTACTCAATGTGAAATTTTGACATCTCATATTACCTTAGTCTCTATCATAACCAAATGCAACAAGAATAGTCATCAATAAAGTTTACAAAATATTGAAAACATGAAATAGACAAAACATAACACAGACCCTAAACATCAAAATGAACAAGTTTAAAAAGGGCTGACATGCCTTGGAAACAAAGCACAAGTTTGTTTACCAAGTTAACACGACTCCCACTCAAATGATGTCAAAGTAGAAAAAGAGGAAAACATCTCTTGGAGTTTGGAAAGGATAGGATGGCCTAAGCGACAATGAAGAAGAGGTAGAGAAATGGTTGTCTAAGCTACTATGATGTAGTAAGATGATAAAATCCTTGTGACTCATGCCTTACACTTATCGTTCAACCTGTACTCCAATCTTCCAAAGAAATGCATTTGTCAATAAAAGTAATAGAGCAATTAAGAGTACAATTTAACTTACTAATAGAAACAAGGTTAAAGGGACACTTAAGGACATAAATATTAGAATCTAAAGTGATGGAAGCAAGAATTGTAGCTTGACCAATACCTTTAGCAATAGTTTTAAAACCATTAGCCAGAGTAACAATAGGAAGAAAAACAGGAGTAGAAACACAAGGGAAAAAAATCCTTATTACTAGAAATATGATCAAAGGCACCTAACTCAAGGACCATGATCCAAGAAAGGAGTGGGCAAGGCGGGCAATAGAATTACCAATCTAGGCAACTGAAATAATGGCTAAGTGTTATTTGGCCGTTTGGTAATGCAATCATTGTCGGTCAATGTAATGGATTAAAGGGTCTGCTCCTTATTTGTCTCAATAAATGTTTGTGCAATATTCGTAGTGCAAGGTAGAAGACCATGAAGGGACTAGCAATGATCTCATGTATGACCCAATTTATTATAGTAAGTGCCCTGAGGGCATTTCCAATTACCACCATTACATCCTCCTCCTCCACAACTTCCTTTATCATCAATTTGAGAAATTAAGGCTAAAAAATCCAGAACAGGGCATTTGATTTCTATGTAACAGGAACATTTACAGAAGAAATGCACACCAAGCGAGCAAGAACATCATCTAAAGTATGAATAGTGAAACCTCCTAGAATCTGATCGCGAATAGGGTCAAGTTCAGGTCAAAGATTAATCGGAGTCATAACTATGAAAAATTTGTCTCACTATTTCTCTTGATCTGTTGTTGATGTTGTAGAAGGAATCAAAGATCTAAACTCATATTTAAAGGACTCAATTATGCATACACAGATAGTAGTATCCATATCTTAATGCTTAATATTGACAAGGTTACAGAAAATATCATAATAACGTCGAATGTCAAATGTCATTACTATATACCGAGGCAACCTTATTCCAGATCTCATAACAACTTTCATAAGGTTGATATACAAGAAGTAACTAAGATTCAAGAGAATGTTACAACAAAACACATAGTTGGGCATTAATTTTCATCCAATTCAGTTTCTGTGCATCAAGAATGTCAACCTCTTTCATACTCAAATGGTCTAAATGACCTTGTCCCTTGAATTATAATCGAACAGATGCAGCCCAAGATTTATAATTAAAGGCTCCATGCAATTTTTCAAAGGTAATCACAGGAGAACCACTAATAGCAGAGGAGAAAATACTTGGAATTTTTGGAGGTAGACATGGTTGTTTGGATGGAAGGGAACTCATAGGAATGCCTTCAACAATATAACAATGACCAAGGAAGCAAGGAAACAACCAACCAACATCAAAAATCAAAAGAGGAGATCACAGCAACCAATTTTGGGCAAATGGCTACGAACGCTCTCTTACGCACCAGCATGTGAGCTAGTGCGTCAACAGTGATCATAGAGCGTGTGACATTGTCTGATGACCAAACTTCTAGGATTGGCCTATCAGAGCCTTTTGAACACAATAGTGGGGTACATGTCTCAAGACAAGGTTTAGAAAGTATGGTTCTCACTAAACAGCCACAAATAACGAGGGTAAGGACTGGTAGGTTGGAATGAGTCATAACCAGAAGAAGACATTGCTGGAAAGGATCAAAACAGGCTCTGATACCATATAAAACTAGAGAGAAGATAGATGAATGCATATGTATCCCATCTATTTTATTCCTATAGATAGATTATATATACATATATATATACACACACACAGGTGTAGTAACAACTTCCTAAATTCTAAATACAAATTAAGAAGGGATAAGATAAGATAGTTACAATACTTTAAACTTAAATACATGTCCTATCCAAGAAAAATAAACAAGATAAGATAATAATTAACTCAAGATAAATACTTATCATAACCAACACACTGAACAGCTGCAAATAACGAGGATAAGGAGTGGTAGGTTGGAATGAGTCATAACCAAAAGAAGACATTGATGGAAAGATTCAAAACAGGCTTTAATAGCATATAAAACTAGAGAAAAGATAGATGAATGCATATGTATCTCATCTATTTTATTCCTACAGGTAGATACACACACACACACACAGGTGTAGTAACAACTTCATAAATTCTAAATACAATTTAAGAAGTGATAAGATAGTTACAATAAACTTAAATATGTATCCTATCCAAGATAAACTAGATAAGATAATAATTAACTCAAGATAAATACTTATCATAACCAACACACTATTCTAACAATTGGAATGGCTCCTTGCATTTGGCAAAATCACAATCACTTAACAAACTAGTTGACATGACATAAACAAGAGCTCATGTGGCTATTACTTGATGATGAATTTGCCTAGGTGACATTCTCCCCTACACACCATTGTTTTGCTTGATTTCTCAAAGCCTACCTAATCCAGAAGATGATAGAAATCAAGTAGATCGATACCATTTGGGGGAAACTGACACCTAAGCAAGTCCAAATCATATAACGGTTATGTGAGCTCCAGTTTATGTCATTTTATCTAGTATGTCAAGTGTCGTAAATTTTCCTAACGCAAGGGACCATTTTGATTGGAGGACGAAATTGAGAGTCTTTGGCTTTATTTAATTCTGTTTTTGTTTCAATGTTTTGAAAATTGTTTTCAAAAACAATTTTTGAAAATAAGGAAACAAAAAGTTCATTTTAAAAACAATTTTTTGAAGAAAAAAAAAGTTTGGAAAATTAGTTTTACATGTAACTTTTAAAAACAAAACAAAAATTTACTTGCTTGATGATGGAGTTCTAATTCATAAAAGGATTGCAAGCATCATGAAATGGACTCATTAAGACAGTAGAGAAAGGAATTGATGAAAGAGAATTGTGGTAATTCCAAAGCTGTCAATATTTACAGCCGTGCCATTAATGAAAACAGTTTTTTTCAACCAATTTTCAGGCTTTTGATAGTGTTCTCAAAATTTGGAGATGGGAACATCTTTTGGGTGTTTTGCATTTTTGGTTCTCAAAACAGCCATTCTATTTTAGTTTTAGAAACAATTATTGAAAACAACACTTTTCAAACAATACTTTTATCTTTTTGTTTCTAAAAATTGAGAACTGTTTTCAAGAATAGCAATCAAAAGAGAGCCTTTATCATTGAAGGACCAAATTGAGAGAAAAGTGATCTTTTAGTGACAAAATCATTAATTTAGTGTAAATAATAAGCACATTTGCAGTAAAAATGAAATTTAATGAGAATTACCCCATTTTAGGGGCCCCAACAAACTAAAACTAATCATGCAGATAAAGTGAATGAGCAGGAACTAACCCTCTCAAAAACCCCAAACAAACCAAAACAGCAGAACTAAATATACAGCATAAGTGAAAATTACCTGTTGGATAGTGGTAGCAATGTCTTCCTTCTCAACATCATTGTCTTGTACTAGATCATTGCTTTCATTAAGGAGAGATGAAGATCTCACCAAATTTTCTCCATGCAAATCCCACACTTTATAAGAGTCCCAAAATCCGTGCTTCAACAAATGAAACCTTACTTCATTTCTCAAGTTGAATGATGTGTTTGCACACCTCTTGCATGGGCACCGAATCATATTGTCCACCCCTGGCTGACTATATGCCCACTCAAGAAAATTATCTATTCCCTTTATATAAGCTGGATCAGCTCTATTTCTAATCTTCATCCAACTCTTATCCATCAATTTTTTCTACGATTGGACAAACCATATACAATTATTTTCAAGAGAAAGCAAATTTGTTACTCCTAGAAAAAAGGCACAGATAATATGGGAGATGTAAAACCCACTATTGGCATAACCAACCGCTAGACTTGTTAGTGATGGCAGAAACAATCACCAATAAAGACATTGGCATTGTATATGCAAGATCATATTCTTGATGCACATTGCAAACATATGCAGAGTTTTGAAGGTACAATTCAAATAAAAAATTGGCTATAGTTTTCCATAAACTTTTCATTAATTTTTTCAGACATCATCCCGAATGTAGAGCATGAACTATATCAAGTCAGACAATATATGTATGGCAGGCTGCAATTACACTTGCTCCCTACATCCAAATGACAAACACAAGAAAAAAATTGCAGAGGGCATATTGAACAGAGACTAGCCAGCAACTCTAATGAGAATCATCAAAGTATCAAACTTAAATCTCATGATGCCAAAGAACCTTGTTATCATTATATCACCTAGAAGACATTTGATAGAGCAAATTCCTCAGGCTATTCTTACTCTCTTGCCTACTCCTTCTATGGATTCGACTCCCACTCAAGTCATCATATGGGTTATCTAGAGAAAACCCTGTCTCTGACAGAAAATTCAAAGAGAGGTGAAGGAAGGACCCAGGAGGGGGACAAACAGAAAAAGATCTTCAAGTGCAACAAAGAAACAATGGGTTAAAATTGCAACCAGATTTTAAGCTCGACAAAACAAGTAGAGAGGACAAACAAAAATGAAAATCCAACAATGACAATTCAAAACCCCAAATGCAAATAATGAACAATGGCATTTCTTAATCAAATTTGAAACATACAAGGGATTCTTGTTAGTATTTTGTCTGTACCCCAAACACCTATTGAAGAATTTCACTATAAATTTCTTATTTCATTCATGGTAAGAGGAGAAAATATAAATAGTGAAGCAAATGGTAACAATCCTGCCATATAGCTCCTAAAAATCAGCTACAATAAAGGCAGCAAAACCCTAGAGTCCAAAGAAGGAAAGAAAGATGTTGACAATCCACAATAAATAACATGATCAAACACAATAAAACAAAGGAATAAAAGTCTAGTTACAATTGCATAAAATAAGGAAACAAAATAGGAAATAAATCATTGACTTTAGGGACAAAACACCATGTGATAAACTTGGATTATGAGAGGCAACATCATGTTGAGATCAACGGATTCCAACACTCCCTTCAAGCTGGAAACAGCTTGAAGCTAACATTGTCATTCTTCTTCTTGGCATTTGGAGGTTGTTCGAAAAACTTCTTCTTGTATTATTATTTTTTTCCTTAATGTTGGTTTTTGACTCTGTCTTCTTCTTCATTAGTCCTTGCTATGGATCCATAATTTTTTTTTTTTTAAATCTTCCTCACCTCACTTTGTTACAAGGTGCAGGTTTGCTTTGTCTTCTCACCCCACTTAGCAGTGAGTGCAATATTTGGCATCCTCACCCTGCTTTGTAGTGAGGTGCAGGTCTTCTTCTTCACCCTACTTTTGCTGCAAGGTGCAATACATACATAAGTTCTTCCTCACCTTACTTTGCTGTGAGGGTCTTGGTTTTGGATGTCTTTACCTTAACTTTGTGTAATGAGAGTTGGGACAGTTTCACTCCAAAATTGGTTGAAGTGGCAATTTCAGTGGTTCCTTTCTTTTTAGCATTTAATGCCATGGTTTGCCCAGTGATGATCAAGATTGAAGTTGTTTTGCTCACCCCATGGCTGTTTGAAGTGGCAATTTTGTGGACAGAATCACCCTGCTTGGCATCTGTCACCATTGCTTAATTTATTTGATCATATGAGGTGATCAGGCTATGAGGACTCTGATAAAGTAGGCATCCATTAATTGAAACCTAAATCTTTGATTCAGAGCTGAAATTGGAAGAAATTACTTACCCTTCTACAATTATGGCTCACCCTTATACATAAAAAAGAACTATAAAAATGCTAGCTATTCATCACGCCTGGAACATATACGAGCCATTAAATTTACCCTTCTATTTTTTTAATACGGTTAACCAAATTAATTTCTTTTAACAAATGAATTTTAATTATTAAGACTAATAAGTAGACCCCCTTTTCTCAGTCATTAAGAAACATATAATTAAATGCTATTTATATTTGGTGTTTGTGTAAAGAAAGGAAAGGTGGGCAACGGCAACCTGGTATGTAGTGCATATTTGATTGTAGTCACAATTATAAAGACCAATTTGACAAAATCACTTTCACACTGTTTATAATAATACATAAATAGGGATTTATATGCAGAATGTAAAGCATACTGAAAAGATAACCAATTAACAAGAGACCAGTCCTTTTCCTTCATTTTGTGAGCATCATTGTAAAAAACATCAAATTTCATATGTCGTACTACCAATAATAATTAGTGGGAAGTTGTTTCTTAGCCAGTAACAGAATCCTAATCTCAATGAGCCTCAACATCATAAAAATCATCAATTTTCTTACATGGTACTACTAAATAATAATTGAGTGGAAAATCGTTACTTATCCAATTATGGAATCCTTATCTAGTTAAGTCTCAACATCATAAAATCACAAATAATAAGCACATCTTCAGTAAAAATGAAAATTAGCAAGAACTACCCCATTTTAGGAAGCCCAACAAACCAAAACTGATCATGCAGGAAAAATTGAATTAAATAGAATTTACCATTTTGGAACCCCAACAAACCAAAACAGCAAAACTAAATATACCACAGAAGTGAAAATTGCCTGTTGGATAGTGGCAGTAGTGTCATCCTCCTCAACATAATTGCCTTGTACTAGATCATTGCTTTCACTAACGGAAGATGAAGATCTGATTAAATTTTCTCCATGGTACTCCCACACTTGATAAGTGTCCAAAAATCCATTCTTCAATAAATGAAACCTTATATCATTTCTCATCTTGAATATAACATTTCTACAACCATTGCATGGGCACCTAATTCTATTGTTCACCCCTGGTTGACTACATGCCCACTCAAGAAAACTATCTATTCCTTTAATATATGTTGGATCAGCTCTGTTGTGAATCTTCATCCAACTCTTATCCATCAACATTTCCTACAATTGAACAAATCTTATAAGATTTATTGCAATAGAAAGCAAATTCATCACTCCTAGGGGGGAAAAAAGGCACAAATAATATGGGAAATGCAAAACCCACTATCCCCATAGCATTCAAGCTCCAGATTTGTTGATGATGATAGAAACAATCACCAATGAAGGCATAGGCATTGCATAGGCAACCATATTCTTGATGTAAATTGCTAACATATGCAGAGTTTCAAAGGTACATAACAATGAAAAATTGGCTTTAGTTTTCTACACATTTTATTAATTTCTTTCAGACACCACCACAAATGTGAGAGCATGATCTTTATATATGAATGGAAAGCTACGATTATGCTTGCTCCACACATCCAAACATCAAAAGTAATTAAGAATTGCAGAAAGCATGTTGAACAAAAACTCGCTAGCAACTTTAATGAGCAAGATCAAAGCATAGAACTAATAACAATTTAGTGGGAAGTTCTTACTTATCCAATTACTGAATCTTTATCTGCATTAGTCTCAAAATCATAAACAACATAATCAAGTTTCTTAGGTGGTACTACTAACAATAATTTAGAGGGAAGTTTTTACTTATCCAATTACAAAATCCTTATCAAGATAAGTCTCAACGTCATAAAAACATAAATTATAAGTACATCTTCAGTAAAAATGAAAATTGGTGGGAATTATTCCATTTAAGGAACCCCAACAAACCAAAACTAATCATGCAGAAAAAGTGAATTAAAGGAAATTTACCCTTTCAGGAACCCCAACAAACCAAAACAGCAAAACTAAATATATTGCAAAAGTGAAAATTACCTGTTGGATAGTGGCATTAATCTCATCCTCCTCAACATCATTGTCTTGTACTTGATCATTGCTTTCATTAAGAGGAGATGAAGATCTGATTAAATTTTCTCCATGGTACTCCCACACTTCATAAGTGTCCAAAAACCCATTCTTCAATAAATGAGACCTTATTTCATTTCTCACCTTGAATATAACATTTCTACACCTCTTGCATGGGCACCTAATTCTATTGTTCACTCCAGGCTGACTACATGCCCACTCAAGAAAATTATCTATTCCTTTTATATAAGTTGGACTAGCTCTATTTCGAATCTTCATCCAACTCTTATCCATCAATATTTCCTACAATTAAACAAACTTTATAAGATTTATTTGCAACAGGAAGCAAATTTGTTATTCCAAGAAAAAACACACAAAATATGGTAAATGAAAAATCCACTATTGCCATAGCATTCAAGCTCCAGATTTGTTAACCATGATGGAAACACTCACCAATAAAGACATGGGCATTACATAGGCAAAATTATATTCCTCATGCACATTGCTAACATATGCATAGTTCTGAAGATACATTACAATGAAAAATTGGCTACAGTTTTCTATAAACTTCTGATTTTTTTTTCCAAAAGAAATCACCCCAAATGTAAGAGCAGATCTGTCACAAGTCAAGCAATATATGTAGGGAAGGCTGCAATTACATTTGCCCCCCACATCTAAACGTCCAAAGTAAATAAGAAATAAATTGCAGGTCCAAAGTAAATAAGAAATAAATTGCAGAGAGCATATTGAACAAAGACTAGCTAGCAACTCTAATGAGAAAGTTCAAAGTATCAAACTTTAAGAGCATGGAACTTGGTTCTCATTAAATTGCTACATTTGATAGAACAAATTCCTAAGGTTATTCTTACTCTCCTGCTTACACCTTCTATGGATTGGACTCCCACTCAAGTAAGCAAACTGGTTATCTAAGCCTAACCATCTATCTAACGGAAAATTAAAAAAAGAGGTGAAGGAAAGACGGGGGCAGGGGAGGAACAGAAACAGTTCGTGTGAGGTTTAATGCAAGTAGAAACCAAGACATTACAAACAATGAGTTAAAATTGAGACCCCATTTTAAGCGTGATGAAATGAGTAGACAGGACATAAGAAAATGAATACACAAAAATGACAAATTGCAATCCCAAACGCAGATACTAAATAATGGCATTTCTTATTCAAATTCAAAACACAAGTGGAAATCTTCTCAGTATTTTGAACGAACCCTAACCACTTATCAAAATGTCTAAAGTAAAGGAGGATTTCATTAATCGAACCCAAAATTTTTGATTGAGAGCTGAAATTGGAAGAAATGACTTACCCTTATACAACTATGACTCACCCCTATACATACAAAAGGACTGTGAAAATACTAGCTATTCATCACAACCACGACATATACATGCTATTGTATGTACCCTTCTATCTGTCTAATACCAATTAACCAAATTAATTCCTTATAACTAATGGATTTCAATTATTATGAATAGTGAGAAGAATATAATTAAACGCTATTGTACTTGGTGTTTGTGTAAGGAGAGGAGAGGTGGGGCAATGGCAAACTTGTATGTAGGGCATAGTTTGATTGTATAAAGATAAATTTGACAAAATCACTTTTACACTGATTATAATATATGGATATAGATATATATGTAGAATGCAAACCACACTGAAAATATCACTCTTTCAAAAGAGACCAGTCCTTTTCCCTCATTCTGTGTGCTTCATATTGTCTACCACATCACCAAGTTTCATACGTGTACTACTAAAGTACTAATAATAATTTAGTGGGAAGTTGTTACTTATCAAGTTACAGAATCCTTATCAAGATAAGTATCAACATCAAGAAAACATAAATAATATGAACATCTTCAGTAAAAATGAAAATTAGCTGGAATTACCCCATTTTAGGAACCTCATCAGACCAAAATTAATCATGCAGTAAAAAAGAATTAGAGGGGACTTACACTTCCAGGAACCCCAACAAACCAAAACCAAAAAACTAAATATACCACAAAAGTGAAAATTACCTGTTGGATAGAGGGAGTAAAGTCATCTTCCTTAACATAATTGTCGAGTACTTGATCATTGCTTTCTTTGATGGGAGATGATCTGATTAAATTATCTCCATGATACTCCCACACTTTATAAGTGTCCAAAAACTCACTCCTCACTAAATGAAACCTTATTTCATCTCTCAACTTGAATAACACGTTTCTACACCTCTTGCGTGGGCACCTAATTCTATTGTTCTTGCCTGGTTGACTACATGCCCACTCAAGAAAATTATCTATTCCTTTTATATAAGATGCACTAGCTTTATTTTGAATCTTCATTCAACTCTTATTCATCAATATTTCCTACAATTGAACAAACCTTATATGATTTATTTGCATGAGAAAGAAAATCTGTTATTCCTAGAAAAAAGGCACAAAACATGAGAAATTCACAAGCATTACCTAAGGATAATGGAAACAATCACCAATAAAGACATAGGCATTGCATAGGCAAAATCCAATTCTTGATTCACATTGGTAACATATGCCAAGTTTTGAAGGTGGATTACAATGAAAAATTGGCTATAGTTTTCTGTAAACTTTTCATTAATTTTTTTCCCCCAAGAAACCACCCCAAATGTAAGAGCATGATCTCTATCAAGTAAGACAACAGATGTATGGAAGGCTGCGATTAAGCCTGCTCCCCACATCCAAATGTCCAAAGTAAAAAAGAAATAGATTACAGAGAGCATATTGAATAAAGACTAGCTAGAGACTCTAATGAGAAAGATCAAAGTATCAAACTTAAGTGTCATGTTGTTGTGGAACTTTGTTCTCATTACGCCAAGAAGACATTTGATAGAACAAATTCCTCAGGCTAATCTTACTCTCCAGCTTACGCCTTCTATGGATTCAACTCCCACTCAAGCAAGCAAAAGGGTTATCTAAACCTAACCTAACAGAAAATTAAAAAATAGGTGAAACGACAGACTGGGCATGGTTTGATTATAGTTGCAATTATAAAGAAATATTTGACAAAATCACTTTCTGGCTGTTTATAATAACACATTGATCTGTATATATATGTAGAATGCAAACCATACTAAAAACTTCACCAATTGTTCTTTTGCTTCATTCTGTCTGCATCATATTGTAAACAACATTGTCAAGTTTCTTACATGGTACTACTAATAATAATTTAGTGGGAAGTTCTTACTCATCCAGTTGATTAGAAATCCTCATCTAGATTAGTCTCATTATCATAAACAACATCATCAAGTTTCTTACATGGTACTATGACAATAATTCAGTGGGAAATTGTTACTTGTCCAATTACGGAATCATTATCTAGGCAAGTCTCCACATCATAAAAACATAAATAATAAGCACATCTTCAGTAAAAATGAAAATTAGTGGGACCCTATTCTAGGAATCCCAACAAATCAAAAATAATCCTGCAGAAAAAGTGAATTGGAGGGAATTTACCCTTTCAAGAACACCAACAAACCAAACAGTAAAACTAAATATACCACAAAAGTGAAAGTTACCTGTCGAATAGTTGCAGTTGCAGTAGTCTCATCCTCCTCAACATCATTGTCTTGTACTTGATCCTTGTTTTCATTAAGGGGAGATGATCTGATTAAATTTTCTCCATGATACTCCCACACTTCATAAGTGTCCAAAAACCCATTGCTCACTAAATGAAACCTTATTTCATCTCTCAACTTAAATATTACATTTCTACACCTCTTGCACGGGCACCTAATTCTATTGTTCACACCTGGTTGACTACATGCCCACTCGAGAAAATTATCTATTCCTTTTATATAAGATGGACTAGCTTTATTACGAATCTTCATCCAACTCTTATCCATCAATATTTCCTACAATTGAACAAACCTTATAGGATTTATTTGTGTGAGAAAGAAAAGTTGTCATTCCTAGAAAAAAGGCACAAGACATGGGAAATGCACAAGCGCTGGACGTCTTAATGATAATGGAAAAAATACCAATAAAGACAGAGTCATTACATAGGCAAAATCCTATCCTTGATGCACATTGGTAACACATGCCAAGTTTTGAAGATAGATTACAATGAAAAATTGGCTATAATTTTCTATGAACTTTTCATCAATTTTTTCTTTTTCAGAATCCACCCCAAATGTAAGAGCATGATCTATATCAAGTAAGACAATACACGCATGGCAGGCTGCAATTACCCTTGCTCCCCACATTCAAACGTCCAAAGTAAATAACAAAAAATTGCACAAGTCATATTGAACAGAGACTAGCTAGCAACACACTATTGCCATAGCATTCAAGCTCCAGACTTGTTAACGATGATAGAAACAATCAGCAATAAAGATATAGGCATCCCATGGGCAAAATCATATTCTTAATGCACACTGCCAACATATGCAGAGCTTTAAAGGTACATAACAATGAAAAATTGGCTATAGGCTTCTATATAGTTTTCATTTTTTCTGAAACCACCCCACATGTAAGAGCATGAACTCCATCAAGTCAGACAATACATGCATGACAGGCTGCGACTACCCCTGCTCCCCACATTCAAACGCCCAACGTAAAAAAGAAAAAAATTGCCGAGATCATATTGAGCAAAGACTAGCTAGCAACTCTAATGAGCAAGATCAAAGTATTAAACTTCAGTACCATGTTGCTGAGGAACTTTGTTCTCATTAAACACTTGATAGAAGAAATTCTTAAGGCTATTCTTACTCTCCTGCTTAAGCTTCTATGGATTCAACTCCCACTCTAGTCATCAGATGGGTTATCTAAACTAACCGTGTGTCTAACGGAAAATTCAAAAAGAAGGGAAGGAAAGGCCCAGGTTGGGGACGAACAGAAAAAGATCTTCTAAGGTGTAATGCGAGAACAAACGATGCATTAAAATTGCAACAAGATTTTAAACTCGACGAAATAAGTAGAGAGGACAAATGAAAATCAAAACTCAAAACTGACAAAATGCAAACCCAAATGCATACATTGAACAATGGCATTTCTTATTCAAATTGAAACACACATGAGGATTCTTGCTAGTATTTTGCCCATACCCTGACCCTCTCATTAAAATTTGTCTGTACTAAAGTAGGCATACAGTAATTGAACCCTACATCTTTGATTGAGTGATGAAATTGGAAGAAATTGCTTATCCTAAATAGAGATTAAGCTACGCGAGAGAGGACGACGGAAGCTGCAGGCAGGTCGTCGACAGTGAATGTTTGTTTGTTTTGTTGAGTCTTACGCGTTTCCTTTTGTTCTCAGCTTTTGTTTTTTTGACGTTTAAATTCTAAAAATAAACGTTCGGGATTAGGCCTTATATCTTTGTTGCCAAATTTGTTAGTTAAAATAGAATAAATCCATAATTTTTTTAATAATAACATAATAAATATATAATTTAATTAAAAATTATATTAATTATATATAAAAAATATACACTTATTATGTTATAGTTAAAAAATGATATATTTATCATATTTAATTAAAAAACTCAATAACAAAGATATAACCTATTATATATAAGTTTTATCAAACATATTATGCTCAATTTGATTAAAAAAGGTTGAAGGAAAAAAGAAATAATTTATTAAATAATTTCGTTTAATTCACATTTTACAAAATTGAAAAAGAAATTTATTTTTATTTTATAAATATGTGAATTGAAAGTAATTATTAAATCTAATTTATACAAAGTTTATTTATAACTTTGTTATTATTACTTTTTTTCTTATTTCAACATTATTTTTTAAATAAAAATATGAGAATTATTTCTTATCATTTTTTCTATTGTTTTTATTTAACTAGATATATAAATGAAATGATATTTTTTTTGTTTACATTATACTAAACATAATTATTTTATTTTATTTACATTTTCATTTTATTTTTATTTCTATATTTAATAATTCTATATACCAAATAAGATATTAGTATATACTAAGGTTGTCAAAATTCATGAATTTAAGTAAATTTATAAATGAGAGGTAAACTCTTAATGTAAATTCAAAAAAGTTTATATTTATTAATAATTACATATAAAATATAATATATAGCAAGAAATTTATTAAAATATAATTTAAATTATACTAATTTGTAAAAAAGAAATTATTTATATTTCATAATTCATTTTTTTCAATATAAATATTTTAATTAAATTCAAATATAAATATTATTTTTGTATAATTATTTACTTAATTGTACTGAATTTAAGAATTTTTATTTTTTTAAACTCAATTTGACTTAATTATATGATAACTCGTCAAATTCAATTGAAAAAATACTAAATTAATCGAGTTTATTTGAGTTAAAGATGAATTAAATCAAATTTGTATTGAATCCGAGGTTATAAACGAGTTGACACAATTTTCTTAAGTAAAAACTTAAATTAGCTAAAATCAGATATTTAACCCATGAGTTTAATAACAATGATATATACCAATCAAAATTGGATAGGCCATGGAAATGGCTTTCTTACATAATTTTTCATTTTTTTTAAGGCATTTAATCCAATTAAAGGTGGCAAAAAATTTTAAATTTAAATATTTGTATTTTTTTGTCATTTTACTATCTAGTTATATTTATATTATTTTAAAATTAAAAAACATTATATAACCTAGGATTTAATATTTCCTTCCTCAAGCCTTTTAGATGGTGGGAATCATAGATTTGTAGGAACTTATGATACACTAAGAGAAAAAAAAAATCCTCTTATGGGAACATAGATGACAAGGATTAGAAACAGAGAGGCATGTGGATATTCAGTGGTGCAATAGGAATGCTAACAGTGTGGTGGACAAGTTGGCTAGAGAAGCGCTGAATATGGCTACTGATCTTTTTTTATTTAATTGTTCCCCTAGTTTTGTAGTTGAGAATATTAGTAGAGACGCTGCACGTCTGAGTTAATTGTTCTTTTTCTTTCTGATTATCAAAAAAAAAATTAGAAACAGAAAGGCACCCTCCATCTGTGAGCGAATTCCCTACATTTCATGGTGCGATGCCCGTAGTACACCTTAATAAAACAATGCCGTTTAGTCATATAGTCTCAGCCGTCTGAGAAATCAATAAAGCTAGCATACGCCACGTCGGTCGTTTCATTGTCACTTTTCTACAAATCTTGGCCATTCATTTGCTTTAATCCCTACCGTCCCCTTTAGGATGCAGATCCTCTCTATTGCACAGGGTTAATTGTTGCGAGAATTGCGTGAATTTTGGCCTTTGAATTTATCTTGTGGCTAAAACTATGACACGTTGCCTATCTTTCCATCTGCCCACGTCTTGTGCTCTCTTGTTTAGTTGAAATTCTCTTTTGCCCTCTTGAAAAAAAGTTTTAAAATTTTTAATACAAGAAATAGTGAAGAGAATTTATTTGTGATAATTATTTATTATTTATGCAAGATTTTTTATGCCAATAATATCCCTATTAATTATGAAACTATAGTAGAAAATATCACAATGGGGGAATGATATATGGCAATGTTGGTCCATTCCTTTCATTGTGATATGTTTTACTATAATTTTATAATTAGTAAAAGAAAATTTTGTTTAAACTAGCACGATACTTTTTTTAGATTTTTTTTTTTTTGCATTCTTTGAAACTTTTTTATATGAGTGCATATGTACTACTTGAATTATATATAGTAAAAATTTTGTGGTAGGTTTTTATAAATCATGTATAGAGATAAGGAGAATTATTGTCCTAAAATACACAATCAAATTCCAAATTAAAACATTAATTAATTTTAATATCCATCATTTTATCTTATTTTTTTAAAATATCCTGGCATATAATAAAAATTTAAATTTTAATTATGGAAATTAAATTTTCACTAAAAATAATTTTTCATAATTTAAAAGATTATTTCTTTCACTATAATTAATTAAAAAATACCAGATTAGGTCCATTTAAAAAAATATGAAATAAAAAAGTTGGTAACCATGGCCCTTTTTTAACATAATTAGGGATATTATTGGCATAAAAAATCTTACATAAATAATACATAATTATATACAAATAAGTTCTCTTCATTATTTCTTATTCTAAAAATTCCAAATGCTTATATTAAGAGGGCAAAAGAGAATTTCAGCTAAACAAAAGAAAGTATAAAGACATGGGTAGATAGAAAGGCAAGCAACATGTCATGCCTTTAGCCACAAGATAAATTCCAGGATTCACACAATTGAAGCATCAATTGACCAGTGCAATGGAGAAATCTGCATCCTCCTCGTTAACTCTAAAGCACCCTTTTTTGATCAGCACCTATGCATCGGACTTGGATCCCCTATAATACTTCAAGGGATGAAGTGGAGAGAGAAAGAGAGAGATAGGTGAGACCCACCTTTGTTATGTGGGTCTCACTTTTTTTCTCTCTTTCTCTCTCCTCACTTCACCTAAAGTACTTCAGGTGATCCTCTTCCCCTATGCATCCACCTGCTTTTCAAAATGTTCTAATATCCCCATTGATTAATCAAAACCCACTTTCATGGCCAATTCCAGTTCCAAGCTATCTTCTTCTCCTTTCACAATTTCTCACAAAAACCTTTCCCTCTCCCGCACCTCCCATCATACTCACTAAGAGCTCTTCTAGCGTTGCTATACGATCTCAATCAACTTTCCAAATGTTATATAACTTCTACTAAGGACCCATGGAGGAACTCAAGACCTAATACAGAGTATGGCTTGGAAGGTGGCAATTTTGAAGGAAACGATGAGAATAATAACTATAAGCCATGGTTACGCACCAAGACAAATTTGATAAAAAGCATATTCTTTAACATCCAAAACATAATTAACCTTGGCTTAATGTTTTATTAGTCTAGTGCTTTTAGATTATGACTCACTTTGGTATCAAAATTTAATTCATAAGTAATATGTTCAACCTACATTACAGAGTACATCCTCTTTAAGGTACACATGCTTAAAAGCTTAACTTTTGGCTAATTAATTTAAGTTTTTTTTCAAAATGAATATTATTCTTGTAGATAGTGGATATTCTTAGGTATGACTCTGGGAGTTGTAGAAGCTCTGAAGCACAGGTACACTAAATTTAAAGTTGTATAGGTATCGAATACATATCTAGTATGGATACGCATATCGTACAGGTACAAAAATATCCTAAACATATTTTTTCCTCTGTACGTTTCGAAACATTTCTTTCTATATCGAAACGTTTCAAAATGGCAGTGAAATATTTTTCCTTCAACAACATTGTTTTGTCCATCATTTAACCCCCATCTGTCGAAGGCTTTAGTCCTTCTCCCTCAGCTTCAGTTCTTCTCCTTCACCCTTTACTTTTGGTGCCACTGCGTCTTGTCATGCATTGCCTACCGTGTTGAATCATCTTCTCCGGCGACGCCTTCCATTCCTCTGTCTTCTTCTCCGAGTAGTGGCAAGTGCATCTTCTTCTTCGGCAACAAGGCTTTCGTTTTTCAAATTTTTTTTTTAGAAACTTGAATGACAGAGAAAAATGAGCTTGGGATCTTGTAACTTGGCTGATAATTTGTCCTCCCTGCTTGTGTTTTAATTCATTTCTTGGCATGTGCCTTTGTTTGCAGAAAATTAAACTCAAACATTCTGGGTTTGCTATATTTAACTTTAATTGTTCATTGTTCAACCATTTGACCGTAGCAGAATAATTGTTGTTTTCTGAGAAAAACAGAGGCACATTCTGGGTATATGCCTTTGTTTTCAGAATGATTGTTGTTTCCTTCTTTTGCTACCTAATTTTGATTCCTCTGCTCATCAATTGATTAATTAGTTCATTCACTAATTATGCTTGATTAATTAGTTTTTAATGTATTAAATTATTGAATATATATATATATATATTTCTGTAACCATATCTTAAAATTTTAAAAATTGTTGTATCCCATGTATCGTATCGTGTCATACCCAATACGTGTACCCGTATCGGTGCTTCTTAGTGTAGAAGCACATAGAAATCTTGGAATAGGTATGAGATTCACTCACTTTAATTTGGTTTGAGTTCTTTGTGATATAATTTGTAGTTTAATTGTGTCTGATCTGCAACTTCTTCACTAATTCATAAGGTCATAAAATATACTTCAAGCATTTCAACTTGCCATGCTGTTTACTTGCATGTAATTTCTTATAACAACCTAGCAATCTATTTATACAAGAAAACATCATTCAAGTATGTAAGAAGATCGCAAGGATTTTATTTAATCAATGGACAACATTATGATTCATACATATTCTTGTACTATGTAAATGGGGAATGATCTCGTTGCTCACCATTGTAAGTACACAATACCTTTTGATGCTTTGATTTGTTTAAATGAGTTTTATAGTTCTTAAATGAACCTTTTGTTATGGATAGTGTAACAGTTGTTGCCCATTTGCTCTTAATTAGAGCATGAGTTTCTAAAGTTTGAATCATTTTGGTCAAAACTGATTAAGTTGCAAGGGTAAAGGTCTTGTGTATTATTTATTGATTTATATAGGTTTAGACTTGAATTTTTTTTAACACATTTTATATTTATGTACTAAATTGTTGTTTAGCATGGTATTGTATCATGTGTTTCATTTTAAAAGGCAAGTCATTTCAAAAGTTTTGTCTTCAATCTTTACTAGGAGTATATTACTAAGCTTTGTATATAAACATTGTTTTAGTGTTTTAAGAAGGAAATTACCCCTTTTATCCAAAATAAATAAATAAAAGAGGATATTGGCCCCAATCAAATTCATATTTTTTAGCTTTTGTAAGGAACTTGTATAAGGGTAATATTATTATTGAATATTGTTTAAATGTTTAAGTTTTCTTTTAAGTGAATATAAATACCTATGTAGGTAGATACTTTTACTTTTTTAAAAGGGCAAGCTTAATTGCATGGTGAATGTTGATATTTTAAAATCTTGATGTCTGCAAAATCTAGAAAAGGAAAATTTTGTCTTCAATCTTTATTAGAGTAGGTTATTAAGATATGTTCTAAGATTAAGCATTGTTTTATAGTATTAAAGAGGAAATGGCCCTCAATTAGGGATTATTGACTTTCTTATAATTTTATATAATGATGAATTATGTGTTATGCCTTGTGACAATTTTAAAGGCAATGGTAAGAATAATAACTATAATGGTTCTAATAGTCAAGCTAATTTGGATGTTGTGATAATCTAAGAAAAAAATTGCTTTGGATTCTAAGCAAGAGCTTTATGAGGCTTGTAATGACGTTATCAAGAGGTCTCTTTTTCTTTATTCTATTTTCAAATTGGACTCATTCAATAGTGAAACTTGGAGAAATTAATAATTTTATTGAAATTACTTTTAGAAATTGTAGAGTATTTTTGTGGTTATAGAATGGTCAAGCTATGGAAGTGGTCTTGATTTCTTTTAGGATATTGTCATCAAATTCCTACTTGGAGCATATGAACATAACAGCTATTATTCTTATACATGTCTTGAGTGAAAGTAGACTAGATAAGTACATTGTGAAATAAAAAAAGATTGCACTCAATGTTTAGTACTCAAAGTAGATTTTTTTTTCTCTTGAACTTACAATGGAAAATGCTATTGCTAATTGGTGACATTTCTTTTTGTTTATGTTTATATGAACTTTAGGACTTTAGTAGATCTTCATTTTTTTAGTTTTTCAATTTTATATTGATGGATTGAGCTAGCACAGATAAGTAGCAATATAGCATAAAGAAAGTATATGATAGATAATACTTTCATAAAGAAATTACATGGCATTGTAACATATAACTTGTTGATCACTTGCATATTGTCAATGCTTGCAATTTTAATGATACCATTAAGACTTATTTTGTTGCCTCATTAGGCTGCTTGAGTATGTTACTTCATTTTGCTGCTATAGTCAGCTTTGTGAACCTACATGTGCAAAGAGAAATGGAAGACACTTAAGAAAATGGACAAAAATATGCAATGAACAAGAACAAGATACCTCAATGCATGGGAATGAGAAATTGAGCAAGAACAAGAACAGCTAATGAATATGATGTACTTCAATTAAAAGCAATGTGATAGGGAATTTTACAAGTGTTATATTATATGGTGTTAAATAATTTAATGCAATGAACAATATCATTATGTGATAAAGAGTTCAATGTTTTTAGTAAAATTTATTCTTTTACTACCCTCACTTTAAAAGTTGTAATTACATAATTATTATGTACCATTTAAAAAATCTTAATTGAAATCTAGTGCTTCCAGTGATGACATGGATAATCAAAAGGTGCCTACATTACAAATGAAACACTAATTTTAGTCTAAGCACTTACTACCAAGTATTAATAGCTTAATTGCTCTTAGGGCCAGCATTCTAGCATATGTAAATGCGCTCTCATCTATTTGAAGGCATGCATATGGTGTTAGAGGTGGTGCATACGACATTAGATGTGCTGAGCATGATATGCCATATTGAATTAGATTGTCCTAAAAAAGAAAGGCAACATTAAGACATTAACAACACTACCTATAAAATATATAAATGCACATCTATCCATATTGTAGATTGTTATAGTTGTGAATCTCTAATATGTTTGCCTTTCTTTTTTTCTTTGGTAAATTCTCATGCCAAATCTTCAGTCGATTCTTCCTTCTTATCCTGTCTCTCTTTTTAAATCCTAGGCCTTGTGCAATGCACTCCAAGGGTGGTGCCATAGAAGCTTCACCATTATTATGTGGACTCTTTTGTATCAAATGAAGATTCATGACTTGCTTACTCGATTCTAAAATGCCTTTATGCACCAAGGGATAATCGAATGCCTTAATACATAATCTTATTGCCATAAGACAAGGTTGTTTATATCATTTTGTGATTTGCATCCTAGGAGTTGCTTCGACCTCCTGCCCTCTAATATCATATATCTCACCAATGTATGCTTCTTTTGTCCATCTAGTAAGAATATATTGGTCAAAAAAATTTGTCACATCTAGTACATCATATACCTTTAAAGTATAACAACATAATATTCCCTAAGTATCAAACGTTCAACTACTATAAGAAATTAACCTAATCCTAGGATCACATTTAACTATCCATTTTCCCTCTTTATCAATCATTTTGACAACATATTCAAACAACAGCTGATTCTCATTTTTATATTTTATACAAACAGCTGTATGTAAATCCCACTATACTTAAAACAATTCAAAATGAGAAGGCATATAAATCTGAGCAAGCTGTCATAGCATAGGGAAACTTTGGACAATCAATCTTGGCAATTGTTGGTATGACTCAAAATCACACTTCAACTTATTATACCTCTTATTATTGACAACTCGTTCAAAGTACTTAAAGAATTTATTAATATCCAAATCTAGTTTTATGTAACCTTTTATATCAGAATTCACACTTTCACTCAGTTGTGTGCTATGCATGCCAAGTATGAAAGCATTTTTCATATAATAAGCTAACCATTTCTCCTTGTTTTTATAGATTGAACTTAACCATATATTTTCACACACATTGTAAGTATATAGCAAGCTACTCCACACTATTTTAAACGGTGTTTTCTCTAAGAACTTGAACATGCTATTTTTAAAATCCCTTAAAAAAATGGTGATCCATCTTTCATCAAGTTCCGTAAATGCTTGATGCCATTTTACATTAAATGTTATGTGCCCAATCCATGCTTCATATATAGAATGGCCTCATGCAATGCTCTTGCCATTATAGCATCTTGATCAGTGAAAATGGTTAGAGGTTTTTTTTTTTGTTTTTCCTTATGTTCCTCTAAAAAAAGTTTCAAACCATCACTTAAAATACTTTATCGTTTCATCATATAACAATATCGCCCTAAAAAATAACCACTCCTGTATAGTGATTAAATCCTAAAAATATTACAAGTAATCTGTGATCATAGTTGGTGCTATAGGTTATGTCGAATGACACCACACCCACTAAAATAGATGTAATCAATTAATATTTTTGTATCAACCCAAAAGACATTTGTTATTTCTTTTCCATATATATCTAGTAAGCATGATAAAACGATGAATTTTTAGACAACTATTTTTGGAAATATCGAAGCAAATAATTAACTTCTCCATACACCATACTTCTCTATCTTTTGGACTTGAGATCATTTTTTGCATCCTTATGGATGTAACCAAGATTACTTCTTCCTTTAGCATGCCTACTTATTAACTAAAAAGTTACTTTATGTTGAAACCCAGAATCATCTGCCAAATCAATTTGGTAGGCTTGATTATTTATTATTTACATTATGAGGCATAACATGTGCACTATTTTTGGAAGATAAAGTGGATGATTATATTTATTGATAGAATCAGTGACTTTATATTTTTTATCACTTGTGTAACTATCATTTTTGCTTTACAATTGGTTATAGTCTCTTGTCGATAATTGGTAGTCATAAAATCCCTCTTGTCTACTCTTCATAATCTTTCTTTGCAACAAATATATCTATATAAGGTTATGGAGTTATCTTTCCTACTCTTACTAAAATGATATTTTCTAACGCCAAATTCAGTTATCCACCATACTCAACCCAACACTACCATGGTTCCTTTAGGTTATTAAATTCTTGACCAAGCTTAGATGTCAAATCACCCTCCACAGATAAATAAATGGTACTTAAATAAAATATAAACAAGATAATATAAAAATCAATAAAACTAAAGATCATATAAAAGTATATACACAAACATAAACAAGATAATATGATAGCCTATAAATTAACATTTCAAAAATATAATCAAGTCTGTGAAACAAACATAGCATATTAAAACTTAAAGTAAGTGGCAATGTGAAGAGTGAACTATGTATGCAAATATCAAGCATTTGTATAAATAGCATAACATCAAGATAAAAGTGTACTTAGATAAAATTAAAAAATCAAAGTAATGGAAATCTTTTTTTTTAAGCTAGCTTTAAAGGATGTTAAATATGAAGAAATGTATATGAGAAAGTTATCATCTTTTATACCTACAAAAAGTTTAAAATGGGTCAATTTGTGATCATGAGCCTTATTAAAAATTAACAAAATATGTGACCAAAATTTAACCTTGCAGATAATCCTAATAATAAGGGCTTCTTATTTTTCTTGTACTTTTATACAAATAATCTTTTTGGTTATCACAATTTAGTGTAATTATTGTATTGTATCGAAATAAATAATCTTACTCAACCCTTTAATAGGCACAAATTATTCATCAATCTTTTGGCACAAAATTTATCATATTATTCTTATAAAAATTACATAGCAGCAACTCCCTCAACACCAACACATTATGAAAGCAAGACTTTCTTTATTCCAAAATTTAGTTAAACCTAAAAGACATGAAAAAGAGGGAAATAGGAATTTTTTTTCTTGCTTTTTCTGCTTCAACCTTTCTTCATTCATTTGCAATATCCAATATGCAAACTTTTTATCAAAAAGAGGCCAAAAAAAAACATAAGCATTAACACGTTAAAATGGCCACGGATAGGGTCCCCTCCCTTTGTTAAATCCCTTCCAAGTTACAAAAAAATGATTCTGAGTGAGGAGCTTATGGAACCAAGACTTTCTCCATTCTAAAATAGACAATGATTAAGTAAGTTGCTTATGAACCCTGCCTTGGCTTCAATGCAACTTGCCCAAAAAAAAAAGTAGCTTTCTTTTCTTGCACTTAAGAGTTGTTACAAATGCCAATAAGGAATGTTGTATGTTTGGGGTATCATGCTTTCAATGGATGACTATGATTGCAATAAGACAGATGACCTAGATTGCTTATGCATTTCAAAAGGAAAAAAAAACTTAGAAATGACAAAATGACATCATTTTATTAAGATGCACTGCGTGCATCTCACTATGAAATGCAGGGAGTCTGCTCGCCTCTCCATCCACGTCTCACAAGGTTGCCATCTTTAAGTCCAATAACTTTGTAAACCTATTTATTTTTCTTTTCTTATTCTTTCTTCTCACTGACTATTATCTTTCTAATACCTTATTATTCTTATCCAATGCATTAAAAGTGTCATTATGTTTCTTCTTTCCTATTTTTTCTAACATGATATGTATGAATTGTTTGAATTTTAAATTTTTAAGCTTTTTTTTTTGTTAAAAACCGTTTAAGTTTTTAGGTGTCTTTATCAATTTTTTAAAAATCAAACCAATAATTAAACTGAAAAGTAAATGGTTTACCTTTCAATAATTCAATTAGATATTATAAAAAAAATACTATTTAAATAATTAAATAAATGCATTAAAAATAAAAAAAAAATTGGCACTGAGAGTATAACAAAGAAAAAATGAGAAAGCTTACTACATCCAGAAGCTATGTATTATTTTTTTTAATAAGATATAATGAATTTTTCTCTTAGCTAAGAGTAGCAATATGGGCTATTTGTGGTTGCCAGTGTGTATTGTGTACACTTAGAATGGCATAACCACTTCCAAAGAATAGCAACCAAATGTAAGGTCTTATCCTAATGTTTTATGGCTTTTGATGTATTCAACTTATTCACATAATTATCTCCCTTTAAGTCAAGATTTTTGAAAACAAAATATATGACTTCTTATGCTTTATATTGTGTTTTGATAAGTTACTATCATGAGGTGGAAGAACATTTTGGAGCAAAGCCAATGTCTTTCAATGGGTGCATGCCCCTTGTACATTTTCACATCGCCCCTCATACAATTGGGGATGTTTTACATGGCCCAACTACATGTGGCAAATAAAATGTATCTTTTGAAAGAATCAAAGGCAATTTCAAAAAGAGAAATATAACCCTAGGGCGGAATGTTAGAACACGCCAAAAAATCTAGTTGGCTGCACGTATCAATTAGGAGAGAGCTCTAAACAATATTACACCTATGGAAATTTGGATAATTTCTTTCAAAAATTACTACCATCATTGATATGTTCTTTTGCTTCTTTTTCTTTTCATCTACCATGAATTCTATCAGTTTATTTTTTAGGGTTTTGTTTTTAATTATGAGTAGTTTAAGCTTTTTAGATATAAGGTTTTGATGAATTTATTTATTGAATAAGTTTAAGGACTGTCTTGTAAGGTTTTTATTTGGCATTAATCTATTGTTCTATTTTATTTTTCATATAACTAGCCAACCACTTTTCATATAATTGATCTATTGTAAGAAAATTAATAGGTTAATTATAATATTATATCACTAGAGCGATAGATTTAGGTGATGATTTTATAGATATATAATTTATGCCTAAACGATATGTAAACTGTGTGTATGTCAAGCTGCTATATGCATGCTTGTGAGAATTTCCTGTGCTTAATAGGCTTGCGTAAAGTATGTGATCTTGAGAGTGGCCATAGACTTAGCATGAATACATGTGAATTGTCTTTTTATATAACTTAAGGATTTATTGTTAATTTGAGTTCAACTACAAGAGTTAATCCTTTTTCAAGCTTGAAAGGTAAATAGATGATTCTAAAATCTATAGCCTTTTAATTAACTAAGATTTGGCACTAGTTAACAAGTTAATTAAATTAAATTTTCTATTTTTCAAGTTAATAGAGATGATTAGGAAAATTAGTATTTGATTAACTTTCTTGTAGGACAATACTTGACTTTCTCAATACTATCTATTCAATATGTATACTTGTGGAAAATAACCAATAGTTTATATCTTTATATATCTAAAGATTGGCACTAGTTGTCATTTAGTCATAAGGTTTTGTAATATATCTTTTATGTTGTAAGCTTTGGTGAGGTGAGTTGAATGACTTTGGATTTGTGAGGTTAGTATGCATGTAATACTTCCATGATAGAAATATATAATTTTATATATGTTGATATAATATTAATAGAAGTATATATAATATTTGATAATTCAATATGTATTGTGTCAATGTATTATTATGAGTAAATCATAAATTTATATTTAAACCATATTTTATTTTATTGTATGTAAAATTTATTATCATAAATTTGTTTAGCTATTATTTTAAAAGTTGACTTGTTTAGATATTATATTAAAGGAAAAAAAGTAATTATTTGGTATTTATAGTTTATTTGAGTATTTAATATGGTCCTTATAGTTAGTATTTTAAAAAAATTGGTATATATACTTCCTAAACATTTAAGATTGAACAAACAAAGTTATAACAAAATTAAATGGTGGAGACAAAAATCCTAAATGTTTAGAGAGTATAATACCAATTTTAAGGATTAAATTAAAAAATTAGATAAACTATAAGGACTAAATAATCAATTTTTTAAATAAAAATAAATTTTAAATATAAAGTTATAATATAAAAAAATAAATTAATTAATATACACGTGGGAGAGTAAAAAGTTAAATAACTTCTCACTACTTCCTTTTATTTAGATCTATACATAAGTTGTGGTTTCATATCAAGCAAAAAAAATTTGGCCCAAGGTCCAGCTTAGTTAGAGTTTGGCTTGGCTTGAAACTAGGCTTGAACTCAATTTTGCACTTTTTAATTAAAAAATTTTTAAAACTTTGAATGTTTTTATCATTGTAACTACTTGACTATTTTGAGCATGTAATCACTTATTTGATACATCTTTAAGAAATACATGTAGTGGAAATGAAAAAACGCGAATCCAGATGATGAAATAGGAAGACGACATAGGTGCAATAAGTAAAGCTTCAAAAAATAATAACTCAAAGTCTGATAGCATGATCAGAGTGATTTTATTATCTTGGACAAAATTTTGAGATAGACATAATATAAATGTTGAAGGCAATTTGCCTATTTATTTTTTTAAAAAAATCATGTTTATTATTTTAATTTTAAGATTTGTGCTTTCAAATTCAAAAAATGTATATATATATATATATATATATTTTGTCTTCTTTTATCTGAATGTGATAATTATACTCAAAACACTTTATAGGAGCCTTGACCCTGTTGACTATTTATAATTTGAAAAACGTATTTAATTTTTAGCTAAAAATTACAAAATGGCTTTAAACAATTTTTTTTTTTCATTTTTGTCTCTATCATATATATATATATATTGATCTTCTCTCTGTTTTTTTAAGCTTGTAACTATTGTTCACTCTCTTGTTTTGGTAGTGAGATGCCATTCAACATATTGTTATGGGTTTTGACGGTTTCTCTCTATGAGACTTGAATGTTGTTTTCAAACACAAATTTGATACTTTTTTAACATTGTTGATAGAAAGTTGCATATTGTAGGTTTATATGTAAGTTGTTGATGTCATTCATCTCAATGTCTCTAATTAACAACTAATGTCTTTGAAAACGGGTATACTCAAATTTTTGCCTAATTTGTTCCTAACCTAGAGAAAATACAGACAACTTTTAGGATATTTAACTAATTGCTTTTTCATTTTAACAAATTGCTTTGGTTTAATTGGTGCCATAAAGGCATTCACACATTTAAGCACTTTTGTTTTTTGTTCTATTCTAATTTGATGTTTTATTTACTTATCATCCATCTTTGTACATTCAAGTTCACAAACAACAAAACTATATTTGATTACATTGTTTTAAAGCCAAAATGCATAGAATCTTTTTTTAATTCAGGATTATATACAAATAATCCCTTGTCATTTAAAAGTTTAAAATTAATTGCCCAAACTCTTAATTTTGTACAAACACCCTTTATTATTAATCAAACTATTAATCCACTAAAAAGCTTCCTCCATGTTAGCAAGCCTATGTCCACATGAAACCTAGTAAGCGTTTAGTCATTATTTTTTCTTTCTTGTTATTCTTTTTTTTCATTCTCTCCTCCCTGTCAATGAGACATGGAAGGTTGCCAATGAATTGTTTTCTTCAATCCTTTTCAAAACATTACCATTGGCAAAGGGACCTATTTCCTCATCCCTTACACCTCCTACCTTAGGGACCAAGAGAGAAAGAGAGAGAAGAGGAAAGATAAGAGAGAGAAAATAATTACTAGACATTGGTTGGGCTCTACATGCACATGGGCCTGTTGATCGAGAAGAAATCTGTCAATAGACTAATAGCTTGACTGACAACACATATTATTCATATGAAATAAGGAGTTTGGGGGTTATTTTAAGTTTTTAGAAATTATTTATATATGACTATAAGTTTAAGGATTTTATGCAAGATAGCTTTTATTTTAAATATGTGTTATTTATTATCTAAATTATTCATATGCTTTTTTATTTGATAACCTCACTCATAAAATAGAATAAAATCTCATTTTTATATTTGTTTTCAACTTGTTTGCAGAGTCCAAGTAAGAATATAGTTTATCTATATTCATTATTGGATATAGCTAGTTATTTCATGTCAGACCAACACGAGGTTCAATAGAAGTTCTTTATAATAAGTTGTTTAATACAAGTTAATTAGCAAAGACAATCTAAATTCTCGGGTGAATACATATGGTGTAATTAAAGAGAGATAGATTAAGGGGCATAGGACTAAGCAGCTTTGTTAGAAATTAAAAAAAAAAAAAGGAATTTCCAACATTAAAAGCTCTTTAATTTTTTTCTCTCAATCCATATTTAATGTAGAAAATCTATTTGCCTTGAAAAATTTTTGTATTTTAACAATAAAAGAGCATGATGGCAATTTTGGAGTTGGTATTACAAGTATTTGACTAAAATACATAACTCAACAATAATAAATATGGGTTCAAATATATCAAACTTAGATATTCAAAATAATCGATATTTATATATTATATATAATTATGTAAAAAAGTTATATTATATACAAAAACTTTATTTATTACTTAATTTTTGTTTTTTATATATGTTGAAAGTAACGAATAATTACAAATATATAACACCTTGAAAATATATTTTAAATTATGTTTTAAAAGATAAATATGAACATTAGGTTTATTAGTTACTATACAGCACTGATTACCTTAATTTTTATAAAAAAATTTAATTATTTTAAATACCTTATAAATTTGAAATATCAAATATTTTAGGTGTAAATATAAAATCTTTAAATCTAAAATTTAACCGAATTTTACTTCAAAAATATTATCAAACTCCTGTATTTATATATAATAGAAACCTCTTACACAGCATAAAAATTATAAGTTTATTCTTAATAAAGATAATAAAATTAATTATAACACTTATCATATTTTAAATGAAAATTTTAATAATAAAAATATAAACAAATTATATGTAAGTTTTTTTATTAAATACTTAAAGAGTCAAATAATATTTTTAATACAATTTAACTGAATTTCAAATTTTAATGTAAATTATTTTTTTGAAATTCTTAAATCTTTATCCAAAACTGGTTAAATTATGAATATGAAAGACGAAAAAGAAAGAAAGAGAGAAATAAGAACATTTCTCTTTTGTTTTTTGTTTTTTCAAAATATTTAGAGAAAATTGTGATCGCCGTGGTTGTCTCTTCGGCTAAATCATGTCATTATCATTATTTAAGGAGAGAATCTTTGAAGCTATTGTGTCTTTTTTCTCTTATCCAAGCCATATCATATCATTATCATTATTTGAGGAGAGAATCTTGAAGCTATTGTTTCTTTTTTCTCTAATCCAATCAAAAAACCTTTCTCCGATTTGTACTTTTATTCTCTCTCTCCACTCTAGAGTCTTCCATTCCAATTCCGCTCTTTTTTAGTTGCGTCTCTCATGGCCAACTACACACTTCCTCTCTCAAACGTCTGAGCTTCTTTCTCGTTCATTTCTCTGGATCAGGTACAATTTCTTTTCCTCTCTGGTTTTTTAGCGAAAAGATTCGTGATTTTTTCATGGGTTGATTGTTTTCTTTGATTTCAAATTTTCAGTGCTTCCTATCGTCTCCGATTTCGTTTGGTTGTCGAAGAAGCAATCAACAATGACTCATATCCTTTGATATGTTTCAGAAAGGCTTGTAAATTTTTTCTTTAACCAATTCTATTAATTTTGGGTTGGGGTTGGCTCGCTGTTTGGTTGGCGAGAAAATCCGAGAGAATTATCTGGAAACTATTTGATGCTTCTTTTCTTTTTCCCCCTCTGTTCTTTTGTTTAGCTTTAACTGAAGCGAACGTGGAAACCAAAGGGAGCGAGACCGAGAACGGGCTCAGGCCAGGGCTACCTGTAAAGCCAAACAGCCTAAGAACGATGGGTTAAACCCCTGAACAGCGCAGGGAAAGGTTGTGCTCACCGACTTTCTCTTCGCTGTCTAACTTTTTCTTTCTAAGTTGAACTAGCATTTAGTTTCTTAAATCAAATATTGTTTTCTTTGCGGGAAAATTGGTGCTTTTAACTTCTAATGATTTGTATTGTACAATAAGTTGTATCATATGCATAACCTGATAGTTCTATTTATAAGATGTGAAATCTGCAGCTTCTAGACTAAGCTAACGGATTATGATATATATAACATAAATTAATAGTTAACATACTAATGTGTGACGAAATAAATGTAATGGATTAAATCGGGATAAAAATATTCATTTATTTTCTGTTTTTAGATATTAAGGCTGTGTGTTATTGGTTTTTTTTTTTTCAAAATTAAATTTTTTTCTTTAAGATCTTAATGGTGCAGTTTCTCGTATTGACCTCGTGTATTTAGGGAGTGTTTGGTTTAATGGAGGGGAGGGGAGGGGAGGGGAGGGGAGGGGAGGGGTTTTAATGATATGTTGTTTGGTTGATTTGGAGGGGAGGGGAGGGGAGGGGTTTTAATGATATGTTGTTTGGTTGAGGAGGGGGAGGGGAGGGCGAGGGAAGGGATTAATGGACAATTATACCCTTAATTAATTTTTTTTTTTTATTTTAAGATATTTTTATACAAAAAAGTTTTTTTTTTTTATTTTTTATTATAAAAAAATAATATTTTTATTTTTATTTCAAAAATATTTTTTTATTTTTATAAAAAATATTTTAAATCTTATTAAAAAAAAATAAGATTTATATGATATTTGAAGTAAAAATAATTTCAAGGGGCAATTTTGTCAAACTTATCCAAATGTTTCTCTCCCCTCCAAAAACCCCCACTTTTGGAGGGGAGGGTTTGGAGGGGAGGGGAGGCATTTGCCTTCCCTCCCCTCCCCTCCCCTCCAATTTTTACATATCCAAACAAAGGAAGGGCTCCCCTCCCCTCCCCTCCCCTCCCCCTCCCCCCCAAACCCCTCCAACCAAACATTGCATTAGGATCTTGCTGTTACACTGTTCCAGAAATCTAATCCTAATATAAATTAATAGAGATCTTCTTACCAACTAATTCTTTGGGTCAACACCTTTAATTATACATGAATAAGATTTTGTGTTGTATGTATATGTTGTGTAGTTTCATAGTTCCTAATGCCTATGTTTGTATATTCTATCTTTGTTTGCAGAGATGCAAAGGCATTACAGGAGAAAGCAGCAATAAAGCAGCTCAAGCTGCAGGAGGTAATAATGCAGGTGGTAAAGGCAAGAAATAGGCAAAGATCATTTGCTTGGGGGAGCAGTAGGATAGAAATGGATTTATTTGTATTTCATATTCTGATATGACGTTTCGGTTTAGAGTCCATCTATTTATGTTGGTTTGATCGATGTTGGCTTCTGAACCTTTGAATTCTATCTAATTTGGAATGTAATTTGTCTGTACTATTTTGTAGTGATGTTGATCTCACCCTTTCTTCCTTTCCTTTCTACCTATCATTGATTGGAGCTTAATTGGCTTCATTTACATTGATTCAGTATCAGTGCAAGTACGGTTACATTGCAATGTGGGTTTGCGGCCTCCTTTTTTTCACAAATTCACTCTTCATCGCCGCCTATGGCGGCCTGATGTGGGGTGGTCGCAACCACGATATTGCAACTGCATCAGGCAATGAAGTCTAGAATAAGAAGCACTGCATTCATTGATGATTATGAGAGTATCGAATGTTGTTATTAAGCAAGCAGGAAATAAGGGAATTAATCTTTGCTGTGTACAGCGTGTAGATTTCTTTAGGAGAGAAGATTGCTTTCTATTTTTATTGACTCCTAAATCCTGTACTATGATTTGAGTTATCCATTTGTTTTTTCTTTTTTTTTGGGTAACAAAGGAGGCTTAAAACAGCCTATATACCAACAATGCGGGGGAGAGATACTCATAATGGTAGATTTATAGTCTATTTATCAATTTTTTTAGTGTTAATTTTAGGTAAATTCTAGTTTTAAAATTTTGAATAAATATTTTTCAATAGCTGAATCTTTAAGTATTGACTTCTTCTTGCATAATATTTTTTATTAGCTCTTATTGGTTTTGCTGGTTTTGTTCTTTCAAATTTGTTGCCTCGACAATTTTTAAATAAATTTGATATTATCAAGTAAATTTAGCTAATTTCAACTAACATAGAATTGAGTTTATAGTAACACTTAGGCTTCCAACGGATATACGCTCACTCTTACGGGAGCGTCTATCTGATTTACCAATGTATAAAATAGTTTTCGCTATATTACTTTTCCCAGTCTTACCCTAATTAAACTTTTAATATCTCCGTTACTTGTCAACTTTCAAGGCTTTAATATCATACGAATGTAGGATGGACAAAAATAATAATATATAATAAAAATAACATAAGAAGGAGAATTAAGGTCCCATTTGGTAACCCAAGGAAAAGGTGGAAGTAAAAGAAAAATTTTGTATAATATTTATTATGCTTTTATATTTATTATTTAATTATTATTTAGTATTATTCATTAATCATTATCTAATCATTAAAAATAAAAATATTAAAATTATCTTTTATCTTTAAAATTAATTTTTATATTGATTTTTATACTTAACTTTTGTTCGTATCAAATAGATCTTAAATTTGTAACAAATATTTATAAAGAGTTCATGAAAGCTTTACAAAACTTGAAAGATTTTGAGCATTTATTTTTGTTGATACCACGTACAATGTTGAATAAGCTATTTATTGGTTAAAGGGTGTATCTGGAGATGGATTTAAGGAGGGGAAGCACATGAACTCTTAAACGGGAATACTCCTAGCTACTCAGGGCATGCTGGGACGACGGTGGAAAGAGAAACTGAAAAGGGATCAATTACAAAACCCATTTGGTATCAACAAACGTTGGCAGAAAGGGAAAGGAAAGCACGATGTTAGTTTCTGACATTATAGTGCAGGAAGGAAAGTATAATTTAAAGGCAAATCTCTGAAAAGTTAGTTTTCCCCTTGCTGATTGTACGGAAGCATGAGACATTGTTATTTAAGTTATTTAAGCCTGTCACATCCCTCGTCGTCATCATCATCATCATCTATAGCCTTCTTTTTTTTTTTTAATGAAGAAAATGAGATACAAAACACAAAAGGATTAAGCACCTTCTAATGAAGGTGGAGGTTAGGATGAACTACCAAGATTTTTCTCCAAAAATGTTTTCATCTAGCTAGGGGGGATGGAGAAGTAAGAGATCCCAAGAGAAACAGAAAGAACGAATCAAGCTGCCTTATCAGCCACTCTGTTACTTTCATAAGTGATATGAGTCACTCAAATCACCTAGTCTCTCACCATCAGCGAATGAATCCGAAATGATATCACAGTCAAAATGAAGATAAGCAAGGGGACTTAAGATTGGGTTCACCACTTCAAGGGCATCCAACTCCAGGACCACCTTCCTCCAGCCGAAATCCCAAGCAATTTTAAGCCTTGTAAGGGCTCCCCAGAGCTCGACATTAAGGCTATTCTTCGAATCCAACTTACAGCAAAAACTATGAAGGAACTTCTCGCCATGATCCCTCATAACCCCTCCACATCATGACACACCCAAGACATGACTAAAGGCACCATCAACGTTTAGCTTCACAAAGCCATGCGTGAAGGGGGGACCATCCCAGCAACTAATCAGACCCGCGATACCCCTGGATATTAAGAGCACGCTGCTGCATGACTTTAGAGATAGTAAGAATGGCAGCTCTAACTTTTGCCCGAAGGTCCACTGCGGATGACCTAGTGCCCCTGAAGATGAACTCATATCTTCTTTTCCAAATGTTCCAACAATAGACGACAAAGGCAACCTTCTACTCAATGCCCTCCACCATGACGAAGCTATTCAAGCTAACCTGAAGCCATTTGCTAAAAGAAAGCCTGAAGAAGCTCCTAACAAACTTTTTGGGGATCAGAGGGAGCTAGAAGTTTTTAGAGAAACTACAATCCCGTAGCACATGCGAAACATCCTCTGTAGGACTGCCACAGATAGAACAGGTCATATTATGATGCAAACCCCGTTTAAACCTAGTAACATTTGTGAGAAGCCTATCCCGGGCAGTTAGCCACAAAAAAGCGTGGCTCCGATAAGGCACTCGCAACTTCCAAATATTCCTTCACAGAGGATCCTCATGCACTGGCACGTTAGCATGTAAGGATGAGTAAGCAGAACGAGTAGAAAACCTTCCGGTATTGTTCCAACGCCACCTGATCTCATCTAGATCCTCTTCCCTATTGCTTACTCTAACATTGCTTAACCGATGGATAATGTCTTTAGGCAGCATTTTTGTAAACTTCGACAGTCCCAAGACCTATTCTCAGTAGTAAGATCTGCTACCTTCACATTGGAAACATCGTAAGGAATCTCCTTAATGGCAAAATCCATTAAGGGGTTGCAACTAGGGATCTAACGATCATGCCAGAAATCAATACTCTTGCCATAACCCAGTTTCCACTCCAACCCCTTCAAAACGTCTTGCCAAGCTGATTTAATTCCTTTCTAAATTCTAGACCCTTTCCTTCTCAGATCGACTTTCAAGATTATGTCGCTATCACAATTGTATTTGTTACGCACCAATTTCGCCCATAAGGACTTGCGATCTTGCACAAGCCCCCACCCCAACTTTATCATAAACGCCCTATTCTGGGAACGGGAATGCTTAATGCCTAAGTTGCCATTACACTTGGACTGGCAGACCTCGTTTCACAAAACCAAGTGGACTCTACACTTTTCCTTGCTGAAAGCCCAAAAGAAGGAACAGTTCAGCTTATCTAGCTCCTCATAAGTAGCAGCTGGGAGAAGGGCTGTCTACATGGAATAATTAGGAAGCGCGAAAAGGATGGAAGTAATGAGGGTTTGTCTACCAACAAGGGACAGGAAGTTCATACGCCATCCCGCGATACATTGGCTGGCTTTAGAAACCAACTCCTTGTAAGTATCCTTACCCACCTGAGAGTGAATGAGAGGAACACCTAAATACTTCCCTAAGTCACCCGTTGAAGTGAAATTAAAAGCGTCACTGAGCTCAGACCTGTGAGAGTGATGGACATTCTTAGAGAAGAAGATCTTAGTCTTAACCTAGTTAATTTTCTAACCAGAAGAGTTACAGAACCGGTTAAGATATTTTTTGATGACCTCAACTTGATTAAAGCTAGCTTCCAAAAAGATGACAATATCATCGGCAAAGAAAAGGTGAGAGATCAGAAGACCCTTCCTACCTACCCGAAAGGGGCGCCAATTACCTTTACCAACCTCGCTTTTGATCAAGTGGGCCAACTTCTCAATACAGATCATGAAAAGATACGGAGATATACGGTTTCCTTGTCTAATGCCTCTCGTGGAGGTAAAGAACTCAATTTTTTGGCCATTCCAAAGAAGCTGCATAGATGGGGACGTGACGCAGTTCCTGATGACTTCCCTAATACTATCTGGTAACTTTAACTCTTTCAGACACTTATCCATAAAGTCCCAATTCAGCCTGTCGTAAGCCTTTCGAGATCGATTTTGATAGCCATAAAGCCTCTCTTCCCTATAGAATTCTTCATTGACTAAATGACTTCCTGGGCTATGACGATGTTATTAGAACCACTTCTGCCTAGGACGAAATTACATTAGTTAGGGGAGATAATTATAGGCATAACACACTTTAGTCTCTTTGAAATGACCTTGGTGATAATTTTGTAAACGACATTACAGAGGCTAATAGGCCTCAGATCCTTCAAACGGGTTGGATTATGAACCTTTGGGATTAAAAGCAGCAACGTGTCATTGATATTACAGATCGAAGACGGGTTCGCGAGGCATTCCCGCACCTTGGTTACAATCGAAGGCCCAACCCACTTCCACCGATTTTGATAGAAAAAGGGATTTAGCCAATCCAGCCCAGGAGCCTTCAGTGGGCCCATTTCAAAAAGGCCTGCTTAATTTCCTCAGGACTGACACCACCATTAAGATATGATAGTAAGCTACCAGCAATGGGAGGGAAACTTACATCACAGACAACGGGCTCTCTAATTCTGCCATCCTCACGGTAAAGGTTCTTAAAAAACTCCCTGGCTTGACTCGCAATAACCTTTGTATCAAAGCACCACTCTCCATTATTGTCTAAGATGGCTTCAATCTTGTTTATTTTTCTCTTTTTTTTAGCCAAAGCGTGGAACATCTTAGTATTCCCATCCCTATGAAGGTACTAGTTGCAGCACAACTTTTGCAACCAGAGGAGCTCTTCTTATAGCAAGATGTCCTCCAAGTCTTTCTAAAGCTTCGCCTGGAGCTCAAAAAGGAAGAATGACATCTACCATGTGCGAAGCACTTGTTAATACCTTCAAGCTGGCGGAACAAAATCTCTTTTTTCCTAATAATATTACTAAAGACCTTATGGTTCCAAACTATAATCTCTTCCATGAAATTCAAAATAGTGGAGGTCCAAACCCCTTGTTAGTCCCAAGCTCCCTTAACAAACTCCTCAAAATTCTCATGGAACACTTAGGGGGCTAAAAATCTGAACGACCTCGCTCCCTAGTTCAAACCATCCTGAATGGATAATTTAAGAAGCAACGGACAATGATTAGACTTGAAGCACGAGAGATGAAAGACTGTAGCTTGAGGAAAGCAATCACACCACTTCTTATTAGCCACTACCCTATCAATCTGACTCTCACACCCTAGCCTACGCCACGTAAATGAAGGACCTCTATACCCGATGTCAACCAAATCCATATTCATAAATCGGTCATGAAAATCCCTATCTTTGCCTTTACTGTGCTTCAATTTGGACTTCCTGTCATGGTCATAAAGAACGACATTAAAGTCTCTCGCTATGCACCAAGGCCTTTCGATGCTTTCTCCTAAATGGCAAAAGTTCTCCTATAAAAGTTTAAGAGGGAAGGGGTCGGAGATCATAAACCAGCATGAAAAACCAGGTTATGTTTCCTTTAAGGACGATTTTATAATGAATGAACTACTAGTCCTTCTCAAGCAAAGTAACGTTCTGGGTATTGCCCTGCCAATAACCCTAAATACCTCTTCTAAAACCAACGTGTTAACTAGGTCAACTCTATGAAAACCCAGCTTAACAGACGTCGTCAAAGCTCACTCCTCGTTTCGAGCATGCCCAGAGCATCAATCTTATACCTAGAGCACAAGTCACGAACCAACCTAAGGAACGATAGGGACCCAGTCTCCCGCGTATTCCAACATAGCAGATTCATTGAAACAAAGCTGAGAAGGAGCAAGTTAATCCTACAGTAACCTAAGTGGACTACCACCTTCACTTGTACCTGAGACGCACCCCACATTCATAATATCTCCAGTAATCTTGTGCGAGGGGCTTAGCTTATTCAAGCTTTCTTTAGAGCCTTTAAGGGATGTAGCTATCCCAAGTCCCTCATTAACTCCCTCAGCCTCGAAACCTCCTCCAGAGCTGATGGTGTTCAGGGACTTGAAAGGGTTTCTAGGAACATGAAAAGGGTCAAGCAGCTCGCTTTCTTTTCCTCTAACACTCTCTTTATGTTTCCACGGAGTAGGATGGGGCTCTTCTTTCTCTAGGCCCAAAAACCCTAGAGAATCCCTACCTTTGTCTGGCATCACAGGTTTGGGAACGGACCATCTACTCTAGCTATGGCATAAACCTGAGGCTTGTTTCTCAATAGGCTTCAGCTCCTTCCCTGCATGCACCAGATTATGGCTTTGCATGGCGTCTATAGGCCTGCTAAATGGAATCTTGCCATTTTGAGCTTTCATGGGATTGACAGTGGCACGCCTGTTGTACTCCCCATTGACTTGCTTCGAAGGAACTTTAGTAGCTTTTCTCCTCGGTAAGCGCTTGACAATGAGCCAGGGCCCAAAGTCCTCACCAGTCGCTGACTTGCCAGGAGTAGGAATGACTGGGGGATCCACGAGATCATCCTCCATCCCTTGCGAGGTTCCCCCTCCCTCACCAGCGTTACCACCACCCTGATTTCTCAAGAGCCCTTCCTTTGCTGCCTACTTCTCGTTTTGTTTCTCCTTGGGGCCACACAAACTCTCTGAGGCCCCTGTCTCTTGGCCTCCCTCTGGGCAAGCATCCTTGTGGTGTCCATATTTACCACATTGAAAATAGATGATATGCAGCCCTTCGTATTCAACTTTGAACTTACTCCCAAAAATTACAACACTAGGGAGCAATTGGCGACAGAGATCCAGTTCAACGTAGAGTCACCCAAACCTTCCCAAAGACATAACCGGGGTACTGAAGTCATTATTTAACGCCAAAATAAACATATTGTGATCGATCTTCAAGGTCCTCCCAATAAGGTTCCCCACTCGCCATAAACACCGGGAGTTGTAGCACTCCGTAGGTAGGTCAGGGATCCTAATCCAAGCCGCTATGAAGGTTGCTTCCTTCTCCGACCAGGGGTTGAACATAGGTCACCATCTCTGGACTAGAAGGTAGCAGTCCATTATCATCCATGGCCCTTCCTAGTACCATGCCTCAGGTCCTCTTTACTCTAAAAAGAGACTACAAAGAAGCCATTGTCCAAAGCTAAAATCTTAAACGGAGCTTGAGGTTTCCAAAGCCTCTCGAGACGAAATCTCAAGAAGTTAAACATCACTTTCTTCCCCATCAGCTTGATGATCAAGGACTTCTTCCAGGGTTTGCACCACTCCTCATATTCTTCCTTCGTCACTTGCACCTTGGACACTTTTCTTCTCAAACGAAGGAGGGTAACTCCTCCCCCCCCCCCACACTGTAACTCAAAGTTAGTCTCTTTCTGCAGCTGTTTCCACCAGTCCTCCCGAATCCTCCAATGAACATTCGTCATCATTGCATTTCTCCATATGATTATCTACACTAGATCCCATCTGCAGCAGCTTACTTCTATAGGAGGTCTCAGGAGGACCAAATGGCTCCTTTTCCTCCCGGTATTTATCTCTTCCTTGTCTGCTAGTGGTGTGTGGATATATATAGAAAAAAACTAATTAATTAAAAAATTAAAGAGCATAGAGAGAGACAAAGACAAGGGAGGTCCAACTCCAAACACCTTTTTACATATGGAGACTATAGATGGGAAGGGTTTCAATAATAGGAATGAGGCCAACCAAAGGTGTTTCAAGGCCATTTTGTCTCAATCTCAAAAACACAATACCAAATTAAATAGATTTTTTTTTTCAAGTTATATGACGTTGAAATTATGCCAAAAATTACTTACGGCATTATAGTAAAAAATAATCAGTGAAAAGAATTTTTTTAAATCAACGTGTAACTTATAGCAACCGAATAGTATGTAGTAAAATTTTTTATTGCATGTTGTGCGATTGATCTTTTTAAGCTCTCTTTTTAAGATCTAAAAAATAATGTAAGGTATAGAAAATGGCAATTATGAGAATAAAAATTTAATTGTGAAAAAAGTATATTTTAAAAATTTTAAAACTCTAAAAAAAAGGTTTAAAAGGCCACGATCCAAGTTGATAGCTTATATTATTGTTTTATTATTATAATTAATATGCATGAATTCTTGTATACAATAAATATATATACACCTAATAGTTAAGATCCGTTCTATATATATGAAATATCTTGATCATTGAGTGTACTTGCATCTAATGCACTTCATAATTTTTCTAATGTTAATTGATTAGGTAAAAATGATTTAGACTAAATTAGTTTATTTAGTTTATAAAAGTACATTTCATGAATTAATATTTTCAAATTTAAATATTTATTTAATCTTTCAAAAATATATTTTATCCTTAATATCTTTTTCATATCAAGTTTGTTTAATAAACAATTAACAAATGAAAATAATGTGATCTAATAGGAAATCAATATGATCCTTAAATGCCCTATTGTCATTTAAGGTGGACATAATCACAATTGAACAAAACTTAATTCAATGAATAACACTTATTATTGAAATCTGAGTTGGCCCTAACAATATTTGAAATTTAGAGTGTGAGTTTAAAGTCTCTATGTCTTGTATAGACTGTCTAGATATAAGCTGGATAGCTCAAATTTCATATATATATTTTTTAAATTTAAAATTTTTTTTATAAGATATAAAATATAGAACAAAAATAATTTTATAACTTATAACTAAAAAAATGATATTTTGTACCAACAAAATAAAAAAAGTTTATGAAATACAAATTGTTTAAATTAAATCTAATTTGATATATGTACAGTACACCCATCCCCTTTAATCCGTTTCAAAAGCCTTGTTTTCAATTTTGCTTGAATTAGTCCGTCCTATTTTATAGAATTTAATAAATAAAATTTATTTTAATTCAAATAAATTTATATTTAAATAATTAAACTAAAATTAATACACATATTAAAAAAAAGGGCTCAAAACTAGGTAAGTTCTTTTTTAAAAAAATAAGAAACTAAATATTATGTTATATATAATTGGCAGTGGGATCCTTAGTTGCGTGCAATAGTAATTTTTCATATTTTTTTAATTTTTTGTATAGTTAAAATTTTTAAAATATATATTTTTTTTATAATTAAAATTTTTATTCTCAATGTTATTATTTTTTATTTTTTATATTAACCTCTAAACCCCTAAAAAGTAATAAATAAATAAATAAAAACACATGAAAATTTGCCATTGCACCCTCTTACAATAAGTTCCTCTACTGCAGGAAATTATAGTTCATATAATTAGGTTAAGTCAAAATTTGTTTGTAAAATTAAAGGTCAAACCCAACCTTATTTTGAAAATTAGGTTTAATTTTTTGTTCAAGTTTAATGGGCTTAAACATAGAGTCCAAAAGTAAATCAGTTAAGGCTGAGACAACCTTTAGTTATCATTGAAACACACTTGGACTCAATGATAAAACGGTATAATGCTATAATAGTTATTTCAAGCTGCATAATGTTTTACGATAATATTCTTTTAATGGTAATTAAATACTTAACAACCACATCAACTTTATATTACATCATGTTATCCATTTATACTAAGTATTAACAGGTTTAATAATATTGTTTGATAAATTAAAATGGGATATTCAAGTTTTGAAAAAAAAAATTCAATGGCCAAAATATAACTTTACTAAATAATATGGTCTATATAATATTATTTTTTGAAAAAAAAATTCAATTCATCTTCATGTTTTAGACAATACTCAACTCGTTTATATGGACAAAAAATCCAATTCCACCAATTTGAAAATTTTTCTCCCCATTTTTTGTTGAACTTTGCAAATTACAATATATCTATCTTTCTATCTATGTAGACTCTAAACTTTAAAAAAATGTAAATTATATAAACCTTATTTAGTTCTTATTGAAATTACATAAATCTCTCTTTTATTTTTAAAATATGCACAAACCTCTTCCAAAATAAAAAGATACCTTACACTAGTTCAATTATAATTTTTTACTAAAATATTCTCCATTTAAATTTTTTTAAAGAAAAAAAATATATATTTAAATTAATGGAGGGTATTTTAATTAAAAAATAAAATTGGATTAAATTATAAAGTAATTTTTTATTTTAAAAGAAATTTATATACATTTAAATATAAATAGGAAGTTTGTATAATTTCAACAAAATTCAAAAAGAAAATTATGTATAATTTACTCAAGTATATAATGCTACTTTTAAATGTATTTTATACAATAAAATTTAAATATACCGATAAATAATGACACCATATGTTCATCCAAAAAACTAGCAAAGATATGATTACTGCAAGCTTGCCAATCTTATTGGAATGTTTATGGGATTTAAATTAGAAGGGATGTCTTATTATACGATTTCCCATTTAGCTCCTAGTATGGAACCTGTTCTACAAGCTTGCCAATCTTATCGGAATGTTTATAGGATTTAAATTAAAAGGGATATTTTATTATAGGATTTTCCATTTAGCTCTTAGGATAGAGCCTGTTCTACAATTCCGATTGTTAGTCAAACAAATATGATATATATATATATATATAGCTTCTATGTGCTTTCATCAGTCTCATTTTGGATCCTAATGGAATCAAGGTGTGATTTTTCACGAAGCTCACGTGTGACAAACCCCTTGAAGTAATCAAACATACCTATTCTCTTGAATAGTGCTGGCCTTTCTGGAGTTACAAGGTTTGGTGATGGACCAATAATTGCATCCAATTTAGGAATAAAGAAAGTGGCCATTGACATCCTCTCCTTCTTCGAGTTCACTATTGCTCTATGCTCTATGCTCTTGTATATCCCATTACTTACAATCTGTCACATCATTATTTAGCAGCAAACTCATATTATATTAAATTTTCACTAAATCTTATCTATATGTAACAGTTGTGCTTAGTTTGTAGCCTACTTACTTACCTCTAAAACGTCTCCAAGGTTGACGAGAAAGGCGTTAGGGAGAGGGTTGATGGGAACCCAGCTTCCATCCTTTTTGACTTAAAGGCCTTCCATTTCATTGACTTGGACAAGTATTGTGAAGCCACCGATATCAGAGTGAGGGTTGAGGCCAATCACCTTCTCTGGTTGTGGACATGAAGGATAGTAATTCATCCTTATTGATTGGCGTCCTTCTTCAAATAACTCTGTCATCTCTTTGGTTTCCATATTTAGAACTTCAGCCATAAGTAGAATGAGTTTAATGGCTAGCTTTCTCAGTTCTATACAATAGCCATCCAAATTATCTTTGCAATATTTAATCAGATTATTGAAATTTTTAATTAGGAATATGCATTCTATTTATATATGATTAACAGAGTAATTTGAAGAGTACCTGAATGGGAGGGGGAGTTTAGGGAATAAGTGGGGTTTCCTTGCTTCTTGTGGAAGTGTGACGAAATTGAACACATCACCCCACTTTAACTTTTGTTCCTCAGACACAACAAACAAATGACCAAATCCCTCTGTTTCTCCTGCTTTCTTCCAAAACTTACTTTTCTCAACCATTGGAAGATTGAACAACTCTTCAACACCTTTCTTCACATCTTCCACTAATGAAAGGCTCATTCCATGATTAATCAACTACATTCAATATTTAACTTACCCTAAAACATTCTAGTGTAATGTTCAAAGGCTAAATTATTATGCCTTGACATAAAAATATATATATAAATAAAACTTAAAATAGTTAACTCAACTGGTAAAAGATAGCATCTTTTGTCAGCAATATGAGTTCAATTCCTTCATTGAGTAATTTGAAATTAAAATACTAAATGTGAGGGAAGGTGTTTTTAAAATTGCTTAAAAAATATAATAATATGAGCAAAATTTCAAAATAGCCCAACTTTAATGACAAACAAAAAATATTTGAATATAAATACCTATAGGTACATGACTATGTACCAATTGCTACTTTTTTATTTCTTTGGTTTATGAAAAAAATATAATTAAATAGATTTAATCTACAACAAGTATGTAAACCAAGCTAATCATCAAGAAAAAAAAATATACTTCACATACTTACATTTTTATTCGCAGTCAACTTATCTACTTACTGTTTGTAAAGGGAGTAACTGAGAATTTTTGTATATGAAATTGGAGGAGAAGATGGCAAACCTGAAACAAACCCCAATGTTTGCAGGCATAATCAAGCTTATGGAGCTCAGAACCATGGAAATCTGGAGACAACAACTTAGTCATATCTAGTATAGGGGCTTGTGGTGGTGAAGAAGAGGCAGTGTGAAGGTGGAGCTCAGGATGCACATATTTCTCTGGAACAGTGGTCAATGGCTGCTTGGCTAGCTCCTGAACACATGGCACCTCAACACAACATCCAATCTTACTCAAACTTGCTTCCATAGCTTCCATGGATGGATGTCTTGTTTCTCTCTCTGCACTTCTTCGTGCCGCAAAAGGTCCTCGACCAGTTCAATTATGGAATATGAACATAAGATGTACAAAAGTTCTTTCAAACTCTTTAATGATTAAGAAAGTAAAGAAAAAAAAAATAAAACAAAAATAAAGGACAACCATATAAACTTGGTTCAATTGGCAAATGAGATAAGTGAAAACAACCTCTTTAAAAAAGGGTTAAATGAGTACGTGGATGGACCCCGCCAATTTGGCTTGCGTGTGTGGCTTTCTTTTCTCCATACTACATTTTTTACCCTTTATTGCTGTTAAAAGTAAAAATATCAACATCTACACAATAAAAATAGAATAAGCACTATTGTAAGTGTCGTATAATTTTAAAATAGAAGACATGTGTAAAAGTTATCGATCGTATTGATCTTTGAAAAAATTCAATTACATTAATTTAATTCTTTAAAGTTTATTGTCATCAATTTAATTGGTTCTATTATTATCATTTTATTTCTTAAAAATTTCTTATGGTTAATTTAATCCTAAATCAAGACTAAAATGATGTACCTTTAAAAATATCAGGAATAAATTGTTATCATCAAGTTTTTAAAGACTAAATTAATGATGACAATATCTTTCAAAGACCAAAATAACGGATTTTTCTTTATAAATACGACCAAATCAGAACATTAACTTAATTTATCGAAAAGTTTAATTACTTTTGTTAAAGCTTTTTTTTTTGTAATTAAATATTATTACATCTAGAATAGTCATATATTAAAGTTTAATATTATTGTAATTATTATTGATTCTCTCTCTCTCTCTCTCTCTATATATATATATATAACGCGTAATTTAACCTAATTATTATATTATATAAATAACTATTATAAGAAGTATATTTTGAAAATTGCTTAAATCTTTTGCATTCCATAACCTTACATTTAAAAAGGAGTAGTCTAAATTCATCAGATCCAAAATATTAATAAAGGGTCAAATAAATCTAGATATACCATTTTCCAACTCAGGATTTTTTTTTGAAGTTGTAGTAAATTTTTGTTTATTTTAAAAATTTTTGAGAAAGAATTTTATAACATGTGAGAAAGTAATTGTATTTAGCAAAATTATTTTATAGTTTTTTTATCAATATTTGATAAACAATTTGTATTTAACAAATTTTTTAAAAAAGTGTTTTTTATTATCAAATTACTTGAAAAAGCATGCATTTAAGAAGTAAGTAAAAATTATTATAGGTAACTATGATAATGAATAATTTTGCATGAGAATATTTTTATCTTCAAAAAATGATTTTTGACTTTTACTTTAAAAATTTTCATTTTTTACTTACTTCTTACGATGAAAAAAAAAAACATTTTTACAACTACTGAAAAACAGTTGCTAGACACTTCATTTAAGTAAAGTAAATTTTTTATTTCAAGATAAACAACTTATTTTCTCCCAATAGCTTGATCAAACACACTATAATCACCAAAACCGGAAAGCTCAGACCCAGACTTTCCTAATTTTTCCCACATTTTCCTAGCAACCAAACGGACAACAAACAAAAGGAAACAAGCGCGTACAGATCCTTAACTCATTTGATTTAGGAAATAGCAAACAAGGCAGGGTTCCTTCATGACTTAAATAGGGACGTCCAGAACTTTTATGGTCCATCTTTTATTTTTGGTCACTTTTGTGTGGTCCAGAACTTTTATGGTCCAGAACTATTGTAATTTGTGTGGCACGGTAGCTTCTCTCTTTCAGAACCTTGCGTAACCATTGACCCTTGCTGCCTCTGCCTCAATCGGCCACTGTTAAGGAAGTGGACTTGCTTTAATAGGGTTAAAGGTCCTCCATGGAGTGTATATTTGATTTAGCGTCAGAAAGTAAGAAAATAACGTTTGCAACTCACAAAATATAAAAATTATAATTTATTACTTTAGTCAAAATTATGTTTTGAAGAAAGAAAAAGTTGAACCCTTCACCAATTTGTGTTTTTAAATCTACTCACAGGATGAAAGAAAGAAATGGAGGATCTGATGCTTTATTCTTTTATGCAGACGAAGAAAGCTTCTATTATTTTGTTATCAATTCTTCATTTTCCTTTCTTACCTAATTTACAATGGATGGATGTCAATTTTTTCACAGAATGTGCAAAAAAATTAATACACAATGTTCAAGACTTTCATTCCGTGGATTTCGTCCTCAGGAAAGTCGAAAATATCCTTTTAACATAAATAAAAGTTTTGTTGGTTTTTTCTTGTTAAGGGAATTTTTGACTTTTGTTACACTCTATTTTTCATTCTCATGTTTTTTTATTTTATCAAATATACAAATGTAAAGCATTTCATTTTCTTTCTATATCATATCAAATGAATATAATTCTTTTTCATTCTATTGAGCATTCATTTTTTATTTCCATTAAAGTATTTCTTATGTACTAAATAAACCCTAAAATTATAAAATAAGAGCAACTATCAAAGACTAAAATAAGATTTAGTATCTATCTAGCACGTAAGAAAGAAAAGACTGAAGACAAAGTCTACAATATAAATAAAATAAGGGGTTGAATTACATATGTAAACATCAAATAGACTTTAGTGGTTAACAACCACTTACTTCTATTAAACACAAAATTTGGCGTAGTATGAATTCTAAGTAAATGAAGAATTGAGTTTTCTAGCCTTCAGGTGTTTACTTTGAGTAAACTAGTATGCTCAAAACCTACAACCCTATTTGTGTGTGTATCTATGTATAATTACATTTTATAAGTCTACAGTAATTAAAACAAAATTGCACTAACTTCTCAATTTATTGTTTGTCAAAGATATTAACTTTTTACATAATATGAGATTGATTCTATTTTAAAAATAATAATAAAGATAATTAAATGATTTTATTTTTTTTAAGAAAAATGTAAATTGCATAGAAAGTTAATTTTATTAATAGAAGATGAATTGGAAGGGAGGTAAATGTAATTTTTAAAACAAAAAGAATATAAATTATAAGTTAGCCAAGCATAATAAAAAGTTTGTATACTTTATTTTTTAAAATTATAACACTCCTGAGAATTTGTAAAACTTGTCATAAAATGCAACTTAACCGAACTTAAGAATTAATGTATACTTATCATAAAATGTAATTAAAAAAAAATTTATATATGAGCTGTTATTCCACCCCTAATAGTTTAATTATTGATCCATTGTTAGACATAACTCAACGTAGTTGAAATATTTTTTTTTTGGGTGAAGGCACCAGTAACCCATTTTGCTTGATTATTTTGAAGAATTGTTTTAAATGGTTACCTTGTTGTTCAATTAAGTTAGAATAAACTAGAACATTGTCAATATAAATTAGAGTAAATTTTAAGAAGAGCAAATTACATAGGAATTTTTTTTAATTTTATTAAAATTACACAAATTTTTTTCTATTTTTAAAATATATATAAACTTCTATTGAGTTTTACAAAAATTATATTAACTTTCACTTTATTTTCAAAATATATACAAAATTTTTCTTAAAACAAAGAGTAAATTATACAAAAAATTTTAAAAAATAAAAGAAAGATCTGTATAATTTTAGAAAAACTTATAGAAGATATGTGTAATTTATTCTTTATTTTAAGAGAAGTTTGTGTATATTTAATAATTTATAATTTATTTGAAGTTTTGATTCATTTACACTACTTAATTGTTCCTTAATTTTTCTTATAATATTGAGTGAGTATTAATCTTGTTTGTATACAATTTATATATGCTCTTGAGTCTAATAATGCTATTATTGTTATATTAAATTTGTTATTTATTACTAAGTTTATTTGCTAGTACCACTTGTATACTTGTACTCTTGATATTACATTTAAATAGCTTCCTTCCTTTTTTAGGTATTCTAAATTATTTTCTTCATTTGTTCTTTACTTTTATTTATATATTCTGTCTCCATTATAGTTAAAATATCTAATTCTTATGTCACATGTTTTGTCTTTAATTTTTGTATTTCTTCTTTAATTATTTTAATTTTGTCTTGAAGGTCTCTTACTTATCCTCTTGGGGTCTAAATCTTTTCATTATATCCTAAAAATTATAAGGTTTTACTCTATTCATACTTTCTTAAACTTCTACTAAATCTTTAAGCTTGATAAATATTGTTTTTTAATATCGTTATCATCCACTTTTTAATAATATCTATTAAAATTTGTACTTTATCCCTAGCTGTTATATTTATTGATTTTGAATAATTATTACAAGTGTATATTCCTGTTACTCACAATCTTCTTCATCACTTTCGCTTTCTTCTATAGTTTCTTCTTGTATATAATTTACATGGTCTTCTACTTCACTTTCACTTTCTTCATACTCATCATCTAAAGTTTAGTACTTTTTGTTTACTAATAAACCTATAAGACCTTGTCTATATTTTTCATCTATTTCTAACATGTTAATCTTTTTCTTCATTTAACAATTCTTTGCTATGTGTCCAAACTATCCACACCTAAAACATACTAAACGTTTTTTATTTCCTTTATATGAAATTTTTTGAGATTTATGAGGAGTTTTATATTTTCTCTTGTAAAATTTCTTAGGAGTATTTTTCCAAAATTTATGTGTTTTTCTTTTCTTATATTTTGCAAAAAGGGCTTGTATTTTTTTCTATTTTGTACTTTTGATAGAAATTCCCTAATTCTTTTTTATTTTCTTTTATTCTTATTTAATTTTGTATTATAATTTCATGTCACTATAGACTACTAATCTTTCATTAGTAATACACTTAATTATATGCATACAAGTTAGTTGGTTATATGGTACTGTGTTTTCATACTATCTTCTAATAGATTCTTTAATTTTCTTTGCGAATAGTTTTGGCAATATCATATTAGGGGATTTTCCTAAGTTTTTTCTCTTTTACTTTCTTGAGTTAAATTGTTAAATTTATATATAGATCTTTGTGTGGTTAAGTGTTGTGATTTTTCTTTTGATAAATTGGAATATATTTGTTTTGTAGTTATATGATGTTATACTCTCTCTAAATGTTTTGCCATAATATTAAGTACCTAATTTGAATAATTATCTTGAGCTTGTACATTTTTAATGTCTTGCCCTAGAGCTTGTGATTTTAATTCTAAAGTTATTGTTTTAAAAGGTGAGGCTTCTAACTTAATTCTATCTCTATTTAATTTTATTACTTCTAAAGCGAGTGTATTACTTTTATTTCTCTTCCTTCTATTGTTTTTCAGGTTGTTGTGATTTTTGTAGTAGTGTTAATATAAGGTTTTTGAGTTATGAATGGATTATCTATTTTTTGATGTTGAGAATACATATTGAATGATTTAAAAAAAATGTTTTGTTTTACCTTTTCTGACTATTCATAATACTCTACTAACTATTGTTCTCTTTGTTCTTTACTAAATGTTGAAAAATGCCACTTTCTTTTGCTGTTCACTATGTTTTCCTAAGAACTCCTACTTCAATTGTTCTTTATTTATCAAACATTTTTTTGAGATTACCAAAACTTGAGATCTTGATAGAGAGTTATTTAGAGACATATGAGTTTGACCAGAGGTTTCTTGATATATTGTTTCTGGTATATTGGGTCCAAAACTTTACTCATCTTAAATTATAATGGAGTGTTGAACTTATGGTTCTAGCATCTACAAAATGCCTATGTTATATTATAGGTTTTGATTTTACTGACCTACAACTTCTTATGGAACAAGATCTTTTCATTTCTATTCTTATTGCTCTTTTTGTATTTTCAATTATCTTATCCATCGTTGAAGATTTTGCTCTCTTTGGGGATTGAATTCCTTCCATATTCCACTCTTGTGGTAGGTTTGCTAATTTTTCTTCATGTTTTATATGTTTAGAGGTTATTATTGGAAATCTGTGCAAATTTGTTTCTATTATAATTGTTTCATTTCTAGGAGATACTTTCTTAACTGTCATATTGACTCTCGTTTTAAAAAGTTCATAATGAATTCTAAATAAAACTACTATATGACAAATACCTTCCAAAATTCCTTCTTTTGTCTTGATATGTAACATTTTTTATTCTTTTGCTCTATCTTCATTTAGGGCAACCAAATAATTTAGGAAACAATTAAAATACAGTGGACCATCACATAGATTTGATTCTAATACTGTTATTACAGAATCTTTGAAAGTTACGATTCGATTATCTCTTAATATTAAACATATTGGATGACTTATTCCTAGTTTATGTAATGGTTTTACTGCTACCTGAAGTAATCCTATATGAAGAAAAAGAAAACCTTTTGATTTATGTTAATCAATTAGCTTTTTGTCAAAAAGATTTATATTGTCTTGTATTGTTCCTACTATTCTTGTAGATTTACTATTCTCCATACATCTTGTGTTGTAAAACTAAATGTTAAATCTCGATAGATCTCATTAGATTTTATATTGGGTAATGATCAATTTGCTAATCTAGCTTTAACTTCTATTAATACTAATTCTTGATTATTGAACTAATCTTGATCTTCTACTTCATGTAAAGAAGAGGCTGTTAAAGGAAATGATATTATAGACTTATTTCTAAATCTTAATCTTCTTAAAAAATTAGACATTATGTAACTCAAATTATGACAATATTAATAATTGCTTATGGTAAACCTATTAGGACCACCGCTATTAAAGAACCACCATGTACCTAATCTTGGCTTACTTCAGCTGACTAATACAGTATCTCTCGGTTGACCAATGCTAAGACACTAAGGTTATCTTTAGTATTTCAATGATAAGAGCTAAATAATGCTAAATGTATTAGGGAAATTTAGCCTCTAGGCTTTAATATTTGTTACTATACTAGATCATGTGCAGAATATTGAACATAAAATAAAGATATTAAAATAATATGGATTAAAAAAAATATTATTGATAGAGAAACAATGTTAAACAAAACTTTCAAGTGTTGAAGTAGGAGAAAAGATCTTAGAAATATAGGTATTTATAGTAGGTAGAGGGCGAGAGAATACAAGAGTTCAGATAAAGGTCTTACAACTTATGCCTAATACTAAGATACAATGCCTTTAAATAGAAAAGAAATATTGAACATAATTGAGATGCTTTAAAATACATGAATTTTAAAACTTTTTAAATCCAAGAATGTGAAACACATGGAAAATCTTTTGCTATTGTTGTTGTAATGTCATCACATGCCATTTGTACTGAATTTTTGCTTTTCTTCTTTTTTAAGACAAAAGAAAAGATACTTTTCTGATGCTTTTTAAAGCTGGAGATTTCTTTCAATAATACTGATGGACATTAGAAATATCAATATTGAAATAGTCATCCTCATTTTGGGACATGAAACCAGAGATGATTTTGTCTGTGTTTTCCTTTGAAGGTGTTATATCTGAAAGTTCTTTTAATCTTTGATTAAATTCTTCTTCTGATTTTGTTGATGCTAAGTTAGCCATAATTTTTAATTTCATTAATAAAAATTCTATATTTCTTTAAACACTACTATCTTGCAATACCTCAAACAGATGTTCCTTGCACCAGGCTAAAATTTTTCTCAAAAGCATAATGTTAAACTAAGCCGTTTGATAATCCCAATAATCAAATGCTTATGGATTGAACTTTCTTGAAAACATTTGTTGGATGTACAGTGATTTTTACCATTATACTTGCATGAGAACTCTATTGATCTTAATTTTAGAGTACATAATTTTTTGAGAATCTTTTAAAATATAATCAAGGTAAGTGTTATTGAATTAGTATCTACTAGAATAAATTCATAAAAGATTCTTGAGGGAATATTTTTCTTGCTAACTCTTTAGGTGACATGTTTGGGCTTTTGAACTCTTGTTCTATTGCAAGAAATGGAGTATTTATTCCCTTTTTGATATACACACATTCATTCTTGGCTAGCTTTTGAAAGGCAAGGTTTTGAACTAATTTTTGTGTTGGGTTTTATAAGGACTGTTGAACTGAAGACTTCTTTGCCAGGAAGATGTGGTGGATGAACCTGCCATTAATTATTAATATGTTAAAAGGATGTATTTTTTTTTGAATTGGGTGGTCGGCCTAATGCCTTATTGTGATATTAAATAGATATGGGCTTGTTGAGGTGTTGATAATAAGGCAAAGCCATATTGATCTTTGGTTTTTTCTTTTATTTTGTTTTTGCTCATACTTTCGTAATCTATTTTTCCTTGCAAAAATTTTCTTGTTAAAAAGTCTAAGAGAAAGTTAGTCATCCCTTTAATATGCTAAATATCAAAATCAAAACAACAATCTTGTAAAAAATTTGTTTTGAAATAAGATTTTTAACATTCTTTTGTAAAACATCTGTAGCTACCTTGTAGTTTATGTTGAGTAAAAATCTTTTGTTAAACAAATAATCTTGAAACTTAATAATACATAAAACTATTAGAAGAATTTCTTTTTTTAATAGTTGAACATTTTTATTGAGCATTTGTCCAAAATCCATAATAGTATCCCACAATCTGTTCTTTTTCTATTCAAATGCATTTGTTTCTATTATCATGAATGCTAATAGGTTTGGAATATGATAGCCTTTTTATTGATTTTGATGATTGGATCTCTTTATGAATGGAAAAAGGGTGCTTCAGATCAAGAGTAATCACTAGTAATAGGGCAAAGATAGGGAGGAAGGAAAAAGGAAAAAGTGATGCCTACATTAAATCAATTGATTCGTAATGGTAGAAAAGAAAAATGGTACACAAACCATACCCAAGCTTTAGATCAATGTCCCCAGAAGGAAGGAGTATGCTCACATGTTTGATCGAGAACATCGATAAGGGTTTTAACTACTTTAGTCATCTAGGAACTTCATGTTGGTAGATTCTTTTTTAGTCTTTGAAATAATGGCTTATATATTATCTAAGGTTAGGGATAAATTTTGATATATAATTCAGACATCCTAAGAGTATTTGAAATTGGGTTTTGCCCTTAATTTCATTGGGGAATTTTTCTGCAAACTTTGTTAACCTACTTATATGTTTAATAGTTCCTTGATATATCTTAAATCCTAAAGATCTTATTTTGTTTTGAAATAACTTCATTTTCTTAGCAGAGACTACTAATCCATTTTCTTTGATAATATTAAAGAATCATTCTAAATGATTAAAATGTTATTCTATGGTTTTTTAGAACATTAACATATCATCTAAGTAGACTATGGAAAATTGGGTATACAAATTAAGTATATCATTCATTATATGTCAAAATTCTGAAGAGGCATTCTTTAATCCAAATAGCATAACATTATATTCAAAATATCTAAAAGGTATTGTGGATGTTATTTTGTATCTATCTTCTTCTACTATTTGAATTTGGTAGTATCCTGATTTCATATAGAATTTTAAAAAAATTGAGACTTGTTGAATTCTTTCTATCAAATCTTTTTTATTTAGTAAAGGATATCTTATCCACTTAAGGACCTTGTTGAGAGGTTTATCATTTATAACCATTCGAGGCGCTCCTCTTTGAATTTCAACTTGATTTTGAGCATAAAAAGCTAAACAACTTCATGAAAATTTACTTGGTCTAATTAATTTCTTATCTAATAAATCTTGAATTTCCTTTTAACAAAATTCTAAAATTTCTTTAGTCATTTGAATATGTCATGCTTTAGTTGTAATATTCTTTTCATCAAAATCTTTTTCGTATGGTAAATCTACTATATGCTTTTTTCCTTCCCAAAATGCATTAGGATGTTCCGCACATATTTCTTTTCAAATTTATTTTGGCAATCATTTATTCTTTATGTGTATATGAGGGTTTCCTGATGGTTCTTCTATACTTTTATAATGGATTTCTTTATTGAGCATTTTAATTTGATTTTGTTTTTTCACTTATACTATTGATGCTATATATG